>CM064497.1:43346805-43862023 GCA_032716605.1 Paralithodes platypus | reverse complement strand
TTTCCATTGAGTTTCCCTTGTTTTGTGTTACTGTAATTATGTTATACATCTTGACACATAATCTATGATACATTGGAAAGGGCTATAGCAGTCGAGCTGATATTACTACCTTTTGGAAAGAGTTAAGGGGGGTCACCTGCTTTGTTTATCTTTCTCGCATTTTCTCTCTTTTTCTGACTTTTATCCATTTAGCCCCATTCAGCCAACTGTTTTAAGACGTTTTTCCCCATCCAGGTGTTGATTTCTTCCTGGCGAGCGATAGCGAGCCAGCATTTTAAGGAGAAATCCGGCTTTGCCGGAGAAATTTTTCTATCGAAAAATTTACAAATTTAGCTTGCTGTAAAAAAAAAAAAAAAAAAAATATATACAGTATATATATATATGCTGGCCCGCTACCGCTCGCCAGGAAAATATTGACACCTGGATGGGGGTAAACGTCTTAAAACAGTAGGCTGAATGGGGCCGAATGAATACAAGCCAAAGATAGAGGGAGAGAAAGAGAACAAAAGCGAGGTGGGCTCCCTTAACCAGAAAATAGGGGTATAGATTTACAGCCCATGTGCTGTAATCCTATTACAGATTTGTTGGAGCTTCGTGTGCGAGATTTCTGGTCTGTTTATAGTGAATAGACTATGGTAATTGCGCAGTTTCATTGTTACCACATATCTCTGAAACTCGCTTCCTCATAGTACATATCCACCAACTTTCAATCCACACCAAATTAATTTAAGTTGTTATAGTATTTTCTTGAATAGAGCACACAATTAGGCGAATGAGTGATTTATTTATGAAATTTGGGCTTCCTTTGTCAATTCTTTTATACAAAAAGTGTTCAAGTACTTGTGCCCAAGACTGTACCAAACCTGATATTGCAACCCCCTCGTACCCCCTCATTCCAGCATCAATGGAATATTTTGTAATGAAATCTGTTCTTCCTTTTTCCATTCTTGTTCAAGCACACCACATTTTGTTCCCAACACACCTAATTTACCTGTAACACACCTTGATTTTAGCTCTCTATCACTCTTTCAGCCTTGGAGGGGACACCTGTTACAAGCAGCTTTGCCTGTTGTCTCCTTCATGTTCATAAACAAATGAATACAACAAAAATATATATCAATATAGTATTCGTTCCCAAGACTACAGATTCTGATACTGCACCTCCCTCGTACTCCCAGTTTTATATCCTTTCAAGTCTTCGCTGGATAAACAAGATATTTTCGTTCCCTCTTGCTCACTCTTGTCACGCGTTGCCTTTCTTCCACTCTTGTCAGGTTAAGGGGGGTCACCGATTTTTTGTTTATCTTTCTCTCCTTTTCTCTCTTTCTCTGGCTTGTATCCATTCGGCCCCATGCAGCCAACTGCTTTAAGACGTTTATTCCCATCCAGGTGTCGATTTCTTCCTGGCGAGCGATAGCGAGCCAGCATTGTATGGAGAAATCCGGCTTCGCCGGAGAAATTTTTCTGTCCAAAAATGTATAAATTTAGCTTGCTGTCAAAACAAAGATATACATATGCTGGTCCGCTACCGCTCGCCAGGATAATATTGACACCTGGATGTGGGTAAACGTCTTAACACAGTAGGCTGAATGGGGCCAAATGGATGCAAGCCAAAGAAAGAGGGAGAGAAAGAGAAACAAAGCGAGGTGGGCTCCCTTAAGTTTCCCTGTCAGACCGCCACTTTCTTGCATCTCTGGTCCTTTTTATTGGGGCTTCTGGGCAAAACGGCCACAACTGGAAAGGCCACTACCAGAATGTCTAGTCTCCGCACCTAAACTAACTTCCGAAACCTAACATGACATAACCAAAACGGCCACGCTCCTAATCGGCCACAACTGGAAAAGCCACAACCAAAATGTCCAGTTTCCGCAGCTAAAGTAACTTAACCAATTCTGTACCGGCGACATCTATATGATTATATTCTAGCTACTTTAGACGATATTGTGCAGTTTAAGAAGGATCTTTTGGTGGCAAAGATGATTAAGTGAGATAGTTCGAAGCCTTTTAATTGGTGGAGGCCCTTTTAAAACTGATTAAAATCGTCTAAGAGTAGCCAGAGTGAAGTTAAAAGGACGGCACCGGTACTGAACTGGTTAAACAAACACAACGTAACGTAACCAAAACGGCCACACTTTTAAATGGCCACAACTGTAAAAACCACAACTAAAATGTCCAGTCTCCGCACCTACACTAACTTGGGAAACCTAACATAACGCAACCAAAACGGCCACACTCCTAAACGGCTACAACTAGAACGGTTACAACCAAAACGTCGACAGTCTCCTCACCTATAGTAACTTATAACCTCAACCATAGCCTCAACTCATTGTTATGGTCTCTATTCAAAACGGCCTCACTCCTATACGGCCGCAAATGACAAGGCCAGAACCAAAATGTCCATTGCTTCCTAACCTAATAAACTTAAGCATGCAAACTTTCACAAAACTTAACCTGAACTTTTGTTATAATGAACTCAAATCAAAACGGCCACACTCCTATACGGCCACAACTAAAAAGTCCAGAGACAAAATGGCCATAGAGTCCCCTCCTTCAGTTAATTTGAGCAAACCTAACAATATGTATCATAACCCAGTTTTAATTAAGGGGGGTCACCTGCTTTTGTTATATTTCACTCCTTTTCTCTCTGTCCCTGGCTTGTATCCATTTGGCCTCATTCAGCCAACTGTTTTAAGACTTTTATCCCCATCCAGGTGTCGATTTATTCCTGGCGAGCGATAGCAAGCCAGCATTGTATGGAGAAATCCGGCTTCGCCGGAGTAATTTTTCTATCTGAAAATGTACACATTTAGCTTGCTGTCAAAACAGAAATATATGCTGGCTTGCTACCATTCGCCAGGAAAATATTGACACCTGGATGGGGGTAAACGTCTTAAAACAGTAGGCTGAATGGGGCCGGTATACAAGCCAAAGAGAGAGGGAGAGAAAGAGAAAAAAAAAGCGAGGTGGGCTCCCATAAGGTAAACTAACATAACCCCGAGGTCATTGTGGTAAATAGTCAGTTTCTTAGTGGTCCTTCTGTTTATGGCCGGTTATATGTGTGGCCATTTAGGGGTGTAGTCGTTTAGGTGTGTGGCCGCTTAGGTATGTGGCTTGTTAGGTATGTTACCGGCCCGTTTAGGTGTGAAGAGGTTTAGGTGTGTGGCCGTTAAGGTGTTTGGTCATTAAGTTGTTTGGTGGTTTAGGTGTGTGGCCGTTAAGGTGTTTGGTGATTAAGGTGTTTGGTCGTTTAGGTGTGTGGCCGTTAAGGTGTTTGGTCGTTTAGGTGTGTGGCCGTTAAGGTGTTTGGTCATTAAGGTGTTTGGCCGTTTAGGTGTGTGGCCATTTCAACCTTTTTTATTACTCTCCAGTCCATCCAAACCTCCATTTGTCGTCCACGGCTCTCCATCAGCAGAGAATCCCCGTCTTGCCAACTCCCAGGGTCTCTCTTTTTTATCTGCCTCTCCTTTTCTCTCTTTTTCTGGCTTGTATCCTTTCGGCCCCATTCAGCCAACTGTTTTAAGACGTTTATCCCCATCCAGGTGTCGATTTTATCCTGGTGAGCGATAGCGAGCCAGCATTGTATGGAGAAATCCGGCTTCGCCGGAGACATTGTTCTATCGAAAAATGTACAAATTTAGCTTGCTGTCAAAACAAAGAAATATATATGCTGGCTCGGTACCGCTCGCCAGGAAAATATTGACACCTACATGGGGGTAAACGTCTTAAAACAGTAAGTAGGCTGAATGGGGCCGAATGGATACAAGCCAAAGAGAGGGAGAGAAAGAGACCAAATTCATCCAAACCTCAATTTGTCGTCCACGTCTTCCCATCAGCAGAGAATCCCCGTCTTTCCAACTCGCAGGGTCTCTCCATTTCAGTCTCACTCAGAAGGTTCGTGGGTGGAGAGAGAGAGAGAGAGAGAGAGAGAGAGAGAGAGAGAGAGAGAGAGAGAGAGAGAGAGAGAGAGAGAGAGAGAGAGGGGAGGGGAGGGGAGAGAGAGAGGGGAGGGGAGAGAGAGAGGGAGAGAGAGAGAGGGGAGAGAGAGAGAGAGAGAGAGAGAGAGAGAGAGAGAGAGAGAGAGAGAGAGAGAGAGAGAGAGAGGAGTACAAGAGAGAGAGAGGAGTACAAGAGAGAGAGAGAGAGAGAGAGAGAGAGAGAGAGAGAGCGCGCGCTATATATATGATGGACATCCGGGGTGGACAATGAGGGGAGGAAATTGTCGACCAGGATCAGAGGACACCAGTCATGATGAACAGTAATAGATAATTTTTCTGTAACCCTTTCGATATGAGGACACTCCTTTCCTTTCATTTTGGCTTCTATTAAACTATTTTACTTAGCTTGGAAGGCCCTCTAAGAATCAAAGGAGTCTAGTATATATTTATTTACCCCCTGACTATAGGAATCGCTTCCTAAACTCAATAACATTGCTTACTGATAAAACATAACAAATAAAAATAGGAACTAAAGGTTATGATTACGGAATTTCGTAGTACAGTATGTACAGACAAGTTGAAAGAATATTTTGCATGTCCTGTTGCATACTGTACAGTATATCATAGCAATAGTGTTAATCTTCAAAATGATCAAAACCAATGTATTATTTTGCACACATTTCTGAAATATTAAGCTATCATTAGCTCGTGTCCATACTTAATGGTTAGAATCATAGGGACTCAAAATATTGGAAGGTGGTTCAAGTTCTGTTTACTGAAGAACCGTTTGGGTCGAGTTGCTGCTGGTCCGCGGCCGCGTTCGGACGTCCCGGTGCCCGGCCCAATCTATGGCTGTATTTGGGGGGAGCTTTAAGCCATCTTCACACATACATGGGTCGGTGCCCGAGTCCAACACGAGTGATGAAATTTCCATATTCGGCAATGACTCTGGCATACTCTTCGTGACTCGTGTTACACTCGTGTGAGTACTGTTGGTATCGGGATGTCTCCTGGGTACTCGTTACACTCGTGTGAGTACTGTTGGTATCGGGATGTCTCCTGGATACTCGTGACGAATCCGAAGGACATAGGTGTAGACACGTGTTGACTCTTGTTGACTCTTCGTGACTTGTGTTGACTCTTTGTTGAACTCTGCATAACTCTTTGTGACTCGCTTGTGACCCAACTTCTTCAAAATATAATCGTAAACCATATTTAACCATATGAAAACATCGAAATTGCAAAGACCCTTTAGAAAACAGATCGAAAACATCGTAACTTAGGTGACCCTTTAGAAAACAGACGCTAGTGTTATTTGTGTACATTTCGTATTATAATGTTCCCCGTCATCTGCTTTCTCTCTCTCTATTACTTATATTTCAATCTACTGTATTAATTTCCATCTGTATCTAGCTATTTCCCTTATTTATCAGCTTTTATATTAATTTGTTATTTGGTCTCTATGGAATCTGTGAATTTTTGATTTGATGGCTAAATAAACTAATTATACCACTAAAACATAATGAGCAAAATGACACAAGTCGATTAAATTTAAACAAATATGTTCCAGATTCTTCAGTGAGAAGTGAAAGCGATCGATAACTAATGCGAGCAAAAATAAGCTTGCTATGAAACAGAGACCTAGCTTTCTGAAACGATAAATTGTCAATAACCTAGATCAGCTTGAAAAAAGACGGGGGAAATATATATTATATTCTTTTGTCATAATAATTATTAATGTAATGGTAGGACATTATTTTGTTCATTTCCACGTCATTAGAAACTAAACCATTATTAAAATGACATCAAACAACATATAATTCTGTCCATTAATAAGGGAGATAATTAGATAATAGAGATATAGATCGAAGGTCGTTAGGTCCAAGTGAGCGTAAAATGTGCGAATTATGAAATAAGCCTATACTCTATGAAAATATAAGGTGTCGGAATCATAGGTTCAGCTTTACATAAAAGATAGGGAGAATGTTTTTATTTGCTTTTTTTCATAATAATTATTAATGTACCTGTAATGGTAGGATAGTATTGTTGTCCATTGTATAGCATTAGAAACTAAATAATGATTAAAAAAACATGAAACTAGAAATAATTATGTTCATTAATAAGGAAGATAATTAGATACAGAAGATAAATACAGTAGATTGATAGAGGGGAAGAGGTCATTCGGTCTAAGCAAGCGATAATGGGTGCGACAATTTATGACATTTTTAGGCTATTTCTTTTCTTTATATATTTGTTCTATATATTTATACTATATACAGTATATACTTTTTACTTACTATTTTATTTTACTGTCCTACTTTTCCTTCTGGGGACGTTAGGCTATAGGAATCCTCCTCCCATTGTAAATTTCATCTACTAGACGAGACAAAGGGGTGAGAGAACGCAAAGGTGGTACCAAACCATAAAGATTGGAACTTTAAATGTTGTTTCTGTTCGGTCTGTCTCGAGTCGGCCACCCCCAGCTGCAGGGTGTGCATGAGTATATACACACATACATACATACATGCCGGTACATTGTCCGATGACACCCCAGATGACGGCATTCTTCGTGACTCTTGTTACACTCTTGTTGACTCTTGTTACACTCTTGTTGACTCTCTTGTTGACTTGTGTTGACTCGTACCGACTCTTTTGTTTCGTACCCTGGAATTTGACCATTATTTTTCAAATTTCCTTAACTCGTGTTGGGTTCGTGTTACACTCTTCGTGACTCTTGTTGACTCTCCGTGACTCGTACTGTCTCTTCGATGAACATGTACAGACTCTTGTTGACTCTTGGCGAATCGGGAACAGTGACCTACTCGGGCTGGTTCTTGCCAGAATCACTAAGAGTGTCACCCATCGTTCACTCTTGCTGGACTCGGGCAACGACTCGTGTATGTGTGAAGATGGCTTTAGTCGGTCCCGGTGTTTGTTTGCTGCGTCGGTGGTTCTGTGGCCTCTCCCCCCGGCTTCATCCACTTGTTCCATGCTGCCCTGCTCTACCACAGTCATTCTCTCATCATCCGTCTGTGTTGGGTTCTTCACTATGAACCATCTTTGTTCCGTTCCGGTTGGTGGGGGCCGGCGCCTCCCTAGACCTGTGACCCGTGGCTTGCCCGCTGGACGAACGCAGCACCCACAGTGGTTGGCTCTGGACCCGGCACAATTTTCGGCTTTCTTTGGGGTTCCTTCGTGGGCTCCACCTTCCCCGTCGGTGCCAGGGCCACCTTCAGCCTCTTGGATTTACGTTTTTTTCCACCATCCTCTTCCTTCACTTCTCCACGCATCTTCTTCCTGCTGGGTACCATTGTTAATCGTTTCACCTTCCCCTTCCAACCTTGTGTCCTGGGAGTGGTATTGCCCTTCCGCTGCCCCTCCTGATCCCTGATGTTTGAGCCTCCTTCCCGGGAGGCCGCTGCATCCTGACCGACACCGTGACAGGGTTAATTGGGCCTAGCCACACAACCCTTCAATCAAAAATCAAGATCAACGCTGTTTGGGTACTCGAAGCATGGACCAACTTATAGTGTTCACACCAGCGCTAATATCGTCAACAGTGTATCTGCAGCTTCATTCTGGTTAAATTTTTAAACTATTTTACATTATTGGCAACTGAACTGCAAGTAGAATATTTTAGGTGACAGTGATTTTCTAAGTGCCATTTCAGAAGATGCCAGATCAGGGTTGCATACAAAAGTTGAGGTAAAAAAACTCTTGTGTGATACCTCCTCGAGTCATTATGTTTATGCAGCTCCATGGCCAGTCACTATCAAAGCAACACCACTCTTAAATGTACACAGGTGCATGCCCTAAACTGCTAGCCAGCGAATTATGACGTTCATCCGTAATTGTTATATATATATATATATATATACTGTATATATATAAAAAAAAATAAAAAACATTCATACACAATGACCCGATGCGAATTCCGCATGGGGGTGAAATATATGTAGGGTAACGTGGTTCACATAGGTTGTTACATGTACCGGCCTATCTGTGTGTGCCCATAGTGTGACATATCAACAGCGTCACATGCTATTTACCAAGCACTTTATCGCCTCTCTTATCATGTGACACTACATGAAGTACTATATGTGGCAGAACATACTGCTCATCACCTGTGAAATTCAGTGTGAGAACTACATGATGTAGCTTGTCAATAAAGGGTCATGCTTATAATATTATAATATAATGTGCAGTTATGGAATATAATACTATATTTATACGTTCAAGGAAAATACCTCCACATGGTTCACATATTTATTAACATTATTTTCAATAACCTGTTTATGTTCCACCTGCTGCTAAGACATCATTCAGCCTTGTAGCCATGGATGCTGTTATGCCGAAAATATATACAAAGAGAAGAACCATCTACAGAATAACCATGCTCCAGATCAAAGAAGACAAAAACACAGCGGTTTTCCCTATCCTCCCCGTTTTCGGTCTTACCTGCCGCCACAGCCAATCACCGGGCTCGTAACGTCATAGTGCTGCGCACCACAGAAAAGCATCACACAGCTATCAATTCACCTTCCACCTCACCTGACAAAGGGGCTGAGTCAAAGAAGTAAAGCCTAGGGCCAGCACAAGAGCCGCTGCAACCCCATTACTAAGGTCCTTTCTACACGCAAGACCACCAGGAAATGCACCAGCAAGAAAATTACCACGAAGCGAGAGGAATACCTCTTCGACAGGTTTACCCCCTCACCTAAACTCGGGCTCCCCTATTTAGTTATTCTACCTCAGCATCCCTTGGGAGATAAAATAGCGACTAAATGCAAAACATGCCTGTCAGCACCCTCGTTCAGACACAATCGTTCCCACTTCCCTTGTGAGGCATATACCGGTATAGAGTACAGAAATCCCTGCTCTAGCACAGAATTTGGCAGCCCCTGTTCTGCACAACTTGTCATGCTTAGGGGAGCCGGATTTCGATTAAAAAACTGTCTATCCCCCACTCGAGTTGAGATTGGGGAGGAACACAGGTAGAAGTACCAGATTTCTCCTTATAACCTCCGTAGTGGTAATGGTGATGGTGATAGACCTCCTGCCTGCAAGGGTTCGAATCCTAGCCGTAGCTAATATATATATATATATATATATATATATATATATAGAGAGAGAGAGAGAGAGATAAACGAGCTTGGTGTCACGCATCCGCCAAACGTAATGTGTTGGTGATGGGCCATCAGAGCTGAACGTCTTTTCGTCACAAATGACTACACACCCCCAACACTCTGGTGACATGTCAGCATACGCAAGAGAGCCAAATTTATGGTACATTATGTCTGGATAAAATGTCTGGACACACTGAGCTTGAAGCAGTTTAAGTCTTAGGATGAGGGAACGACAGATTAAGGGAGAGAGTTCCAAAGCTTACATAGTGAGTAGAAGAAAGACTGGGAAAATCGGTTCACCCTTGGGTTAGAGAGGGTCCCTGATAGCCAGAGAAGAGACTTAGTACCTTGTACTACAAATTAATATTTGTTCCGGGTGTCAGAGGTATGGATCTTTGACTTTATAAACTACACGGTAGCAATCTGGGAGCTATTCCTCTTAGGTTGCCGTCCATCACTTCTATCATTCATATAAAGCTTCCTATCAGATTGTTAGCACAGGGTAAGCTATCGAGACATGATATCCCCGTACAATAACATCACACGGGACCCGGCTGAGGCCCATAATAATTTTAGCTGTACTTAATAGCATATCCCAAAGCGCAAATATCCGTATCAAGTATGTGGAAGACCCCACATGAGTCAAATTAGTTGATACAAAAGATACAATCACATTCAAGATGCAATCCACGTTAGATGAACTTGCACAGTTTCAGTTAAGATGTCTCATCATGTTAAATGCGAAGTCATGATTGCATCACCCCCAAAAAGGCCCATTGTGTACCCACAGTTGTAATTGAATGAATGTAATCTGCCCATTGTGCACAGTTGTTAAATGTTAGGATTACACATAAACTGGACAGATCGCCATATCAATTATAGGTCATCAAAAGTAAACAAATGTATGTTCATCTTACATAGCGCACGTCAGTTTGGTTTCAGTGTTAACACAATTTTAGTATCATATCATTGGTTTATTAGAACATTGTTAGATTATGTTGCCCCTGTTTGGCATCCTGGATTAACCCAGGCACAACAAAACCAACTAAGGAAAATACTGAAAAGGAGTTATTCTTGGCAACCTATATGAAGATTATGATATTGCAATATATTGATAACTTAAAATTCACAGTTCTTGTATCTCGGAAGAGAACAACTAACTGTTAGAGTTGGGGAAAAATGTGTTAAAATCAGACCAGCATAGACATCTCTTGCCACAGAGTATGTACAATATACAGTACATGGCAGGGATCCTAGCAGAGGGAGACAATTGTTACAGGCTGTACGTTGTAGGACTGAAAGGTACATTAACCCTTAACTGTTGGCGCGCAACTTATGTCGTGTGAAATACATTTGGACTAAGTGGCGGTTCACAACTTATGTCGTGCGCCATTTTCAGCAAGCAATGTTGCTGAGAGAGAGAGCTGAGCGGTGTGAGGAGCCTAGCAACTGTATGACCACTCACCACCACCGCGGTGGACCAACTGAAGTGAATCCCACCCTTCCCTCCCCTCTCACACTCGCTACACAGGGAATTATGTAGGGAAATTACCTAATTACAGGGTTTTTGCACTCGTGTTGCACGATCGTTGCAAGAGAACAAGTGGTCGTACAAGGATGGTTCGGGTGTCATTGGAAAGCTCTGTTTACGCCCTTTCAGGGATAGATACTTGTTTTACGCTCTAGGTCTTATTTAGGCATGAAAATGATCACGTAAACAACCCTATTTAGGGTAAAAAAAAAACCGCTGGGCGGTACGGTCAAATAGACCACCTAGGCCACTTATAAGGGGTTAAATACTCTAGCATACCATATTATAGTATTTTAATTAATCCTTTTGTTTACAGGGGGTTGACGTTTAGTATTCAGAAATAGAATTATCTTAATCTCACAATTTCCTCTTCAAAATTAGTTTTCTGCCTAGAGCTCGCTCAAAGACAACTACAGATATTGAAGTAACTAAACTAATGGTTTCTAAACACCCCTGATAGTTACAAAGGCTTTTTAATATTACAGAAAGGCCACAAATCGCGTATTTGTTCGCGAAAAGGTCGTAAAACAAAGTTTCGTCGTAAAACAAAGAAATTAATTAAAAAGAGTAAAAAAAAGGTATGAACAACATATTGCGAATTTAAGCAAGTCAAATCCAAAAATATTTTATAGCTATTCATATTTTTTCACCAACCAACTTTACTTCTAAACTCAATTAAGGAAATCAACAAATACATGTGGCACTCCAGATGTAAAAAGGTAGTTCCCTCGACAATTGGCCCGCTAGTTGACAACAAAGGGGAACAAATTGATGTAACACAAATGAGCAACGCTCTAAATAACATTTTTGTATCCGTGTTTACTGAGGGAGACATTAACTCTGTTCCTCATATTCCGCCAGTTCAAATTAATAACTGTAATGCCCTATGCAACATAGAAATTACAAATGCAGACATGATAGATGCAATATCAAAACTAAAATCCAATAAATCCCCTGGACCAGATACATTTTCGCCAAAAGTTAATAAAAAAGTAAAAGATGAAATCTCAGAACCACTAACCCTTCTATTTAAAAAAATCAATACAAAACTACAAAGTCCCCAAAGAATGGAAATTAGCTAACGTAACACCCATTTAAAAAAAAGGAAATAAAGCCCTGCCTGGCAACTATCACCCAATAAGCCTCACCTCCATTATATGCAAGCTGCTCGAAACAATAATCCGAAATAAAAATGTATGCCATTTAGAAAATAACAACCTTACAAAGAACTTGCAACATGGTTTCCGAAGTAAGTGCTCATGTCTGACAAACCTCCTTGACATTTTCCACAAAATCTTAAATGTATATGACGAAGATAAAGCAGTTGACATTATCTACCTTGATTTTCAAAAAGCTTTCAATAAAGTGCCTCACAACAGACTGATAGTCAAACTTAAAGCTCACTATATTCACAGGTTTATTTTCATTGGATTCATGATTGGCTAAGCGAGCGAAAGCAATGAGTAGTAATTAACGGAAAAGCCTCGAATTGGATAAATGTTGCTAGCGGTGTACCACAAGGCTCAGTTCTCGGTCCAATTCTATTTCTTATTTATATTAATGATATTGATGATGGGCTATCATGCAGAATCTCCAAATTCACTGATGACACCACAATTGCAAACAAAGTAAACTCGCCATCGCACATACAAGAGATTCAGAATAATCTATGCAAGCTATCAAACTGGACTCGGACATGGCAGATGAATTTCAATATAGATAAATGCAAAGTGCTCTACATCGGCAGTAAAAATGAAAGCGCAAACTATTCGATTAACGGAATTCAACTAAGGAACGTAAATAATGAAACAGTTTTTGGAGTAACTATACCAACTGATTTAAAACCTGCCCAACAAGTCGCTGAAGTTGTTAAGAAAAGCAAATAACATTATTGGGTTCATTGGGAGATCTTTTAAATATAAATCCGAAAAAGTTATATGCACTATATAAAATTAATTGGTTCATCCATATTTGGAATATTGTGTCCAGTTTTGGTTAGCATACTATGCAAAGGACATTGCAAAACTAGAGAGAGTATAACGGAGAGTAACTAGAATGATTCCTCGACTAAGAAAAAACCGTAACAGGAACGACTAAAACAAGTTAAACCTATCCTATTTACCTTGACAAACCGCAGAATATGAGGGGACCTAATCCAAGTTTTAAAAATGATCAAAGGCCATGGCAACATGGATGCAAGTAGGCCTAAGTACTTCACACTAGATAACTCAAATTACACAAGAAATACTGGCTACAAAGTTGTCGGAAAGGCATTTCATTCACATGAAGCGAAGCACTTCTTTTTCAACAAAGTGGTCAACATATGGAACAAATTGCCTAGAAGTGTTGTAGAGTGCCATACAGTCCAAACATTCAAATATCGCCCTGACAAAATAATATACTGCCATGAACCCCCAACTGACTGCGTTTGTGCCCGAGTAATGTGAGTTTCAGTATCGTACATAGTACTATCATTTTGTTTTCTGATCACAGTCTCTCTGGAGCTGAAGCACTTCAGTTGATGGCTGTGGCAACTTTTTTTGTCTACAAGCAGCCTAGTAAGGACCATAAGATATGTTGTTGCTTGCCTTCCTTTGTATAAACTTGCCAAATGAAAGCTGTAATGATTGATATGATATGACGTCATGAAAAATATTGACAAATGTTTTTAATTAAATTTAGTTTATACTGATATTTGTTTAACATTATACCATAATATATAGGGCCTAATTTATTTAGAAATAAAATAGTTATCAAAAACGTCTTTGTAAGACAAGACACAATGTATCATAATTTATGTACTATGTTACTTTCCTGAACAATAAACCATTAATTGTTATTGTAATTAATATTAATATTATTATTATCATTATTATTATTATTTTATTATAATTATTTATATTTGTTTATTATTATTGTTATTATTATTATTATTATTATTATTATTATTATTATTATTAATATTTGTATTATTAGGGGTTCGAGCCCTAGCCGGGAACCCCTATTGTAATCGTTAAATCTTCTTATTCTTCCAAATTATTTTTGTACGCCGGTTTTTACGCAATAACTCCGGAACCGCAGCTCTATTGTTCTTGATCCCACTATCGCTGTCTTCCTTACGATTACGACATCCTAGTCTCTCTTTCTCTCACAAATGAGAACATAGGAAATAGGGAGCCTGCAGAGAGCCGATTAACCCACACACGGCAGATTCCTTTCACACCCAACCCATCTCTCTCTCTCTCTTTCACAAATGAGAATATTAGAACATGTAAACGGGAGTCTGCAAAAAGCTGATTAGCCCACAAATGGCAGATCCCTTTTACACCCAACCCATCTCATCCTACCTAATTTTGTGTTGAAGCTTTATTGTTCTTGATCCCACTATAGCACTCGGTAGCCTATTCCACATATCTACAACCATGTTACCAAACAAATAGAGGCAAATCCCATACACAGCCAATCTCTCTCTCTCGCTTTTGTTTGTTTGCACACCAATACAAATGAGGCAGATCCCTTACACATGCAACCAAAATAAAAATGAGAGTCTGCAGAGAGCCAAGTGGCCCACACAAGGCAGATCCCTTTCATGCCCAACCCATCTCATTAACGTTATCAGTTACTAACACAATATACTTACTATACACCCATGTTATCATATACCTGCAACCAAGATACAATTGTAAGAAATAGGAAAATAGGAAAATGGGAGATCCCTTTCACACCCAACCCATCTCATAAACTCTCCCTCCTTCTCTCTGGATGATTCAGGTGTCATTTGAAAGCTATTACCGTACTTTCACGAGTATATAATTGTATTACGCTCTGGCTTTTGCTTATGCATGAAAATAAGCAGAGCATGAAGGTAGTTTCGGCCAATTATGCCTACTCGTATGGGGTTAATAGCTTCAACCAAAATGGCCACACTCCTTAATGGCCTAAGTGGCCACAGCCAAAATGGCTATACTACATTCCTTTTGTACTTTCTCCATGCCCGATAAGATAAATTATATTTTGATATAATGTGACACAGCCCTTGTATCCAACACAATACCCTGCTTGCAACACTGCTCGAACGCCGGACAATGTTGCTTGCAACTTTAATTATTATTATTATTATAATATAAACTGTAAGCCAGACTAGATCAGATACATGGACTTCGGTGTATAAGTTTTATTTACATGTATAAATATAGTATGGTTACATTGAGAGTACAATACATAAACATCAGATCATAAGAGAGCATTAGAAGGTTAATGGAGCCCACCTCGCTTGTTTTCCCTTTCTCTCCCTCTCTCTTTGGCTTGTATCTATTCGGCCCCATTCAGCCTACTGTTTTAAGACTTATCCCCATCCAGGTGTCAATATTTTCCTGGCGAGTGGTAGCGAGCCAGCATATATATATATTTTTGTTTTGACAGCAAGCTAAATTTGTACATTTTGCGATAGAAAAATGTCTGCGGCGAAGCCGGATTTCTCCATACAATGCTGGCTCGCTATCGCTCGCCAAGAAGATATCGACACCTGGATGAGGATAAACGTCTTAAAACAGTTGGCTGGATGGGGCCAAATGGATACAAGCCAAGGAAAGAGAGAAAAGGAGAGAAAGATAAGAAAAGCCGGTGACCCCCCTTAAACAAATATTTATAGTCATGTAAATTGGTAAGCAAAGCACTCAATTATTAGAGAAGTAAGTCTGGGCAAAACTGACAATATACTGTATATATATTAGAATTAAGTAGAACCCAAGAAGAGGTGTTAACCCCTTCAGTACCATGACATATTTTTACCTTTGATTCTGGCTAAATGTAGACGATTGTATGCAGTGTACGAAGGACTGGTGTTGTTAATAGGGTTTATTACGATCGTATTTACCCCTCGGAGTGTTTGAGGTAGACTATAAACAAAAGAAAATCGTCTAATGGTAACTCAAATAGGATGCAAATTACGTCATGGTGGTGAAGGGGTTAAGGGTGAGTGTGTGTTGGTACAATATTTGGTCGAGTAAATAACGATAAGAAAGTACAACAGTCTGTACGAGGGTTACAGGAGAATTCGCCCCGAAACCAAATCGCCCCGCTCTTGGACAACGAGTTCGCCTCGTTTATACCCCCCCCCCCCTCCCCCACCACCACCCCTGGAGCTTACCACTTATTTCCATCCCTCCCCCAACCCCTAAGGTTTTCTGTAGTAAAAACTGATGCAAAGAAGGAATTGAGGACATTACCCATTTGTACTCATTAGTTAGGTTAGGTTAGGTTAGATTAGGGTTAGGGTAGGGTAGGGTTAGGTTAGGTTAGGGTTAGGTTAGGTTAGAGAGATGAATAGAGGGGGAATTCTTCAGTACCCCTATAGGGGGGAGGGGGGACATTAACGGGGCGAACTCGCGGCGGGGCGACTTCTCAAAGCGGGGCGAACTCGTTTCGGGGCGAATTATCCAGTATTCTGTAAGAGTGGTGTTGTGAGGCTAGTATATTGATACATGAATAAGGATATCTTAAGGGTGGGGATGGGCATATTAATTTCTCATTTATGCATCTTTTATATAATTTTATTAGTTTCCACCCTAGACTTTCATTAAGTTTAAAATAAACCCGCACAAGACCCTTCATCAAGATAAATCTGTACATTTTTCGATAGAAAAATGTCCTGGCCGAAGGCCGATTTCTTTTAAATCACAGGCTCGCTATCGCTTGCCAGGAAAAAATCGACACCTAAATGACACCGTCTTAATATTGATAATGAAATGGGCCGAAAGGCCTTAAAATCGCTAAACTAATGGGCCGAACGTCTTAAAATTTGAAAACTAATGGGGCTAAACATGAGGAAGAAGAGGGACCAGAAAAACGGCCCATATTCCCTTAAGATCGTAACGGATCTCTCGGTATCAATATACTTTGAACACATATTATAGGATAGTGTGTGCGTGTATGTTATAGGATAGTGTGTGCGTGTATGTTATAGGATAGTGTGTGCGTGTATGTTATAGGATAGTGTGTGCGTGTATGTTATAGGATAGTGTGTGCGTGTATGTTATAGGATAGTGTGTGCGTGTATGTTATAGGATAGTGTGTGCGTGTATGTTATAGGATAGTGTGTGCGTGTATGTTATAGGATAGTGTGTGCGTGTATGTTATAGGATAGTGTGTGCGTGTATGTTCTAGGATAGTGTGTGCGTGTATGTTATAGGATAGTGTGTGCGTGTATGTTATAGGATAGTGTGTGCGTGTATGTTATAGGATAGTGTGTGCGTGTATGTTATAGGATAGTGTGTGCGTGTATGTTATAGGATAGTGTGTGCGTGTATGTTATAGGATAGTGTGTGCGTGTATGTTATAGGATAGTGTGTGCGTGTATGTTATAGGATAGTGTGTGCGTGTATGTTATAGGATAGTGTGTGCGTGTATGTTATAGGATAGTGTGTGCGTGTATGTTTGAAGTGACTTTTAGTAATAGGAAGTGACTTTAAGGGGGGATGGTTCACTTTTTGGGCGATTTTTGCATTTATTCATAATTTTTCTAGTTTCCTCCTTAGACCTCCATCAAATTAAAAAAAAAAATCATTAGATCCCCTTTCTAGATTAATTTGTACATTTTTGGTAGACAAATTTTCCGGCCGAAGGCCGGTTCTTCCAACATTACAGGCTCACCACCGTTCGCCAGGGAAAGAATCGACACCTAAATAGCACGAAAGGTCTAAATATTTACTACAAAATGGGGCGAAAGGTGTTAAAATCTTCAAAATAATGGGTCAAATGTCTTAAAATCTCAAAACTAATGGGTCAAATGTCTTAAAATCTCAAAACTAATGGGGCTAAACACGAGGGAGAAAGTTGTCCAGAAAACCGGCCCATGTCTCCTTGAAATCCAGAGACTATTACTCGTACAATTTGTGGTTTCGGAAACATGATTCCCTGGTGTTCAGGTTCAGATGAAGGTATTGAAGGATAAGCCTTTACAATGGCACCTCGTATGTAAGGGGAGGTGTGGTGGAGTGGTCTTGCCACTGGCCTGGTAATCCAAAGGTCCCGGGTTCAAATCCCGATGTATCAATGGGAAGATATTATTGGGATGGAATTTGTGCTGTACCTAGTATCAGTGCATTACCACAAAGCCCACCGAAACTTCAATAAAATACCCTCATTGTTCCCTGATTAAATAGCACTGTATGAATATTCCCATATTCAAAATATGCTATAGGGGTGCAATGCCTGGTGAGTTATCTGCTCAACAGGTGGCGTTGTGTGTGTGTAAGTGAGTGAGTCCGAGTGTAGGGAGTGAGACAGTGAAGCACGGGAACGAGGTGGCTTCAGAAATGGGGTCGTTTCGGGCCATGAGTGAGCACCGTGCCTCATGTGAAGGCAAGATGGCAGGTGCTCGTTGTACTCTACGTGCTTCACATGTCTCACTCCCTAGACTGGAACAAGACCTCACGGGCTTCAACTGTTCATTGTAAAGCGGTGAATGTTAAGGCTCTCAGCCTATGCCCGAGAGGAAGTAAGTTGGAATATAGAAAAAAAAAAAAAAAAAAAAAAAAAAAACAGTATACATTCTACTTTTCCTATTTTTCTGAAGTGTTGAGAGGGGAGAAGGGGTGTTGGAGAGAGAGGAAGCTGTTGGGGTGGCTTTGTTATGTTTGTTATTAGTCTGTATACGTCGTTGAGGTGTTCCCCTGGTGCTCAGGTGAAGGTGAAGGTCAGGTCAGGTGAAGGTATTGAGGGATAAGCCTTTACAACGACACCTCGTAGCTACTTTCTACTTTTCCTGTCAGGGATGGTGGGTCCCTTCTCGTCTTCTTCTTCTTGGGGATCCGGGAGGGTTTCTCCGTCTTCTACTCTAGTCCTTTTCGAATTATAGATGTTGGTCAACATTTCTGGAATGATTATGGAATAGGAAAAAATTAGTATGTCATTAATTGTTTTTTATATAATTAAGTTAAGCTGCATATACAGTACTGTACACCATTTATTATATAATTAAGTTAAGCTGCATATACAGTACTGTACACCATTTATTATATAATTAAGTTAAGCTGCATATACAGTACTGTACACCATTTATTATATAATTAAGTTAAGCTGCATATACAGTACTGTACACCATTTATTGCATGAAAAGCACAACTAGAGATGAATTGAGGCAAGTTTGCTAAGGCTATGTGACTTATTGTTTATTGTTATATATACTACGGGTGGTCTTTTTTAACTATCCCTGATTCGGCCCATTAGTATGGCGATTATAAGAGGTTTAACCGCATAAATGTTGACGATTAGAAGATTCAGGTGTTGGCTTTTTCTGGTCGAGCGATAGCGAGCCTAGTAATTTTGGGAACCTACCATCGGCCGATTTTTTTTTTTATTTAGCTTGAAGAGGGGTCTGAAGGGCGTTTTTTTTTTTTTAGCTTGAAGGGAGTCTAAGTAGGCCTTTGATTAGATTTAGGGTGCAAACTAACATATTTGTTGCTCAAAATTAGCAAACAACAATAACAAACTTACTGTAATAGATAAGTGAAAACAGTATATTCAACTCCCAAACATCGGATACTCTTGTGTTAATTGTTTTTCTTGTTGGTAAGTTCGATAACCTTGGAGGCTTCTTTGTAAGGAAGGAATACAAGAATTAAGACATAGTGAATTCACTCTGCATTATAACTGGGTATATACTGTATACTATATTTCCGTGACAAAATATTCATTGATACCAAAATAAAAAATCTCTCTATATTATTGAACACGACGATATCGATGCTTCCATCACTTCAGAGATTTCCATCGTTTTCAAATTGTTTATCGATCTATCTATCAATTATCTAAATATATATCTATCTCGTTATCTATTTCTATCAATCTATCTATATATATATACTGTATATATATATATATATATATATATATATATATATATATATATATAATCGGATTAAGAAATATAAATACAACATAAAGCAATAAAAGCTCATCTGAAAGGAGTGGAGATGCAAATCATGCCTGGTGCTAGCACTGCCACATACATCCAGTAGGAGTGCAGTTTTTGTTTTAGTTAAAAAGGGAGGAATCAGGGCCAAAAGCATCATCCAATCTTAACCAAATGTTTATGAGATTTCGTGGATCAAATGAAGGAAGTGACAAAGTTTCGTCAAAATCCATTTATTGTCTTTTGAAATATTTTATGAACACACACACATAGTGTGGAGTGGAAACAATATATTGCGCTTCATACTTTTGTCGACACACAGGGTAAAAAATATTATTTTGATACTAATGCCTGGAGAAGGTGCCAGAATCCATGAGACATACAGCAGGCCACCATCCAGCTGATCAACAACCCTGGAGGAGGAGAGGCCCTGGTAACCAAGCTGGTGTAGTTCGTGCAGCATGACACACGGGTACACCACAAAGTTACCCAAGTACACTGGATACTCGGATCATGGGGTGGGTTCCAGCTTGCAATCGACAGCTTGGAAATAGAAGAAGAGCTCATCCAGGCCCTCCCCAGACCTGCCTTCAATCTATAAAACATCTACCCAGAACCCCCTTCAATCTAAAAATAAAACGGCCTCCTCAGACCCTCCTTCATTCTAAAAAAAAAAGGCCTCCCCAGACCCCCCTTCACTCTAAACAAAGTAATGCATCCATAGACTTCCTTTCAATCTAAACCCCTCTCACCCCAGGCCTCTCTGCAAACTAATACTGTACATTTTTCGGCAGAAAATGTGTTGGCCAGAGGCTAGTTTCTCCTAAATTACAGGCTCG
This sequence comes from Paralithodes platypus, assembly GCA_032716605.1. Taxonomy (NCBI): domain Eukaryota; kingdom Metazoa; phylum Arthropoda; class Malacostraca; order Decapoda; family Lithodidae; genus Paralithodes; species Paralithodes platypus. Next base: position 43,841,678 of record CM064497.1, on the reverse strand, counting down.
TTATCGCTCACCAGGAAAAAATGGAAACCTGGATGAGGCGCTTACCTTTGATGGAGGAGAAGGTGCTAGAATCCATGTGACATACTGCAGATCACCATCCAGCTGATCAACAACACTGGTGGAGGAAACAACATGGTAGCCAAACTGGTGTAGTTCTCGTATCATCGCACACGGATACACCACAAAGTTACCCACGTATACCGGATACTCGGATCTTGGGGTGCGTTCCAGCTTATCATCGACGACTTGGAAATAGAAGGGCAGCTCGTCCAGGCCTTCCACTCTCACCGTCTTTCGCCCTACGAAGCCGCTCACTAGTATAGACATGGTGCGCTGTAAAAGGTTATTGGTCATTATAAAACACTTCGACTGTAATGAATCTGATATGGTTACTCACATAAATTTGTACACGCTCCATGATTCTATGAATGGAAGAAAATATGGTATGATTGAATGTGTGCCTTCTCAAGGACCCTATATCCACAATTTATTGTCCGATTCGTTTGACTGATGGCTAGGTATGGGCTACTGTGCACGATCCAAAAATCTACCCAGGGCCCAACAGGGCCATTTAAAATCCTTACTGCTTTTGTCTGTTGATATTAAATGGCGCTATTAAACATATATAAACTTTTGAATCAGCTCAACGAGTGTATGGGCGTCATTTCAAACTACTTATCACATGACTCGAACACACAATCCGCAGCTGTGAACATGAAGGGAGCGTGTTTGCTTTGTTGTTAGATCCATGCGAAGCAAGGACCTCTAGGTCCTACACATGTCATTGTTGTTGTTTTTCTTCTTGTTATAACGATGCTTTTTAAAAATGGCTATTTTTCGGTTATTAATGAACCACATTTAATGATCTTTCACATGCATATACTTTGACCTATCCTCTAGGGCATAATAGAGCCCTTTTATATAATTTCGTCCCGTGCGTCGCGCTACGCGCATCGGAGTTAACACGGCCGCACGGACCTGTAGTTCGCTTGGACTTGTTAATTCGTATGATCAATTATCACTTTGACAATAAACTAGTTTATTCGTTAATCTCACTATTTTTATTTCCATAGATTTACTAAGGAGTGAGTACAAATTCATGTGGTTAACTGCATATAAGAACCGTGTGGAATATTCGTTTTGTGTAACAATTCAAACTCTTTCAGTTTTTGAACACATATATTATGAAAATGTTTAATGAGTTTATAATGAATGGCACAATACTGGAGCATTGTAAAATGTATTCAAATTTAACACGCTTATAATGTGAACCACTTACAGCTCCACTAAACTGAACTTACAAATGTTGTAGTGCGGTGTTGATGGTACAGTGCTGCGAGGTACTCTGACTGATAGAGGAGTTGTTTATCACTTCTGTTGTCAATCAAGGTTTATCTGGGTAGAGGAAATTACTGTATAACACGCATTCATGATGGTTATTTCTGCCAGTTCCCGTCCATCATACCACTGAAGAGGGGGATACTGTAGTTGTCATCAAAATTGTTTGGAATAAATAATTTTGTCCGCTATTGTGAGTTTTTCTGGTCTGAACTAGATACTATTTCCTTAATCTACAACAACTTTCCTTTTATGCCTATGTACTGCTACTGACAAATGTTCGTGAGCTCTTGCGATTTTCTTTATGCAAATGTATCCCTTAAGAATGATGTCAGATCAAATAAGATGTATAGTAATAAATACATTATAATGTGTATATTTATATATAGCTGATTTGATCTGAACATCATTCTAAATGGATATATCTTTCAAATGAAAATCGCAAGAGCTCACGATTTTTTTTCAGTAGCTTTACCCTTTCGTCTGTTAGTGTTTTTATGGTTTATGGTCTGATCTAGACACTATTTCCTTGCTACAAGAAAAATCCCTTTGTATTAGTTAACGTTTACTAGTTTAATTTCATTTATTTTTCTAAGTGTAAGGAAGAATGCTGTAACGTATATATTGTAATACAATATGATAACTTTTATTCAATATATCTGCAATTGCTAAAGGTGAAATAACAGAGAAATTCCTTGGCAGCGAACAATAGCATAAATAGTGTGCACAATAATCCACTAGTGACAAGTAAAACCACCGCCAGAACTCGTACATTATAATCAGCAGTGACCATATCAAGCCCAAAACAATGAGTTAACCACGATTACTTATCTTTGTTTACAATAGGTGTCGATTACAAAATCTATATTATTGAAACATTCATCACTATGTTCCTGATTGTATATCTCCATCAGTTTGAGGTCAAGATGGCCACACTCCTAAATGGCCATACTCCGAAGCTGCCACAACCAAAACAGCCATTCTCCTCACCTATGTTTACCAAAACAACCTAACCTACATGAATAAACCAAACCTAACCTAGCCAAACCAAGACTTCTTAGAATTAGTACTATGACCGTTTTGGTTGTTCATGTGGCCGTTTAGGAGTGTGTTCGTTCAGGTTGTGGCCGTACAATAGTGTGGCTGTTAAGGAGCGTGGCTGTTTTTGTGTTCTTGCTTTTCTTGTGTCCGTTTAATAGTGTGGCCGCTTAGGAGTGTGAGCGTGTTGACATGTTTCCTCTCTATCCCTAGACTCCGCCAAACCATTAGCTTGATTATTTTTGTAGTCAGTCAGTAGCCACTGCCGAAATTCCTAAACAAGGTACCTGAACCACCCTAAAGAGGAGTTATGATTGCCTTTTACGCTTTCAATACGGTGACAAATATTTCATTTAATTCTGGCTAACATTAGAAGATTTTTCAGCTTAGGAAGACCTATAGCAAATAAACGGGAAAATAACTAGTGCTACAATACTGTATTAGCATTTTGACTATCACAGACAAATCCTAAATCACCTAAAATCGTCTAAATGTAGCTTAGAAACAAACAAATAAACCTGTTACTCGTATTAACCCCTTCTGTACCGGAGACGTCTTTTTAATTTTAATCTAGCTCTATGTAGACGATTTTATGCAGTTTGAGAAGGATCTGTGGTAGTAAAAAGGGATAATGCTGATAGTTCGAAGCCTGTTAATTGCTGGAGGCCCTTCTTAAACTTAATAAAATCGTTAAATAGTAGCCAGGAGAAAGTTAAGATGTCTTAGCCGGTAAAGACGGGGTTATAAAGGGCTAATGCATGAGCTGGCCAAATGATAGCGGCACCCAGTGTCATTATAATGTGAGGAAGCGTGTCGTCCTTTTATTTTGGCTATCATGTTTATAAATGGATTTTGGAATTCAGATCGTTAATTGTGAATTTTAACCCTTTGATTCCTAGAGATCCTTCCTAAACTGCATAAATTCGTCTAATAATAGCTATAATATAACGAAGAAACGCGCCCTCGTATACTGAAAGGGTTAAATTGAAGAGTTGGGAGAGGTAGAGTCGTGAACACCGATATAAAGCTACAACCATCTGAATCATTATCGAACACAAATGAGACTATACAATGCTTTATTATTATCACCAGTGCTTCACGACTTGGCTCTAATGCTTCAAATATTCAAATCGGTGTGTTTTTTTTTTAGCTTACGACTGTACAGTACAGTCGTGAGGTAACACTGATTTGAATCTTTCAACCTTAAAAGTCAAGTTCTGAAGCATGTGGGCTATATTAAAGCACTGTCTTGCCTTGATTCCGTTCGATACTAATTTAAGGAGTGGGCCGTTTTTCTGGTCTACTTTCTTCCTCATGTTTAGTCCCATTAGTTTTCAGATTTCAAGAAGTTTGCCCCATTAGTTTGTCGATTTTAAGACCTTTCGCCCCATTTCTTTGTCAATATTAAGGCCTTTTGTGTCCTTTAGCCGTCGATTTTCTTTCATGGCGAGGGATACCGTGACATTTTTCTACCGAAAAATGTATAAATTAATCTCGAAGGGGGATCTAATGTATTTTTTTTTTTTTTTAAGTTTGATGGAGGTTTAGGGAAGAAACTAAACTATACATGAATATATAAATAAATAGACCCCCAAACATAACCACTGTCCCCTTAAACAGTGAACATTGATAACAACAACAACAACAACAACGGACAAAGGGCATAATATGGCTAAACAGAATGTAGCAAATATTTAGGCAGTTTGTCAGAGTTGCTAGCAAAATGTGTAAGCCTTTTACTGCAGGCGAGTACATCTCCCAGATTGTGGGGCATACCAAGTGTTAATACACTGAATGATGATCCCTGGAGATAATTATATCCTTGCCAAAACTAAAATAAAATAATCTTGAGATTTTTTGTCTGGTGGTCTTCCCCCCCCCCCCCCCCCACCACCACCACTACCCATCTCTGAGTGAAATGAGCTGCTAATTTTTTTGTTCAGGTTATTCATGAAAACGTACAGTATTATGTTCATAATTATTTTCTAAATTGTAGGCTGCACAATCGAGACAAAAATAAGGGTCTTCACTCCCTGTAGGAGACAAATAAGATACGCTCATATTATTTTTAACATCGTTCTTAACACCAGTAGCCCCAAAATGAAATTAATGAAAGTATGAGCTTCATTAATGTTTATTTAAAGAAAGCAAGTCTCTCTTCACACACACATACACCTCTCTCGCTCTCTCTCTCCCTATATATATATATATATATATAATTATATACTGTGTATAATGGAATAAAAGCATCATTGGTTTTCCTCCTATTTGCGAATATTTGCATGACGTGCGCCGCTCTCCAGCTTTGTCCCTCCCACTCAGCCTAGTATAGCCTCTCATTGTCTGGTCTCTGTGGAGTTTTGTGGCATTGTTACGTAGACTGTCTTTGTCATCTATACAGTGGAGGGAAAGACGCTGCAGAAAACATTAAGGGAGCCCACCTCGCTTTTTTTTTCTCTTTCTCTCCCTCTCGATTTGGTTTGTATCCATTCGGCCCCATTCACCCTACTGCTTTAAGACGTTTACCCCCATCCAGGTGTCAATATTTTCCTGGCGAGCGGTAGCAAACCAGCATATATATATTTTTGTTTTGACAGCAAGCTAAATTTGTACATTTTTCGATAGAAAAATTTCTCCGGCAAAGCCGGATTTCTCCATACAATGCTGGCTCACTATCGCTCGCCAGGAAGAAATCGACATCTGGATGAGGATAAACGTCTTAAAACAGTTGGCTGAATGGGGCCGAATGGATACAAGCCAGGGAAAGAGAGAAAAGGAGAGAAAAATAAAAACAGCTGGTGATCATTTGAAAGGGGCGTTGAACATTACCTAAATTCCAATAGCTTAACCCTATCTGGTGCGAGGCGGATCTCTTTGGAACCACTCTGTTTCACTCTAATAGCTTGGATATTTTAAGACGTTTCGCCTCAAATAGTTGGCGATTATGAGACATTTTACCCTATTTAGATGTTCATATTTCTGGGCGAGCCATAGCGAGCCTGCTATTTGGGAGATCCATATTTAGCTTGATGGGCATCTGATTTTTTTTTTTTTTCAGTTATGTGGCAAGCTAATACTACATAGTCCGAAAAAGGCAAAATCCAGCAAAACTCACTATAATAATTAAACAAAATTATAAGAACCCTCGAAAGGTCGCCACAGAGCATGCTAATCTCTTGCAGCGTAGAGCGGACGGAACATTTCTAGATCTGTTTCATGAAATCCTAATAAGCACTTCTAATGCCTGCAGTCTTAAATATAGCCAGCAATGTAGGGCTTCCCCTGACCTTAGCTCGACTCCAGTGAATTACCACTTTTATGTAATATGTAGCTGTTAATTGGAAACGAGACTACAGTTCATGAGTATGTGCGTGTGTGTGGAGTGGAGCCCTGTGGAATTATGCTATAAACCTCTCTTGGAATTCGAACCCAGGCACTTCTGGACTCTAATTCAAGGCTATACCCATCCCACCACCACAGTCAGAAGAGAGAGAACTGTAATAGTTAGCTGATGATTTAAAACTAATTCAGATTGTCTCAGGAGTGGCTCGAGAATATATCCTCTTATCTGGTCTGATTACGCATTTTTGTAGCATTTATCCCTATATATACAGTATATTGCCGTATACATTCCTTTGTATAATTTATCATGGTTCTGTCGTGTTCACTCGTTCACCCGTTCGAACAAAACCATCCCATTCTCCTACAAACTCCATAGCACTTTTTTATATACTGTTTCCTCCCACAAATATTTGGGGGTCCACATCTCAGCGGCCATGAGGTGGACCACTCACGTTAGCAGCATCAGAGCAAAGGTTAATAAGGACCTGGGCTTCCTGCGCAAGAATATCACTAAGTGTAACGCAAACATCAACATTCTAGCATTTAAAACACTTGTTCGACCACACAAAGAATACTGCGACAGGAGGATGTGTAGATCAGATTTTTACCCCGAAATGTGTTGTGGAGAAATATCTGGGGAAGCAACAAAAGTTGTATGTTGCCTTTATGGACTTGGAGAAGGCCTATAACAGAGTGAATAGAGAAAGTAAGTGGAAAGTACTTAAAATATACGGAGTAGCTGGCAAGTTGCTGAAAGTAGTGAAGAACATGTATGAGGGTGCAAAGGTGGCAGTACGCGTGGAGAATGAGCAGAGCGAGTTTTTTGATCTGAATGTTGGGTTGAAACAGGGGTGTGTGGAGTCATGAAAGAAATACAAGGAAGAGCAGTGGATGTTGGTGTATCACTGATAAGGGAGGGAAACAAGTGGAAGCTACCTGTACTGCTGTTTGCTGATGATACAGTTCTAATGAGCGATAATGAATGGGAGCCGCAGGGTCTGGTAAATATGTTTGGAACAGTGTGCAAAAATCTGAATCTGAAGGTAAATGCGGGGAAGAGCAAGGTTATGGTCTTCGAAAGAGGTGAAGCCACAGAGTGTGAGGTGTAGTTGAACGGTCAGGCTATGGAGATTGTCAGCTCATTAAGTATCTGAGCAGTGTGCTGAGTAAGGATGGGGGTATGGATGAAGAAGTACGGGAGAGGGTGCAACAGGGGAAGAGAGTTGTAGGAACGCTGAAAGCAGAAACAAGAAATAGGGTGGTCAGTATGGAAGTGAAGAAGTCCTTGCATGACAGTGTGGTAATTCCGACACTGACTTACGGGAGCTAAGAATGGACGTTGGTGGAAAGACTCAGACCAAGAGTGAGAGGGGTGGAAATGAATTACTTGAGAAGTGCGTGCGGAGTTAGATGGAGGGATAGACAGACGAATGAGGAAGTAAGAGAGAGGTGTGGTGTGGAGGTACATGTGCTGGAAAGTGTGAAAAGGAACACCTTGAGATGGTTCGGCCATATGGAACGTATGGGAAGCGAGAGAATGACTAAGAGGGTGTACGAGAGTGAGGTTGAAGGACAGAGATGGAGAGGTAAACCGAGAGAGAGGTGGAAGGATGGAGTAAAGAAGTATATGGATGAAGGCGGTGCTGGTTGGGAGGAGGGGCGTCGACTGACTGGGGACAGAGGTGCATGGGGCATTACGTTCGTGGCCGCCCATGCTGTGATTGCAGCATACTGTATATATATATATATATATGTGTATACAGTATATATATATATATATATATATATATCTCATTCTCTCTATCTATCTATCTATCTATATCTATCTCTATCTATCTATACAGTATATACATATATATACCGGTATATATATACTGTATATATATATATATATATATATATATATATATATATATATATATATATATATATATATATATATATATATATATATATATATATATATATATATATATATAATTTATGTATATATATACTGTATATATAAATTATGTATATACAGTATATGTTCAAAAAGTTCCAAGGGTATATAGTAAATGAGATAACAATTAATAATAGGTGATGTGTTATGTTCCAGCATTATGAGGGTGACCCTGGCCCCCACCACCACTCCACCGCCGTAAATACAACTAATTACGGAGGAAACAAGGCCAATTCATTACCCCAGCCAATTACCGTGATGGGTTATTGAGATTTAAGGCAACACATAACGCCAGGGGAAGATATATTAGCACCGAGGAGGAGGGACGCGGCAGGGAGGGGCGGGTTTAGCTGCTTTCTGTTTGATTTTATATTTCGGAGCATTTTTCTTATTTAACCCCCCTAGACCACCATCAAACTATAACAAACGCCTCCACAGGGGAAAAAAAAAATCGACATTAGAATAGAGCGGAAACTCATAGAATCGCCAAAGTAATGGTCTGGAAAGTGTGGCGAAACATGGGATCTAGAAAAGCCTCTCTAGGTTTATATTGAGTTAAGGCAGCACACAACGCCAGGAAGCTATACTAGCACTGAGGAGGAGGGGTGCGGTTTGGAGGGGCACACAATGATATGAATGACAATAAGTATCTGCTAAGTTAATAAGATATTATTGATTTAGAATTTATCCTTTTAATAATAATAATAATAATAATATTTATTCAGTTAGCAATTTACAGAGTTGGTGCCACATATTATGTTACAAATATGACATGTACCAGCCTTGCATAATTCCAACTAAGAATAGCCCAATAAGGCCGTTAGGTGTATTTCCATTGGGGTCCTTGTGGGATTAGGTTAGCTGGGGAAAATGGGGAGGATAAAGAAATAGATACTTTAGAGAAAGTATTTCTAGGGGGTTATTTTAAGATACCTTACATCCTATAGTAAATATCAGTAATCCGTAATCAGTAATAATTTCAGTTTGGTTTGTCTATTTCTTATGTCGCATTTAGTAGTAGACATAAGCTTGGTGCTCCCTTCTCGCAGCTGTCCGGTTCAGGTGTTCCTTCAGGCTACGTCTGAAGGAATACAGTGTTCTCTTTTCACGGACTGACGGGGGTAGGTCGTTCCAGTCTTTGATGGCGGTGAAGAAGAATGTTTGCTTACCCTGTCCTTGGATTCTCGGGACCTTAAAATTAAACATCCTGTTTCTTGTATTATGTCCACTCCTCTCATTTGCTTTAACAAAATCATTCTTTAAATACTCTGGAGCTCTGTCATAGAAAATTTTGAAGGCATTAGTGAGCCTGATTTGTTTGGCCCTGTCAGAGACATTGAGCATACCTAGTGACTGAAGTTGTTCCTGGCCAACATGTGATCTGGGTCCTAGGTTCAGCATGAACCTATCTATTTTATTTTGAGTGACCTGAAGTTTGTGCTGTGCTGATTTAGATGATGCAGAGTACCAGGATGACACAGAATAGTCAAAATGACATTGAACAAGCGCTTGGCAGAGGGTCTTTTTGGTCGCCGCGGGCAAGCATCCCACCTGTCTATACAGGTATTTTATACGTGCTCTACACTTACTCAGGATAGATTCCAAAATTGTTTCACCTGACAAACTCGCGTCCAGTTTTAGTCCGAGATATTTAACTTGTGACACTGTTGTTATAGGAATATCATTACAGTTGACCGAGAAGCCCACAATGTCTTTCAGTTTATGTTTTGTTCCACATAAGATGGCTTCCGTCTTGCCCAGGTGAAGAGATAGTCTATTGTCCACTAGCCATTCACTACATGATTCTAGTTCTTTGGAAAGTGAAGCGGCAATACTTATTGGGTCCTTTCCTGAAACCAGAAGCATGCTGTCGTCTGCATACAGTAATAATTTACATGAGACGCTCAGTTCCATGTCGTTCACATAACAGGTAAAGAGTAAGGGACCAAGGATGCTTCCCTGCGGGACCCCACAGTTAATTGGCATAGGATCAGATATATTATCATCAATTTTGACTCTTTGGGTCACTAAGATAAGATTTAAACCAGTTCACAGACCCTATGCCCATTGCTTGTAGTTTATTACATAGGATATCATGGTCTACTGTGTCAAACGCTTTTTGTAGATCAAGAAGAACCATACCGGTGTAGTTACCTTTAGAAATTTCTTTACGAATGTGATCCGTTAAGTGGATGAGACAGGAGTCTGTCGAGTACATGCATCTGAAACCTGATTGAAACTTATAGAATAGATAATTTTGTTTGAGGTAGTATCAATTTGGGTGTATACCGCTCTTTCAAGGATTTTAGATACAATACATAATATGCTAACTGGTCTGTAGTTACCAACTTCTAGTTTATTTCCTTTCTTGAATAGAGGGGTTACAATAGCTTCCTTCAGTTCAGCAGGTACAGTGTTGGTGTTAATTGACAAGTTGATGATGTGGGTTAGGGGGCCTGCTATACCAATGGCTCCATCTCGTAGAAATTTGGCAGGAATTTTGTCTGGTCCTGTGCTTTTATGTACATTTAGGTTAGACAGCTCGTCAAAAGTGTATTTTGGTGTAACATTTTGCAATCCAAATGTGTTCGGGTGTATGTCTTTATCTCTGTAGAAATTTCGAAAGGTGGCCGTTGTTGTCGTGTATTTATTGAGAGGTTGAGGTAGGTTCTGTGCAAGTGTGTTTGCTATGGAGGTGAAGAAGGAGTTGAAGTAGGTTGAAATTTGTCGTTTATCGTGGCAAACCTGATCATTAATGGTGAGAGCAATATTAGTGTTAGACGAATCCCTTGTCTTGTTGCTGTAGCCTGTTGTTTTTAGGTGCCTCCATAGTTTCTTTGGGTTATTCTGATATTCCTCTGCCTTATTGTGAAAATAATTAGTTTTCGCTGATTTTATTTTCCTACTTAGTTTATTCCTGGCCCTGTTGAACTCATGTTTCAGACCTTGATCCTGTCTATGTTTCGCTAGCCTTTTTAACAGATTGTCTCTGTGTTCCAGATGGTGTAGTATGTCATTGTTGATCCATGGGTCTGACCTTGCTTTAATTCGTATGTCTTTCAGAGGAGCTATTTCGTCTAGAATGTTTGTGATGATGGTTCTGAAGCCAACCCATGCGTCATTAACGTTTGTACTTCCAAACACTGGAGACCAGTCTGTATTCCATAAAATGTCCAGAAATGTTTCTTTATTGTAGTTTCTGAGTGACCTTGTTTTGATAACCTTGTGATTCTCTAGGGTAATTTTTGTGGTTTTTCGTGTGCAATATGTGACGAAGTGATCACTTATCCCAGTCTGTATAACCCCTGATTGGGATATTTTGTCCTCTCTGTTACAGTTTATGTAGTCTATTATTGTGGCAGTGTTCTCAGAGATACGTGTGGGGGTTGTGATGAGTTGTTTGTGATTGTGCATTGTCAGTATATGCCTATTTTCTCGTACAAGCCTATCATTTCGTTGTTTGTAACACAGGTTAAAATCCCCCAGTATAATGAATTCATTCCGAGGGTCTAGCGATGACAAAGTTCGTTCAAATTTGGTCAAAAATTGTGTGTCGTTTGGTGGCCTATAACATACCCCAATTGTGATGGGTCTTGTCCTCGGCAGGTGTAGATCGATCCACAGAGCTTCGTGATTTTCTACATGGAGGTCGGTCCTAGTTGTGTGTGTGAGGTTGTTTTTTACATACAGACATACTCCTCCCCCATGCCTATTGCGATCATTCCTAACCATATTGAAACCTTGAATGTTTATTTCACCATCGTTTATACATGAATCCAGCCAGGTTTCTGTGATTGCAATTATTGAAGCTTTGGCCTTATTAGCTAACAAGTTAATTTCTGACAATTTATGGTACATTGATCTGGCGTTAATGTGGATAAGATGGAGCCCTTTGTTGGTGAAAACACTGTATTCATCTTTGATTTTGAATGTGTCCTGGCTGGATTCTGAGTTGTTAATACTAATTGGTTCATTTACATTAATATTCGGTAATGAATGCAAGGCACACATGTTGCATAGGAATTCCCGTTCTTCACTGTTGGTCTTCTTAGAGATGCACTTCATGTGAGCTACAGTTTTACACTTAACACAGTTTAGGATCCTTTGTTTTCTTGTTATGAGTGATTCACATATTTCACAAATGATTTTAGGACCTTTAATAGCTACTTCCCTACATTTATCGCATTCCACTTCTTTTCTGCTAGTAACGTAAGTACATCGATCGTGTACTGTTTCATTACATCTACTACATTGTGACGTTGTACTCCTTTTGTTGAATCCAATATCGCACACTATACATATTTTCCTGTTACTGTTCATCGTACGTCTGGCGGTGTGGTGATCAGCTGTGCGCCGTGAGCGGCTGATGGTGTGTGAGCGCGTGAGATTGGGACAGGTTGTGGCTCCCCCTTGCCCCCCTCCCACCCCTACCTGTATTTGTTGTTTGATGTCCTTGTTCTTGGCCGTTGTTGCTGCTTTATTGTTGATGTTGTTGCGACTGATCCCTTCTTTTTTAGCTGTTCTGGTTGCATGTTGAGCTACCTGGGTCGACGATAGTGTTGTGTTGTGTTGTAGTAGGTTTGGTTGATTTGTTGTACAGCGGGCGTCGTGTTGTGGGGGGTGGGTGGTTTCTCTTGTTGTCTTTCTTGTTCGTTGCTGTTACTTCATTGTCGATGTGTTTGCTAGAGCTTCCTGCTTGTTTGGGTGTTCTGGTTGCATGTTGTGTTACTTGGGTCACCGATATCTGTGGTAGTGATGATACAGTTGAGGGTAATGTTGAGTAGGTAGAGTGTTGGCACTGTGCTGGCGGTTGCCCTGCGGTCTTGGTTGTGAGTTGGAGCATGACGGGAGACTTGGGTGCCTGCTGGCCCAGTTTGTTATAACGAATTTTACTGCTAGGGACTGTTGAAATGTCGGTGTCTGCCTTACTTGTTTGGTGGTGAGGTTTCTTCAACGTTGAACTAGGGCCGGGGTTGGTCTCTACATCTCCGCAGCTAATTAGAGTGTAGCACAATAGGTGTTGTAGCAGGTTGTGCCAGAGTACTTGCCAAGCCGCGGCGTCTTCCCGATATATGAAATAGACCAGGCAGGAATGGTGACAAAAATTTCACTCCTGTGTGATTTCTGTGTGACGAGGTCCCTCAATACTTGTTTAGTGTTGACCTGGTACACTACCGGTCCCCTCTGCACCTGTATATCAGCACAGCCCCTCTGGATGTTGAGAAGGATGATACATAGAGAGAGGGCTACGCCCGCACCCTTCATCCCTCCCGCCATCTTAGGATGGACCTTTTGGTTGTTAGAGGTTCTTCCAAAGCTGTAAGACGAGCTTCCACTATAAAATGAAAGCTCATCCGTAAGTGGATGCAAGCCCTGCGCGTTGCTAACACTGTCACATACATTTAGGAAGCGTACTATTATTTGTTGAGGCGTTCTAGAAGTGGGGCAAAAGTAGCGAGAGATTTATCCAATTATAAACAAGTGTTAATGGAATAATTTCAGGTCTCATATGAGAGGACAACAAAGTTTCGTTGAAATTCATTAATTCATTCTCGATAATGTGCGAACAGACAGACACACCTACAGACACACATTTGAAATTATTGATTGCAAAAGTTAATGAGGCATGTTTAATGACCCAAGGCACAAAGGCACCACAATCGTGTTGTTTGATGCAGTAGTATTGGAGATAATGTCATATTAATTAATTGAAATCAAGTCGCCCACCTCTCCATTGGAGTCATCCAATTATCTTAAAACTTTGTGTATGACGTCAACACCTAACTAAACACTAGTAACTTGCAAAGCGCAATTATCGAACACAAACTGTTCAAAGTGATTACGGGAGATTCAAAAAGGGGTGCGGGGCAAGAGTGTCATCTAATGTTAACCAAAAGTTAATAGAATCATTTTGGGTACCGAGAAAGTCTCGTCGAAATGTATTCTTTCGTTTTCTAGATATGTTGTGAAAACTTACACAGACAGACAGACGGACACGAGATAAATCAATACCTTAAGCTTCACACCTACGGTGACGCACAGGATTATAAAAAAAAAAAAAAACACCCATAGATGCGCGATTGCTGAAATGATTATAACTCAAATGATGTCCATACTGTAAAATTTTAGAACACACAAGCTGTAACAAAGCTGGAATATAATTATAATAAGTGTGCAATACTTTGTTTACATCAGTTTGAATACATCAGGCTCCTTGAGCATAATCATCTATCTGTCTATTACCAGACACCTTGATCTCAGAGGGGGAAGCCACGAATGAACCGCTTCCATCGAGACAATTCGTTCGGTTATCTACTGTTTTTCGGGGGACGGTTCCTATCTCAACCTCCCATTGTTGTGTACAGTGTGTTTGGTGCATGTGGACAGTTATGGTTTTGTTGAAATGGCTGTGGATGTGTATGTAGTCTGCAACCAGTGTAATCCGCTCGATCATGTTTTGGTGCATATTATAATTTGTTTGTTTTATGTATGGCAAATTAGTAATCCTTCTAAAATGTGTTCATGTTATACTTAAACTATGTACATCTTTGCTACAGTCTATGAGTTCTGTTATGCATATCAAACTATTTTATACAGCACTGTTGATTAAACTCTTTCAAATTTGATTTAAGTTGCTTTAATCTGCGTTCGCTTTTGGTGTGTTACGTTATGTTGCAATAATTCTCTAAATTTTACAAAAGTTAGGAAAGGATAGTTTAAAATATCTTAAGTTAGGCCAGTGAAGGCTAAGTAGTATAGGATAATAATACCAAATGACCAAGTTTGAATAGGTAGGTCTGTTGCTGCTTGCTTTCCTTTGTTAATTGATCCCAGAGTACCTATGACGCTATTTCAAATTATATTGTAATGATTACTAGGCTATTTTATGCAGGTTAAAAATAATATCCGGAATTCATAATAAAAAAAAGGGGTGGGGAAGGACTGTCAATTAATCCTTGAACACAAACAAGTTATTCCTAAGCTGCATAAAATCGTATAATGATAGCTAGAATAAAATTTAAAAGCGTCTCTTATTACTGAAAGGGTTTAAGACGTGGGGTTGTATTGACTAAGAGCTGAGATGACACGAAACATACAAGAACATCAATCAATAATGGATTTAAGACGTGGAGTTCTATTGACTAAGAGCTGAGATGACACGAAACCTACAAGAACATCAATCAATAATGGATTTTTAGACTTTCATGATATTATAGTTATACTAATAGACTGTACATCATTATAGAGGAGCGGTAGACCATGTACACAACCCTATCTCCAAAATCAGTTAGAACATCGAATGGATTGCCTCGACGGAAACGATTCATTCGTGTCCATCCCCATCAAGACTTCTGGCAGTAGATAGATTAGAAAAATAATTGTGTTGCATTGACGATTTTGTTCAACTTGGAATGAAATCATGATAACGAGAGGGTTAATAAGGGATCCCACCTCGCATGTTTTCTCTTTCTCTCCCTCTCTCTTTCGCTTGTATCCATTCGGCCCCATTGTGACGTTAACCACTCCTTAGAACCACATGGCTTGTACAAGAATTGCTCACAAGGTGATACAAGCATAAAACTTTCCACAATAGTTCACAAAGACCTATTTTACAATTTCAGGGCAGGAGCCACCGAGATTTCAGTGTTGCATAGCAACGGTTGCTAGGCAAATCATTTTCCTTAGCAACCGGCAGCAACAATGCAGTTTCTGGAAAACTGTGAGGTGCTATGGGTTTTTCTCAACTCCTTGTTCTAAAAAACATGTAGCATTGCATTTGGAGATCATATACAAGAATTATGTGGCATAAAATCCAATTTAGGGCAAGTCAGGCTATAAAAATGCCACTCCTAAAGCTTCAGACACTGTTGTCACAGTCACTTTTGCATTTGCAGTAGGCTGTGCATTTTAGATGCGCATCAACACATTTGCAGTCTGTGCATCCTCCTCGGCAAGAACACTTCAGTAGTTCTGGGCAGGTTGCACTGGCTTCGGGCAAGTTAGACCACAGAGGCCTCCACTTTTCTGGGCAAGTCCATCCCCACTCACTTGGAGAGGGCAACTGTCGTTCTGGCACCGTGGTGCAGCCCCAGTGGTGCCCACCTTGTAGTACTGCCCTCTTCATGTGTTGCTGTAGAGCAGCCTTGGTTGGAGGTAGACATGATATCTGACGTCCTTTGTGGATGAACAGATTCTTTCTGACTTCATTGATGGAACGAGAAGTTGCTGTCCTGTCATAGAGTCGAATGGTGAAGTACTCCAGAGAAGCCTCAGTCGCTTCACCAATTTGTTCAGGTGCATTGTGCAGCTCATAGAATGTCGCAGTAAATTCATCATGTGCCTCCCACACTTTCCATGCAGTCTTCTTTCCCACCTGGACCAGATGGGACACGGTATCACAACCTGTATAAGCATGGAACACAGGCAGTGCCAAGGATCTTTCTGTGCCAAGTGAAGCACATATTTCATGAGCTGGGATGTACCTAAAGTCCTTTCCACAACCAAAGGCAATCCAGAGTTCTATCTGCTGTCTCTGAGCCAGCTGCTGTACGACTGCCACTGCCAATACTACCACGTCAGTGTCCACAGTTCGAACAAGGATCTTGTGGAAGCCCTGCATAACAGCATCACTGACATGCACCATGATCCTCGAGTCTGCCTCCTCATGGTTGCAGGGAGCAATGTTGCTGGTGTCTCGTGTAGGTAAGCATAGCACATTGGCACCATCAGTAACAATGAGAGTCTGGTCTCCTGATGCATTTTCCAGCAGTTCCTTGTTCAGGAATGTAAACAGGTCTGTCTTGTTGTTGGCCAAGCGAAGGAACTGCTGCCAGTTCTTTGGTGTTGGGCTAGACGCCCATGCAGTGACTTGGTGAGCATGACGAGTTCGAGTCACATGTGATGCCTTCAGGAAGGACTCAGCAATGCCTGGTGTGGCAACATCAGCTTCCTGGAGAACTTCCACTCAACCACTTCCATCAAGCCAATGACCCAAAGCTTTCAAGCCTGTCATTTCAGTGTGTAGACCCCCCATAAGCATTACAAACTTGTCCTCACCATACAGTTCGGACATATTCCATTGCAGCTTCTTCAGTGTAGCATACAGAGGTTGGTCCCCACTAATCACTGGAGTCTGGCCAGGGTTGAGGTGATGAACTGCTGACTTCACCACTTCCATGCAATGCCGAAGCATAGATGGTGAGCTGGCTTCCTCAACAAAGAGAGGCATCATGGCATTCACAGATGGCAGAATGTCTGGGTCTGGCACTCTGCTGGCATGGTATGCTGCCCAAGACAAAGTCGCCTCTGCTGATATGTCATCTGCATGATGTTTCTCAACATGACTCAGCCAGTCATATTCCTTGTCCATGTCCTTGGTCAAAGGGGTGTTGGAAGAAGCCAGGTCTGCAGGGATGGGTGGGACAAAGACGTAATTTTTTGGCAACCGTGTTGGTTTCAGTTCAGTGTACGAAAGGGGCAAGTCGCTCATTTTCCTCAACCCCCTCTCTTGAGTTATTGAATTAGTGAATCCTTGGCCATTGTCTTCATCTTCACAGACATCTCGCGGAGTGAGATTCTGGAACAAGGACAAGCTGGTGCCATGGAATGAACTTGTAGATGTCGCAGAGCTAGGGTTGTGGTCGATGTTGTCTGCAGCACTGGTGATGAAATGCCCTTTGCGAAGTTGAGGACAGACTGTGCCAATCTGATGGTAATAGTCACAGACGTTATTACCCAATGATGTGATCAAGTCCATTGTGCGGTTGTATGATGCCGACATACCAAGAGTATATAGACTCTCGATCAACTTTCTATCTCTGGTTAGTGCATGAGCCTTAAGACCTACATAGACGGGTAGTGGCGTTTCACGATCTTTGCTGTGATATACTTGTGGATTTCTCACAGAATCATGACATCATGACACTCTGCTCGTCTCGATCAGTCTGGTATCCTTCTCGGAGAATAGAGCCAACATCTTCTTCACAAGCCATGAACACATCTCGTCCTTCTTTGTAAGCTTTCATCCTTGGGAGATGCATGAGAATGCGGTCTTTCAGATGCTTACTGTTTACTCGTGCAGTAACATCCACTCCAAGTTGATTTAGCCTGTCAGTGTAGAGCTTCACAAGATCTGCAAGTCTGAACACCTTCACATCCTCATCTTGCCTCTTCTCCTCAATGTAGGAAATCAGCTGAGCCAAAGCAATTCCTTTACATGTCTGGTCATCTGAGGCATCCTGATCCTGTGATACCTTTGCACGTGCTCTATTGTACAGGTTTGTAAGGCAGTTTGCATGATACTTTGCCTCCTGGGCAATAAGGTCTCCTGCACTTAATTTTGCAAGAAGATTTTCATCTTGTAGATCATGTGCGCATTTCCTCACATGAAAATCTAGTTGAAATGTACAGACTTCGCGGAGGTTCTCCTTTGTTTGCTGCTGGGAACAAAAGAAGCATTTGGGACAATTGCTGCCAACTGTTCCACTTGAGGCAGTATCACCACCACTGCTAGTGCTACGTGTGAAAATTCGTTTTGAAGCAGTCCCATCTTCCTCAGACTTGTGCTTTCGTTTTGCGCGTTCCAGTTTGGTATGTGAAAACTTCTGATAACAAGATTTGTGCCACTTTGCATTCTGTTCTTTCAATGTTAATTGAATACCATTCCCATGGTCAAGTCGTGCCAGATTGATTTTGATTGGCATTGAGTCAAGGTTACTAAACTGTGTGATGTTGTCTACTATGGTTTCATAGCCTCTGTCAGTTGGTGATATGAGAGACTCTTTGGTGTCCAGTTGACAAAAAACACAGATAGTCCAATCAGTTGCTTGAACAGATGAAGATGAGGCACTGGCCATTTCTGTGAATATTCAGTACGTCTTGACTATCACTGTGCGCAGATCAAATATATCAAACTTGCTGAAACTGGAAACAATATATGATTAAGGCCGAGGGTTTATCCTTTTACCACCTTTATCAAATACATCTGTTGCACACATTCCTTTATGGGATACAACTAGGTTCAGTTTCCCTACACCTAGCCCGATCGTTCATCCATTGCCATTTAAGTCCCGTGCGATCTGTACACCTTCCGGGTAATTCTTAAGCCCCATTACCCTTGGCTCGGCTCTCCCGCGCTGGCACATCCTGTCAATTCAGGCGCGGCTATCTAACTACATCTACCAACTACAAACTACAGTTTAGTAGCTAGTGGATTTGGGGCTGTTAGATAGCATTTGGGACACTGATCTAGATATACTAGTACTTATTAAAGTACTAGTATATCTAGATCAGCTGGCACTGAACCCCATGCTGAGTTACACAGCAGTGATGTCACCAGTGTGCCCTGGTTGTGTGCTGACATTCACTCTATTATATAGATATATATGCTTTTATACATCTTTTGAACCATTTTAGGAGTGAATATAGGAAAATAAATAAAAGTACAAAGTCATAACACTTCATAGTAGTTCAGAAACTGCATCGTTGCTGCCGGTTGCTAAGGAAAATGCTTTGCCTAGCAACCGTTGCTATGCAATACAGAAATCTTGGTGGCTCCTGCTCTGAAATTGTAAAGTAGGTCCTTGTGAACATTTCCGGGAAGTTTCATGCTTGTATCACCTTGTGAGCAATTCTTGCACCCATTTCCTTGACTATAACAGGTATGTTCACTTTGGCCCAAATATTCGTCCCGCGCGCGCCGGACTGTCACTAGGTGATTTTTCAGTAGGGTTCACCAGGTGAGGAGCGGTCAGTCCCGTCCCGACCTCTGGCCAGTTCAGGTCAAGGCTTGGGTCCCGGTCCAGTGAACCCACTCCAGCCATTAGACTTAGATCTCCATGCTGCCTCCAGATTTACTGGCAACTTTTCAAATAGCTTACTTTGCTTTTTTTCCAATATGCCCTATTGTGCTATTGCTGGATGCAATTCCAATAATAGCAATAAAAATGTCCCCCCATCTACAGTTTCACCGCTTCCCCCCCAATAAAGAAATGCAGAAACAGTGGATTGCTCTTTGCAACCCCAAAAAAACTATTAATGTCAAGACTGCATGGGTCTGCAGTTAGCATTTTAACCGTACATCATACAAGAGGCATCTTATGTACGAATTATTAAATAAACCAGTCCCCAATCGTCTGATTGTATTGATGAATGATATTCGTCTTAAGCTTCATAATATCGTCTAAATTTGGCTACAATAAAATATAGCACACGTTGCTGATACTCAAGGGTTAATATAGCACACATTGCTGATACTCAAGGGTTAATATAGCACACGTTGCTGATACTCAAGGGTTAATATAGCACACGTTGCTGATACTCAAGGGTTAATATAGCACACGTTGCTGATACTCAAGGGTTAATATAGCACACGTTGCTGATACTCAAGGGTTAATATAGCACACGTTGCTGATACTCAAGGGTTAATATAGCACACGTTGCTGATACTCAAGGGTTAATATAGCACACGTTGCTGATACTCAAGGGTTAATATAGCACACGTTGCTGATACTCAAGGGTTAATATAGCACACGTTGCTGATACTCAAGGGTTAATATAGCACACGTTGCTGATACTCAAGGGTTAATATAGCACACGTTGCTGATACTCAAGGGTTAATATAGCACACGTTGCTGATACTCAAGGGTTAATATAGCACACGTTGCTGATACTCAAGGGTTAATTCTACAGTATAGTCAAGCGGTGTGGCAAACCAAGTTGGACTATGGGTAAACCCCCCCCCCATTTCCCATGAACATTCCCCTGGGTATAGGTGCGACATTCCTTGGCTAGTTAAAAGTTCACCGCTACATATAAATGGCGCTGATAAGCCTCCCTCTCACCCAACCCCTCAGGCAGTAGATATTTTTGTTTTTACTTTAACTTAAGTAACATTATCTGTGGGTACTTTTACTTTTAGCTGAGTAACCTTTCAAGTACATACTTTTACTTGAACTTGAGTAAAATTATTCGGTACTTTATACAACCCTGATTAATAGATATATATATATTTATAGGTGTGTGCGTGCGTGTGTGTGTGTGTCTGTCTGTCTGTCTGTCTGTCTGTCTGTGTGTGTGTGTGTGTGTGTGTGTGTGTGTGTGTGTGTGTGTGTGTATGAGCAACTACAAGCTACACTACCGGTACTATTTGTAAAGCAAAATCATGTTCACACAGAGGGTTCTGATGTTGCCAGTCAAAAGACAGGTGTGTGTGTGTGTGTGTGTGTGTGTGTATGAGCAACTACAAGCTACACTACCGGTACTATTTGTAAAGCAAAATCATGTTCACACAGAGGGTTCTGATGTTGCCAGTCAAAAGACAGGTGTGTGTGTGTGTGTGTGTATGAGCGACTACAAGATACACTACCGGTACTATTTGTAAAGCAAAATCATGCATAAATACACAGTAATAACAAAGGACAAATAATAATAATAATAATAATAATAATACAAATGTTAGCATACAGGATTATTGAATATGAGTTTATTTTTGTTTACCTTCTACTCTCCATTTTCTTTCATATCCCCAAGATTCAAGGATATCAGTCTTGGGTATAAATACCCCATTTTCCAACTGGAGAACACCTACTGACGTCACTAACCTGCGCACCAGGCGGGAGTGAACATACCTGTTGGTCCTACAGTGACTCGCTAGGATCGCCAGGACAGTGGATGTGGCTACAGTTTGTGTATTGTTGTGTGCTTTATTTCATATGAAAGCTCGTGTCATGGGCAGTCCATAAAGGCTCTTTGTTTTCACCCATGTCAAGGCTTTATATATTTAATTGTAAAGTATATGTTTTCTCCTTAACTAGTAATGATAAGATCAGAGAGAGAGAGAGAGTAGAACAGAGTGAGAGGGGGCGCGTAGTGTTTTTGCCCCGCTCGATGACGTCACGGCTGGCTGCCTCGCGGGGATTGGTTGAGGGAGTTCTTTACCATGCTTGGTGATGTAATGATTTGCTAGCTACTTTGGTAGTGGTTAGAGGACTTGTTACCGCTTTTTCCCCCACGCGGCTCGAGCTAGTGCTGGTATATATACAGTTCCCTCGCCATTCTCTCCCTCAGATCTGGTTTCTAGAACGCATCTCTCTTATCCCTTGACACCTGTCCTCCGCTCTGCACCTGAGAATCTTTTCCTCTGCCTACCTCTCTCTTTTTCCATATCTTTCACCACCTTTTATTAATATTATACCCCCTCTGGTTAACTCTGCAAAATCAGCTTCATGCTGGCCAGTTGTATTATGTGTTAAGGTTTGATATAAACTATGTATGTTTAGTTGTTAAGATAAGTTGATCACGAAGTATTGGTTGGCATTTATATTGTTTCGTACCGCTTCCTATAATTATTAGTGTTCTGCTGGATTAGATAATGCTAGACTAGGGGTCTGATATTATAAGGTATTGTTTCCGATGAGTACAGGCTTTAGTTAAAAGCTGCACGACATACCTGAGAACTGGAGTTGATTGGGTAAATTCTAGTCTGTGTGCCATTGAGAGTAGAGCATGCACGAATGAGAGCTTTTTGCCTATACCATTCTGCACTGTTCTAAGCTCGGTTGTTTTTCTTTGAGGTACGCCAGGAGAACGCTTGATACTTCGGTATTAAGGTTTCTCAAGAGAGCTACCCTTCACTATAACGTACTATTTGACGCACAGACTTGAGATTTACACTAGGCTATGCGGCATGCCATGCGCACCAGTATATCGTATCATTGACTCTAGCTAGACTTTATCAATCATAGTAGACATTAAGTATATTAAACCAAGTACTCTTATTATGCTTACCCATTTATGATTACACAAGCATTTCGCAGCCTAGTTTGATGTATTGAGACACAAACAACTTAGGCTCTTTTTGTTGATAGGAATACTGCATTGTCGTGGCGATCATTATTATTGTTGTAGTGTTTAGGATATTCTTGGCTCCGACGGCATTATATATTCTGCCTTTTTGTGTGCATAGCCTGCACGAGCATTGTTCCGCTGCCTGCCTTTTTGGGTTCCATTTCCGATTCGAGCATCTTGATAGCATCTAACATTTAAAGAAGATTCCTTGTTGGTGTTGAAGGACTTTAGTGCACTTTCTTTCATGCAGGAGTGCCTGACATTTATTGATTAAAGTAACGTAAGCTGTAACTTCTCTTATCACCTTACTTTGCATACCATAACCAAGCACCTTCGGTTATAGGTAGTAATAGGCTGTTTTCACATAATATTTAGCCTAGAGTAGACGCACATTTATTGAGAGTTTAATAACCTATTATTGCATATAGAACTCTGGAGAGTATTTGTGTTCTTTGTTCACTGGGAATATACATCAGAGGTTGGATCTAGCGCTTTCCGTTGTAGCATTTATGCCATTACTAGTCCAATGAATAAGAGCCCTGATATATTTAAACCCCAGTCGTAACACCATTCAGCCTACTGTTTTAAGACGTTTACTCCCATCCAGGTGTCAATATTTTCCTGGCGAGCGGTAGCGAGCCAGCATATATATATTTTTGTTTTGAAAGGAAGCTAAATTTGTAAATTTTTCGATAGAAAAATGTCTTCGGCGAAGCCGGATTTTTCCATACAGTGCTGGCTCGCTATCGCTCGCCAGGAAGAAATCGACACTTGGATGGGGATAAATGTCTTAAAACAGTTGGCGGAATGGGGCCGAATGAATACAAGCCAGGGAAAGAGAGAAAAGGAGAGAAAGATAAACAAAAAGCCGGTGACCCCCCTTAAGTTAGATAGTAGTAACTTTTGTTATACCCACGGGTATTTACTAATCTGTATAAAATCATGTGGTAATAACTAGAATAAAAGGTAGCATCATACTGAAAGGGTTAATCCTGTTCATTTCATTGGCCTCATATCAGTCTACCTATGATGTATAATATATCAGTCTACCTATGATGTATAATATATCAGTCTACCTATGATGTATAATATATCAGTCTACCTATGATGTATAATATATCAGTCTACCTATGATGTATAATATATCAGTCTACCTATGATGTATAATATATCAGTCTACCTATGATGTATAATATATCAGTCTACCTATGATGTATAATATATCAGTCTACCTATGATGTATAATATATCAGTCTACCTATGATGTATAATATATCAGTCTACCTATGATGTATAATATATCAGTCTACCTATGATGTATAATATATCAGTCTACCTATGATGTATAATATATCAGTCTACCTATGATGTATAATATATCAGTCTACCTATGATGTATAATATATCAGTCTACCTATGATGTATAATATATCAGTCTACCTATGATGTATAATATATCAGTCTACCTATGATGTATAATATATCAGTCTACCTATGATGTATAATATATCAAGACCAGGTAAATAAATAAATCGTAATAAATCGTAGGCTTGTGCATCATTCTTTAACTGTCTTGACAGCGTAATGCATAAGTGCGCTGAATTTGGGTGTGAGTATCCTAGGTTCGAGTCCTTGGAGTGCCACAGTATTTGTTGATTTCATTAATTGAGTTTAGAAGTGAAGTTGGTTGGTAAACAAATATAAAAGTAATGTATATCTTTGTGTCTATAGTTGTCGTTATATTAATATGTGATAGCTGTTCTATTACTACATTCACTCTGTCACTGTCCCTTCCCTCATGTTGACTATTGTTATTATATATAATTGGCATGTAAACATATACACACCCTTACCCTTTTAAGTGGGGTCGCTTGCTTTTTTCTCACCTTCTCTGGCTTGTATTCATTCGGTCCCATTCAGTATACTGTTTTAAGACATTTACCCCCATCCAGGTGTCCATATTTTCTTGGCGAGCGGTAGCGAGCCAGCATGTATATTTGTTTTTACAGCAAGCTAAATTTGTAAATTTTTCGATAGAAAAATGTCTCCGGGAAGCCGGATTTCTCCATACAATGCTGTCTCGCTATCGCTCGCCTGGAAGAAATCGACACCTTGATGGGGATAAACGTCTTAAAACAGGTGGCTGAATGGGGCCGAATAGATATGAGTCAAAGAAAGAGAGAAAAGGAGAGAAAGACAAAAAAGCAGGTGAGCCCCCTTAAGCCAACCTAACTCCTAATCAAGTCACATCGTCTTACCTTACCAAGCTTCCTCTTACTTTACCTATTCTAACTTACTCTAACCCAATACTCATCTCACATCACACAACTCAACCCAACCTAACCTATAATCTGTATTTTCAGCTGTCGGTAAATTGTCATGTCTACATCTTGATCACTTGGCTGTTACACAGATTTGGTAACGCAATATATTGTTAATTGTGAATACCTGGCATCAATATGAAGCAGAGACATAGTATATTCAACATTTTCCATTAAATATTGATAAATCAGTTGCTGAGGGATTCGATTATCCGTCAGCTGAAAGCAAACCGACTCTAGGTTCGTTACAGCTCATCTCCCCATATTAAACCTAACCTAGTACATTCAGTATTAAAAAACACCTTTTCACTATATTTTGGCTAACATTAGACGACTGTAATTAGGTTTGGAAGACCTTCTAGGAATCAAGGGGTAAATACTATCTCCAATAACTATCTGACGACTCCAGCAATTCCTTTATAAAATTAATAAAATCATCTACTAACGGCCAAAATACAAATAAGAAAAGCGTTTTAGTATCTTGAAAGGTTTAACGGAGGAAGTATGTGCTGACGACGGAACAATATTATGGAACCACAATTGTCAGCTTAGTTAAGTTAGAACGAGCTGTTGTAATAATTTGTTCACCTATAACCAGAAACTTCGGGAATAGGCCTCTCGTCATGATGGAAGCTGAAAATGTTCCTATGTTCTAATGCATGTCAGTGTCATGAAAAGTCAGAGAGAGAGAGAGAGAGAGAGAGAGAGAGAGAGAGAGAGAGAGAGAGAGAGAGAGTACAAAGGAGTACAAAGGAGTACAAAGGAAATCAAGCAACAACAGATCTAGTGACCCTTCTAGGTTGCTTGTCCTCCAAAACACTGAGGATCAAGTGTCCAAACAGTGGTTTAGAGTGGGTAAGGGAACATTGGAAAGGGAAATACTGCCCTGGAACTAATGTCCGTGGCAGGATTAGGAAGTTAGTAGGGGACAGATGGGTTAGTAACTGAGGGGGGGATAAAATAAAGTTATTCATTTACAAACGCAGTCAGTCGCGGGTTTGATGCGAGATATTTGTCTAGGCGGAGTTTAAATGAATCAACGGTGATGCAGTCTATAACGTTTCGGGGAAGCCCATTCCACAAGTTGACAACTCGATTGAAGAAGAAATTCTTAGATTCGTGTGAGTTAAAAGATTTACCAATAATTTTGCAACCGTTTCCCCGCGTGTAATTAGATTGGTCGATAGTGAAGTACTTACTACAGTTCATATTGTCGATGCCTTTGATGATTTTGAACACTTGAATTAAGTCCCCTCTTAATCTGCGCTGGGTTAAAGGAAATAGATTTAATTCTCTAAGACGCTCTTCGTATGGTTTGTTCTTTAGGCTAGGTATCATTTTGGTAACTCTACGTTGAACTCGTTCTAGCTTGTTTATATCTTTTTGGTAATAAGGGCACCAGGATTGAACGCAGTATTCCAGAAGAGGGCGGACTAATGAATTGTAAAGGGTTAGGATAACTTCTTTGGATTTATGCTCAAATGACCTGCCTATAAAGCCAATTATTTTGTTTGCCTTCTTAACAACTTCTGAACATTGTTGACTCGGTTTTAGGTTACTCGATATTGTTACTCCCAGATCGGTTTCTCTGTTTACATTCTTAAGCTGAGTGCCATTCATCGAATAGTTTGCTTTCTCATTTAGGTATCCGATATGTAGTACTTTACAGTACAGAGAGAGAGAGAGAGAGAGAGAGAGAGAGAGAGAGAGAGAGAGAGAGAGAGAGAGAGAGAGACACTCTCTACACACAAGAGCCTACATTGTGTAGTTTGGTAATATACAGTAGTGGGTATCATCTTGCTCTTAATATAATACAAGTGTAAACGTGAGAAAGAGAGCAGCAAACCTGAATACCGTATATTGTCCATCACACTTTGGTGTTCAATAATTCTAACCATACACCATTTTCCTTTCTGAACTACCAATTTCCCTACAGGCATGGTGAATAGAAACAGCTAGTGCCCGAGAGCTGTGGGGACCTGTCCAATGTTTTCGTTATGAAAGGCTAATGTGGTACACTGTCAGTGGGGCTGTGTTGGTCGTGTTGTACTGTTAGTTATATGAAGCTCGGATAGGAAGATATATATATATATATATATATATATATATATATATATATATATATATATATATATATATTGTTATACCAGGTTTTTGCTGGGGTTAATTGGATTAATTAGGTAGGTTCTTACTTGACTGGAGACGTTGAATCCACATAAACATATGCACAAAGGTAATAGAGGATAAATATAATACAGAGTACACACATAAGTTGTATTGTTCAATTTAATAATTCTTACTTTCAGACAAGAGATAGGTAAATATGTACAGTTGATTACGCACGAACGAGGATCCACAATTAATATCTCAAAAAGGAATGACACTGCACTATTATGATGTCACACTGAGTACTTCCTTCGATAAAGCACTTCACTAGTACTTCTTAGAGGTCACACTAAGTATTTCTATAATAAAAGTACTTCTGTAGTATTCCAACGAGGGTCTAGGCCGTGGTGGTGGTCCTGACGTGGATGGTTTACAGCGGATGGAAATCGATGGAGAACTCTTGGGTGTTGGGTCTTAAAAGAGAAGTTGTATAAGTGTTGTACTATCTCTTTAACTACTCTGACCGTTAGAAGAGTTTTGATGCAGAACCATCCAGCACTCTTGGGTGTTGGGTCTTAAAAGAGAAGTTGTATAAGTGTTGTACTATCTCTTTAACTACTCTGACCGTTAGAAGAGTTTTGATGCAGAACCATCCAGCACTCTTGGGTGTTGGGTCTTAAAAGAGAAGTTGTATAAGTGTTGTACTATCTCTTTAACTACTCTGACCGTTAGAAGAGTTTTGATGCAGAACCATCCAGCACTCTTACGTGTTGGGTCTTAAGGGGAGATTTTCAATTGAGGGATTTTTTTCTGGACCCCTTTCTCTCTCATGTTTAGCCCCATTGCTTTTCTAATTTCAAGACGTTCGCCCCATTATTTTGATGATTTTAAGAACTTTCAACCCATTTCTGTCAATTTTAAGACCTTTCATGCAATTTAGGTGTCGATTTTATCCTATCGAGCGATAGCGAGCCTGTAATTTAAGAGGAACCGGCTTTCAGCCGGGACATTTTTCTACCGAAAAATGTACAAATTTATCTTGAAAGGGGGTCAAGGAGGTGTAATCTTAAGCTTGATGGATATCTAGAGACCAAACTAAAAACCTCCCCCTAAATGCTATGTTCCGTTATACCAGTGTATGCGTATACATATCATTGGACTAACGTAAGAGGCTTGGTTTTACGCAACAAACTGTCCTGACCGTTATAAGAGTCTTTCCGGGACTGGTGGATGGGTTTATTTGGGCCTTTTACACATACGTGTCTTAATGCCAGTGCCTGGGATCACGTACCGTAAGGACTCTTATGCAAAGTGCTGTTATGCTTTAAGGGGAGATTTCCACTTGAGGGACTTTTTTCTTGACCCCTTTCTCCCTCATGTCTAGCCCCATTGCTTTTGAGATTTTAAGACGTTTTCCCAATTAGTTTGGTGATTTTAAGATTTTCCGCCCCATTCTGTCAATTTTAAGACCTTTCGTGCCATTTAGGTGTCGATTTTTCCCTGGCGAGCGATAGCGAGCCTGTAATTTAAGAGTAACCGGCCTTCGGCCTGGAAATATTTCTACCGAAAAAATTACAAATTTATCTTGAAAGGGGGTCAAGGGGGTGAAATTATAAGATTGCTGGAGGAGTAGGAAACACACTAAAAACCTCCCCTTAAGCTACAGTATCTCGCGAGCCCTACCTTTTAAAAGCCAAATGCCAATGCGTGAACTTTTAAAAGGGTCCAGAATGAGGTCGGTTTACTACCAATAAAGCGCATGTCAGTACAGCATTCTTTATTGACAGTAATTTCTAGTAAACGAGGCGGAGAAATTAATATTAGGTTGCCACCAGTGTGATCCAATCATTAATTCCTTTGATGAGCCAAGATCTAAAAATCATTAATAAAATTTTATTTGCCAGTGCTTTAATAGTTTATCCAGTATATGCCCAAATATTCCAGCTCTTAAACTATCTTCCAGTGAAGTATATTATAAGAGCTTTCCAACTGTTATAGATCTTTTATATATATATATATATATACTGACCGGATTTGTGACTCTTACCAATATACCTGACCTGGCAGCCGACATGTGTATTGGTAAATACAGGTAATGTTCGGGCACAATTGGTTAGGTATTTGATCCTTATATCGGAAATATGTATTTATTCTAAAATCATTAGTGAATACAAATTGAAAGTTGACAGCCGGGAAATTGCTACTCAAAAGCTTCAGCAAATGCTTCCTATACTAATAGCTAACATGACCATAAAAAGGCATTTTCACATTCTGAGATATACTTAATACATATAATATATGTATATATATATATATATATATATATATATATATATATATATATATTGTTACGTATCTTGATCCTCAAGTGGTTAACTTGATGAATCTAGATAGCACAGAGATATATATTAAGGTATCAGTCAGCTGAAGGCAAAACAAAAGTAAAATCTAATAAAATAATTTCCTGTTGTTGCTTCCTTTCCTTTTGGATCTTAGGACTTAATATCCTTTATTGACTGATACTCTTTAATTATGAAAAATACTGAAACTAATTAAAGTCATGTAGTATTTATAAAGAATTATTATTTAACCGAAGCTTAGTAGGCTATGGTTATGAACCGAATAAGTTATAGCTAAAGAAGGACTATTAATTTTATAAAAAGTCTTGAAAGATAAATATTAAAGTAAGAATATTTCTGTCTCTTACCCTTTTTGAAATGAATAGATAGTTTTCTTCTATGTCCTTTTATTTATATTTAATGTAATTATTCTTGGTTCTTGTCTTACGTTAATAGTATTATATTATTATTATCATCAGGAGTAATATCAAAGTCACATAAAAAGTTAGATATATATTTAATAATTAGTTAAATTTACGTAACATTGAGGTTTGATTATAAAGTTACAGGATCGTTTCATAGATTCGATTCAGGTCTCACTCAAATAATATGAAAAGCAAAATATAATATTTTGAAGCAAAAGAATTTTCTTCAGCTTAGGAAATCACTAGAAGTAATATTAACACAGCCATGTTAGTCTAAGGCGATATTACTAATACGAGACAATAGCATCACCGTACTAAGCACCATTAAGCAATGTAAGCTTAATTCAAAGAAAATGAAAGAACTCGTAAGTATTAATATAAAACAATAGTATTACTTTCATCATAACCCAATTACTTAAAGAGTTGCTTTAGTCCACAAGTTAGTCAACTTGGCGGCGGGTGGTGCCGGCGCCAATCATAGCTCCTCGAATCACATAACAGGTGCGTGGTCCATTCACAGCTCCTGGCGTCGATCATACGTCATAGCATCGGTCATCGAGGTGTGAAGGCTAGCATGCTGGTATGGGGGGAGATGGTTTGCCCACTCGCTCGTTCGCTAGTCTGCTTCACCACTTGGGTAGTTTGGCTCCTTGAACTCTAATTCTAACTCTTAAATTAACATACAGGGCTCCGTATGTCACAATATATATATATATACTGTATACAGTATATATATATATATTATATGTATTAAGTATATCTCAGAAATATGTGAAAATGCCTTTTTATGGTCATGTTAGCTATTAGTATAGGAAGCATTTTGAGTAGCAATTTCCCGGCTGTCAACTTTCAATTTGTATTCACTAATGATTTTAGAAAAAATACATATTTCCGATATAAGGATCAAATACCTAACCAATTGTGCCCGAACATTATTTACCAATGCACATGTCCTGGCTGCCAGGTCAGGTATATTGGTGAGAGTCACAAATCGGGTCAAATTTTGGTAAAAAAAAAAAAAAAAAAAAAAAAAAAAATCCGTCATTAGATATCATGCTAGAGAAAAAGATCATCCATACACAACAAATAATGTTAAAATAATTGGTAGATTCAAGAGTCATAGTGAACACTCATTGGAGCGAAATTGCTTATACAAAAATTTAACCCTGAGCTTAACACTCAACGAGCGGCTAGGTCGGTAAATTCTACTACCTGCCAAGCGGGTGGTTTTACCCTAAACGAGCTTATTTCTGTGCTCTTTTTCATGCATAAACAAGAGCCAGAGTGTAATACAATTATGTATCCCTGAAAAGGCATTAATTGAGCTTTCCAATGACACCTGAACCATCCTTCTACGATCACTGGTTGTCTTGCAACGATGTGCAACCGAAGGGCAAAATCGCTTAAATACGGTCATTTCGTTACATAATTACGTGTGTAGCGAGGGAGGGAGGGTGGATGTGTGTGTAATATATGTCAGTAGGCCCATGGCAACCGTGGCGAGCGGTCATGAGGCAACCTACGCTCCTCCCGTCGCTCGTCTCTCTCTCAGAGCCAATATTGCACCAAAATTGCACACAGACTTAAGTCGGGCACCGCCACATAGTCCTTTCTTCTCCATACGGACTTAAGTCGGGCCCTGCTACGAATGGGTTAATGTTTCAAATTCTTCTCTATTGTGTGTCTCTGTAGGTTAGTGACAATGTAAGTTAGGGTTCATTGTAATGATTAGGTGTTATTTTGAAGCTTTTTGTTGAGATAGTTGATGATTGATAGCTATTTTCAAAAAGTATATTATAATTCTTAAGTTTCAGTGTAGATTGTAGGTCAGTTCTCACATACTGTATATTTGTGTCAACCTTCAGTTGTCCACGGTTTCTATAGTGTGGAGGTATTTTATCGTTTTCTCTTGCTGGCTAAAGTAAGTAACATTTTGTATTATATGTTTAGGTAATATGTGTAGAAACATGATTATTGATTAAATGTAATGGTTGTTGCGGTTATTTGTGATCTTGGCTGATTTAATGTGTGTATGTGTTAATGTATTTTGCTAAGCTTTTAAACATTTAATTATATAAAGAATGGATCCGCGTTTACTTTGCATTAATTTTAGGTTTCATTTTTTTAAGGATCAAGTGTTTACCTGATGATGGCTTCCCTGATGTGGGCCGAAAATGTGTAAAGAAAAGAACATTGAAAAGAAGTAAGTACAAATAAAGATGGCGTTTAGTACAAGTTTGACTCTTTAAATATGCTTACTATCTCTCTCTCTCTCTCTCTCTCTCTCTCTCTCTATATATATATATATATATATATATATATATATATATATAAACTCACCAACAGTAATTGCCATTCCCCTTAATTTGCGTACTTGGATGGTTAGCTACGATAAATATTCGCTTGTTTTATTAGGGCCTAATATTATTTGTCCTATCTATTTAAGTGTAGACACAAGTTTTACTTTCTGCAATTCGTATGTCTGTCATTTCGAATTTGTTTTATGGTATACTGATCTGTTTATCTAATTATCTTTTCTTACATTGCTTTCTAACCATTGAGGTGTCAGAATGTCTTTACACAGACTTTGGAATAGATAGTTATAATTAATCACATTAATCATCTGCAGGTGTAATCGAAATATCCAGCATTATCAAAAACTAGTGAGTTTATAAATACGATAATCCTATGCAATGATACTATGTGATTGTAATGGTATCATATAATATTAATATTCAGGAAATCATAGATTGTTAACAAATAGTCCGGATATATATATAATAAGGATTAATACAGTGGTTGCGTCGTGCTCTGTTCGTCCTTTGTGCATTAACCCCATAAGGATTATGACTCATTTTGACAGTATACTCTGGCTAGTATTAAGTTATTTTATTTAGATTGAGAAGAATTTGTGGAAGTTAAAGGGTTAATTGAGAACATTATGAAACGGATGTTGACGATGAAGGATAAGACAGTGGTGGAACGAAAGTCATTGATTGATTATGTATGTGTGGATGAACGAATGAAGAAATCTGTGATGGATGCTAGGGTGTATAGGGGTATTGGAGGGGGTCTGTCTGATCATTATGTAGTGGTAGCTAAGGTTAGGATACAAAAGAAGTGGGTGAGGAGAGCTGGAGGGAGGCGAGAGGAGGGTGGAATGGTGAGGAGGGTGGAGAGGTTGCAGGAGGAAGAAGTCAGGGAGGAGTACAGGAGAGCAGTGGAAAGACGACTAGGTGGGTTCGACCTGGAAGTTATGGAGGAAGTAGGGGAGATGAGCAAGGTGTTTAAGGATGAGATCTGTGCAGCATGTGAAGAGGTGTGTGGAGTGAGGAGAAGAGGGAGGGGAGTGAAAGGTACAGCATGGTGGACAGAAGAGGTAAGAATAGCTGTGGAAGAAAAGAAGAAAGCATATAGAGTGGTTGGGTAGTAGAGGGAATGAAGATTTCGAGAGACAGAAACGAGCGAGGTACGTGGAGAGTAAGAGGGTGGTGAAGAGAGTAGTGAAGGAAAGTAAGAGAAGAGTAGATGAAGAATTTGGAAGGAATCGGAGTGTAAAATGGAGGGAGAGTAAGAAACTGTTCTGGAAAGAAGTCAAGAAAGTTAGGGAAGGTAGCAAGGGAAACAGTAAGGGTGTGAAAGATAAGAATGGGATAATGCTAGCCGAGAAGCAAGAGAGAGTCGAAAGATGGAGGGAGTACTTCAATGAGTTGCTAAATGTAAGGAATGAAGAGCCAGCAAACATAGCTGGATATGGTATGGGAGGGAGAAGAAGAGAAGTAGTGGAGGAGGAGGTGGGTATCAGGAGGTCAGAAGTGTGGGAAGCCATGAAAAGAGTGAAGTTGGGGAAAGCACCAGGAACAGATGGGGTGTGTGGGGAAATGTTGAGGTATGGTGGGGAGATAGTGATAGAATGGGTATGGAAAATGTGTAAACTAGTATGGGAGAAGGAGAGTGCACCCGATGACTGGAAGACTGGCATAATAGTCCCCCTATATAAGGGCAAAGGGGAAAGAGGAGTGTGTGGTAACCACCGAGGAATATGTCTTCTAAGCGTAGTAGGGAAGGTATACAGAAGGTAAGTGATTGAGAGAGTGAGAGTTAGAACGGAGAAATGGATAGGCGACAAGCAGGGAGGTTTTAGGAAGGGAAGAGGATGTGTAGTTCAGATTTTTACCCTGAATTGTGTTGTGGAGAAATATCTGGAGAAGAAACAAAAGGTGTATGTTGCCTTTATGGACTTGGAGAAGGCCTATGGCAGAGTGGATAGAGAAGGTTTGTGGAAAGTACTTAGAATATACGGAGTAGAGGGCAAGTTGCTGATAGCAGTGAAGAGCATGTATGAGGGTGAAAAAGGCGGCAGTACGTGTGGAGAGTGAGCAGAGCGAGTTCTTTGACCTGAATGTTGGTTTGAAACAGGGGTGTGTGATGTCCCCGTGGTTGTTTACTGTATATATGGATGGAGTCTTGAAGGAAATACTATCAAGAGCAGTGGATGTTGGTGTATCGCTGAAAAGGGAGGGAATTGAGTGGAAGCTACCTATACTGCTGTTTGCGGATGATACAGTTCTGATGAGTGATAATGAATGGGAGTTGCAGGGTCTGATAAATGAGTTTGGAACAGTGTGCGAAAAACGGAATTTGAAGGTAAATGCGGGGAAGAGCAAGGTTATGGTCTTCGAAAGGGGTGAAGTCACAGAGTGTGAGGTGAAGCTGAACGGTCAGGCTATGGAGATCGTCAACTCTTAAGTATCTGGGCAGTGTGTTGAGTAAAGATGGGACTATGGATGAAGAAGTGTGGGAGAGGGTACAACAGGGGAAGAGGGTTGTAGGAATGCTAAAAGCAGTAACAAGAAATAGGGTGGTCAGTATGGAAGTGAAGAAGTCCTTGCAGGACAGTGTGGTAATCCCGACACTGACTTACGGAAGCGAAGCATGGACGTTGGTTGAGAGACTCAGACCAAGAGTGAGAGCAGTGGAAATGAATTACTTAAGGAGTGCGTGTGGAGTTACATGGAGGGATAGACAGACTAATGAGGAAGTAAGAAGGAGGTGTGGTGTGGAGGTAGATGTGCTGGAAAGTGTGAAAAGGAACCACTTGAGATGGTTCGGCCATATGGAACGAATGGAAATCGAGAGAATGACTAAGAGGGTGTATGAGAGCGAGGTGGAGGGACAGAGAGGGAGAGGTAGACCGAATGAGAGGTGGAAGGATGGAGTGAGGAAGTACATGAATGAAGGCGGTGCTGGTTGGGGGGAGGGGCGTCGACTGACTGGGGACAGAGGTGCATGGGGGCGGTTCGTTCGTGGCCACCCCTTCGGGGATCACGGCGTCAGGCAATAGATAGATGATCCCTTTGATTTTCTAAAGAATCTTCCTAATTTTCATAAAATCGTCTAATGATAACCAGAATAAAGCGTAAATATGCTACTGAATACTGAAAAGGTTAATCTTTTATGGTTAAGTAGTTTCTTGCATTTTTATTCCAAATACTTTGATCTACACACAAATAAATAATATGGTTTAGTTACAATCCAACCCCCAAAAATTATATAATTCCCATTAACACTAAGCACCTTAAGTCCTGATGGTGGAGACACATGATACATTGAAACAGAGGAGAACATATCTGTTAAATGCAAATATCTTGGAATTCTCGGGACTCCTGCTGCCCAAGACAGAAATATGTCTAGTTCTGAGAGTTACCAGAACCAGAATGTCCTCCCAGTACAAATTTATGGGTCACAAATCTTGACTATAATAAAGGCTCAAGAATTGATTTGGCACTGGTTTAGACTAGGTACTGTTTGAAATGGTGTACTGGTTGAGGTCCACTGGTTAAGAGTTACTGGTTGAAACAATTGAGAGCTACTGGTTGCAATAGCCTAATCTACTGGTTGAGATTTCGTTAAAAGACACTTGTTAAAATGGTCTATTGTTTAAAAGTTACTGATTGAAATGGTCTAATAGTCGATATCTACTCGTTAAAATGCACCATACTGGTTGAAATGATCTACTGGTTGAGAACTACTGATGTTAATGGTCGGCTTAAGAGTCTAGTTAAAAGGCACTGGTTGAATTATTCCTGCAACCAATATTCTGCGCCACAACACCTGGCTAACCATCAACACAACACCTGGCTAACTACCAGCACAACACCTGTCTAACTACCAACACAACACCTGTCTAACTACCAACACAACACCTGTCTAACTACCAACACAACACCTGGCTAACTACCAACACAACACCAGTCTAACTACCAACACAACCCATGTCTAACTATCAACAAAACACCTGGCTAACTACCAACACAACACCTGGCTAACTACCAACACAACACCTGGCTAACCACCAGCACAACACCTGTCTAACCACCAACACAACACCTGGCTAACTACCAGCACAACACCTGACTAACTACCAACACAACACCTGGCTAACTACCAACACAACACCTGTCTAACCACCAACACAACACCTGGCTAACTACCAACACAACACCTGGCTAACTACCAGCACAACACCTGTCTAACCACCAACACAACACCTGGCTAACTACCAGCACAATACCTGGCTAACTACCAGCACAACACCTGTCTAACTACCAACACAACACCTGGCTAACTACCAACTCAACACCTGGCTAACTACCAGCACAACACCTGGCTAAATACCAGCACAACACCTGTCTAACTACCAACACAACACCTGGCTAACTACCAACACAACACCTGTCTAACTACCAGCACAACACTTGTCTAACCACCAACAAAACACCTGGCTAACTACCAGCACAACACTTGTCTAACCACCAACAAAACACCTGGCTAACTACCAGCACAACACCTGGCTAACTACCAGCACAACGCCTGGCTAACTACCAACACAACACCTGGCTAACTACCACCACATCACCTGTCTAACCACCAACACAACACCTGGCTAACTACCAGCACAACACCTGGCTAACTACCAACACAACCCCTGTCTAACTACCAATACAAAACTTGGCTAACTACCAACACAACACCTGGCTAACTACCAACACAACACCTGGCTAACTACCAACACAACACCTGGCTAACTACCAACACAACACCTGGCTAACTACCAACAACACCTGGCTAACTACCAACACAACACCTGGCTAACTACCAACACAACACCTGGCTAACTACCAACACAACACCTGGCTAACTACCAACACAACACCTGGCTAACTACCAACACAACACCTGGCTAACTACCAACACAACACCTGGCTAACTACCAACACAACACCTGGCTAACTATCAACACAACGCAACACCTGGCTAACTACCTACACAACACTTGGCTAACTATCAACACAACACCTGGCTAACCATCAACACAACACCTGGCTAACCATCAACACAACACCTGGCTAACTACCAACACAACACCTGGCTAACTACCAACACAACACCTGGCTAACTACCAATGCAACACCTGGCTAACTACCAACACAAAACCTGCACCAGAACACCTGGCTAACCATCAACACAACACCTGGCTAACTACCAACACAACACTTGGCTAACTACCAACACAACATTTGGCTAACTACCAA
Source organism: Paralithodes platypus (assembly GCA_032716605.1). Lineage (NCBI taxonomy): Eukaryota > Metazoa > Arthropoda > Malacostraca > Decapoda > Lithodidae > Paralithodes > Paralithodes platypus. The sequence continues at coordinate 43,804,385 of CM064497.1, read as the reverse complement.
CACAACCCCTGGCTAACTACCAACGCAATACCTGGCTAACTACCAACACAACACCTGTCTAACTACCAACACAACAAATGGCTAACTACCAATACAACACTTGGCTAACTACCAACACAACACCTGGCTAACTACCAACACAACACCTGGCTAACTACCAACACAACACCTGGCTAACTACCAACACAACGCAACACCTGGCTAACTACCAACACAACGCAACACCTGGCTAACTACCTACACAACACTTGGCTAACTATCAACACAACACCTGGCTAACCATCAACACAACACCTGGCTAACTACCAACACAACACCTGGCTAACTACCAACACAACACCTGGCTAACTACCAACACAACACCTGGCTAACTACCAACACAACACCTGGCTAACTACCAACGCAACACCTGGCTAACTACCAACACAAAACCTGCACCAGAACACCTGGCTAACCATCAACACAACATCTGGCTAACTATCAACACAACACCTGGCTAACTACCAACACAACATTTGGCTAACTACCAACACAACACCTGGCTAACTACCAACGCAACACCTGGCTAACTACCAACACAACACCTGGCTAACTACCAACACAACACCTGGCTAACTACCAACACAACACCTGGCTAACTACCAACACAACGCAACACCTGGCTAACTACCAACACAAAACCTGCACCAGAACACCTGGCTAACCATCAACACAACACCTAGCTAACTACCAACACAACACCTGGCTAACTACCAACACAAACTTGGGTAACTATCAACACAACACCTGGCTAACCATCAACACAACGCCTGGCTAACTACCAACACAACACCTGGCTATCTACCAACACAACACCTGGCTAACTACCTACACAACACATGACTAACTATCAACACACCACCTGGCTAACCATCAACACAACGCCTGGCTAACCATCAACACAACACCTGGCTAACCATCAACACAACACCTGGCTAACCATCAACACAACACCTGGCTAACCATCAACACAACACCTGGCTAACTACCAACACAACACCTGGCTAACCATCAACACATCACCTGGCTAACTACCAACACAACACCTGCACCATAACACCTAGCTAACCATCAACACAACACCTGCACCATAACACATGGCTACCCACCACCACCATAACACCTGCGAGGCTCTACAATCATAAATTCCGGATGATGATTCCAACAGGAGTCTCGCCTCAACTTTTGACAAAACTCTGAGCCAGCCATCTCGGCTTCAAGTTTGAGTATAATAGTTGGCTTGAGAAATGCTTGTTGGAAATTGTTGGAGGTCTAATAAATGCACGAAAATAAGTGTATTATTCCCTACAGTGGGAAGTGCTACATTTTTATGAAACTTTGTTTCTCGCTGATGAAACATTCCCCTTAACCCCTTCTTTACCGGCGACGTCTTTTTAATTTTAGTCTAGCTATATTTAGACGATGTTGTGTAGTTTAGGAAAGATCTGTGGTAGTAAAGTGTTGAGTGAGTACTATCTAAGCCTGTTAATTGGTAAGGCCCTTTTAAAATTGAATGAAATCGTCGAATAGTAGCCAGAATAAAATTAAAAAGACGTTGCCAGTAAGGAAGGGGTTAAGCACGTGCCTGAGTCGGCGTTTTCCCTCAACCAATGTTTTTACTGTCTTATGGTTATCATAAAGTTGTATACCAGCTACGATACTCTATTATATTATACTTGACAAAGTTTACTCCGTTAGCAGCTAATTCCTCGATAAATAAGAACAAATATTAGACATTGCTACGTCTGTATTATAATACTTTTTAATAGCGGTGTAATCAAGATGGAGGTAGTCACTTTTTCAACACGTTAGACTATAAACTAGTGCAGTTGCTTACAGTATTCCCGTGCCGCTCATTTAAGAGAGTACACACATTTAATGAGGCACATAAATGTTTACTTTAACTATGAGACAACTATCTCTTATGTTTGCACGGGATTATTTTACTCAGTTTAGAAAGAAGCTTCAGGAATCAAAGGGTTATAAACTATTTCAAGTAACCAACAAACTCTGGGAGATCCTTCCTAGTCGATTGACTAATCCCGGAAACACAGGAAATAGCACCATCCATGTGGCTCAAACGTCCAGCTTAATCTCCAATAAATGGCTACTAAGTGATGTGAGAACTCAATGACCAAGGTTATCATATCGAAATAACATAATTGTACCAACAAGCCTACTGATGGTACTGATTTTCTCCCTGACCCATTTATAATACCAAATTAATTATAATTGTCTGTAGGTAGTCAGACTGAAACATAAATTGTCCTTATCTGATTGAAATGATTTACTCTCTGTGTGTGTATCTATACACTGTTACCCCCTAGCAAACACATCGGCACTATTCTTCCTTGATTCTGGCTCAAATTAGGCTTGTATTATTAACAATTCTTTACCATCCATGTGCCATAATGGACACAGTACCTTGAAAATACCATTACCTATAGAAATGCGAACGCTGACACATCTGCTCTCTGTAAACCACACTCATTCCCACAGTATTCGTTCAGAAAGAATTGTTTATGAATACAAGCGTTAAGTTATTTCACTTAATTTACGAAAGGCCTCTAGGAATTGAAGGGGTATAAGCTACATCGATGAACCTTTTAAACCTTTTCATTCCCACACATCCTGCCAAAACTTAATACAATTTTCTAATTATTGTCAGAATAAAGTAACAGAAAGGGTTATGGTATACCATAGGGAACATTGCTAAACTGACACCCTTTAACGGTTCAAAAATGTATGGCCAAACTCGTAAATGGCCACAACCAGAACGGCCACAATCAAAATAACTCCTAATCTAGCGCTTAAAGTATTGAACGACAGAGTTACCATAAGTATTGCTGTTCCTTGTTTTAGGATCCTTTCAAACATAATTATTTAAACAATACACACTCTATCCCCATTGCTAAAGTATTGCTGTTCCCTGTTTTGGGATCCCTCCTATCATAATTAATATAACTACATGCATTGCTATCCCCTTTACCCTTTGCTAAGTATTATTTTTTTCTATATTCCAACTACTCCCTCTCGGGCATAGGCTGAGAGCCTGTACATCCAATCGCTCAACACGGTGAAGCCCGTGAGGTCTTGTTCCAGACTAGGGAGTGAGACATGTGAAGCACTTAGAGCTCCACTCATGGCTCGAAGCAGGCCCATCTCTGAAGCTTCTTCGCTGCTTTTTGTGCTTCAGTGTCTCACCCCCCAGACTCGGACCCTCACTCTCAGAACACCACCTATTGAGCAGTTAACTTACTAGGCATTACTCCCCTGTAACATATATTTTGAATATGGGAATATTCTTACAGTGTTGTTTAATCAGGGAACAATGAGGGTATTTTTATAGCATTTCGGTGGGCTTTGTGGTAATGCACTGATATTAGGTACAGCATAAATTCCATCCCAATAATATCTTCCCATTGATACATCAGCATTCGAGCCTGGGACCATTGGATTACCAGTCAAGTGGCAAGACCACTCCACCACATACCTATATCTTGAAGTTACCTTGACAATTCTGCCAACGTGGATTAAGATATATTTATATTTAATTACCGTAAGATCATCATATGCAGATGATCCAGTTCTTATCGCAGATAGTGCGCTGAACCCAGAGGCAAAATTCAAAAGATGGAGGGAGGATATGGCGTTTAAGGGTCTAAGAGTTAACATAGATAAAACAAAGGTCATGATCTGTGGAGTATGGTGTGGAACTATGGAAAGAAGCGGTGACTATCCATGCGCAGTATGTGCGCTAATATCTCCCACCCGGTTTCAAGGTTATCTGGGACGCATACAGAGAGTGTGGGAAGAGAGAGACAGCACTAGCGAGACATCATTCTTGCTTCAGGCCTCGAGGGGGGAGGGTGTTTGGCTCGCGTGCCTCTCACCTCATGACTGGATGGTCGGCAATAATTCGTCTTTTTCACACCCCAAATACTATTCCCACTTGTTTTATTGTTGTTACATGTTAACATCTTCATATCAAACGTAAAATAGGCGCATATGAATAAATAATAACTATATTTATCGTAAAATAACGAAATTCGTCGGGATTTAGCCACAATACCTTCGCCCAGCAGGACGTTTTAAATACCATAGGCTCTCCGCGCTCAGGATAAAAAAAAAGTGGAAAGGGTAATTAAAGTGTTCATTACTCATTTATAGGTAAGTTGATGGTACTAAGCTTATCTATTTAAACGATAGAGGGATACATTTGCCTATACAATATAATGTGCATGACTGAATAGCAAGTGTAGTTTCTTATGCAGTGGTTAACTCCTCTAATTAGTCCGCTGATCGTTGAAAGAAACCAAACTCGCAATACAATCATACTAATTTTACTTTCATAACATAAGATCAGGACGAGGAACAGAACTTATGTAGGCAACTGTTAATCACTATCAGTATACCTAATGACGCTATGTACCATTTTTTAAACCTTTGCATTTTTACAGTGTACCTGTACCATAATTGAGTTACTTACTTGACAGCTTAGAGTTTAAGTAATAAGAGTGATCGGCCACTTTTATCTTTGGATGCAATTTTGGTGTTGTAATTGTCAAACAACGAGAATAGGTAAATTTTGTATCATGTAGAATTTAGGCCCAAAGACCAAGCTATATATCCTGCACCAGAATTGCTAAATGTGTATTTTGTATGTGTATGGACACATTTTAGATTTAAGATAGATGAATGACACGAGTGGCACCATTATAGGGTCTCTTAGTTCAAATATATTAACCCCTTTATTATGATGACACATGGTTATAATATATTCTGGCTATCATTAGATGTTTTATATTCAGTGTAGAGAGGATATGTGCCAGTGATATGGTAAATTTAGAGAGGTTGCATCCATTGGATCCCTATTCAGAAAATGATTAAGTACATGCCACCGTTGTGAAGGGGTTAATATGTTTTTCCTTCAACCTTTTCTGTATCATAGCTTGTTATTTTCGTCATGTTATTCTTGCTAACTTCAGTCGATTTTCTTCAGTTTATGAAAGATATTTGAAAGTCAAAGGGTTTATTCAAACTTTACCCTTTGACTTCCACAGGTCCTTCTTAAAGTCAATATAATTAGCTAAATATAGCCAGTACAGTGTAAACATTGTGTGTCCAGAACAAAACAGAACACATAACTGTAACAACACCGGTTCACATTCAAACCAGATTAATTTGAACACATCTTAAAAAACGTCATTGATTTGGTATTCATTACATAACATATTTGAAGCATTCAGAAGTAGTGTGTTAAAAAAATATATAAATGTTGATGACTTGTTAGTTACCAGACCAGATGGCTGGCGTAAAATAGGAAAGAAGAGTAATTGCCCAGAGGAAGAACAAGCTGAAAAGTGAGAAGTACAGTAGAAGACTGAAAATTTTCGGGCTCCAACAAGTTGCTTAATTGTTAGTTAATTATTTTGTATTACACACTTATTATGCGTGTCTGTTTAGTTGCAGTTAGCTGTGTAATATATATAATTGCACACTTCAGTTTTACAGTATGGGTATTTAATATATACGTCTTCGTATTCTTAAAAAAAAATAAATAAAAAAAATATAAATATAAAAATCACCGAAGGCATCATCGTACTGAATGGGTTAACTACTATCTGCGACGGAATGGGTTAACTACTATCTGCGGCGGAATGGGTTAACTACTATCTGCGACGGAGTGGGTTATCTACTATCTTCAACGGAATGGGTTAACTACTATCTGCAACGGAATGGGTTAACTGCTATCTGCGACGGAATGGGTTAACTACTATCTGCGTTGGAATGGGTTAACTACTATCTGCGACGGAATGGGTTAACTACTATCTGCAACGGAATGGGTTAACTGCTATCTGCGACGGAATGGGTTAACTACTATCTACGACGGAATGGGTTAACTACTATCTGCGACGGAATGGGTTAACTACTATCTGCGACGGAATGGGTTAACTACTATCTGCGACGGAATGGGTTAACTACTATCTGCGACGGAATGGGTTAACTACTATCTGCGACGGAATGGGTTAACTACTATCTGCGACGGAATGGGTTAACTACTATCTGCGACAGAATGGGTTAACTACTATCATCGTACTGAATGGGTTAACTACTATTTGCGACGGAATGGGTTAACTGCTATCTGCGACGGAATGGGTTAACTTAATTCGTTGCCCTCTGACCCGTGACTAGTGTGGACGTCCCCAGTGACCGCTAGTGTACCGGTTTACCCTTAGTGAGGTCCTAGTGAACTTTCATAGTGATGGCTGTTGTTGATGAGTCTGCTGTCTCCTCCCATACTCTCCGGCTTTGTCTTGCTTTGCAAGAGAGACTGGAGAGTGTGGAGCAGGAGATTCAGTGTCTCAAAGATGAAAATTTGGCCTTGAGACTAGCTATGGCGGAGAAGAAGTGTGAGGCTACCGGAAGTGTTCCCAGGGATCGTGAAGCCCCTTGGAAAGTGGTGTCAACTAGTGCTACGGCCTGCAAGCTGAAAAGGCAGCCAGTCAAGACCCACAACAACTTCAGCACCTTGGCTGATGAGAGTGATGGCGATGAAGTGGCGATCATCGAGGCAGTGAGAGGGGAGGGGGGGAAGTCTGCTGCTGTTGCTGCAACAACTGCTGCTACACGCCGACAAAAGGAAAAAGCTAAGTCTGTTTTCATTGTCGGTGATTCATTGGTTAGATACCTTGGCAGGGCAACAAATACTCAGGTTGGTAAAGTTGTCTGCGTGCCTGGTGCCGGAGTCGGGAAGGTGGCTGAGAAGATAGATGCTGTCATGGAAGTGAGTGGGGAGGACCCCATCATCTTCCTCAACGCAGGGAGCAACGACATATGGAGATGCAGGACTGAGGAGTTGCTCTCCAAGTATCAGGAAATGTTGGAGAGGATCAAGGAAAAAGGTGGAGTTCCTGTGGTAAACAGTATCCTGCCTAGAAGAGGGGTAAGGAAGGAATGGTCCTCCAGGGCTATTGGTGTAAATAGCCGGCTGGAGAAGTATTGTAAGGCAAATACTATTCCATTCCTGGATAACTGGTCCCTCTTTTATGGTAAGGATGAACTGTATGCCCAGGATGGAGTACATCTCTCTCGACTAGGAGTTTCGACCTTGGCCAGCTCACTCGACAAGATTGTTGCGGGGTTTCGTTAAAAAAACCTGGGTGTGTAAGTAAAATACTGTCTCCATATGGAGCAGGTACTTCATGTGACAAACCAGTGAGTAAAATAGAAAAAATCAGTCAAGATAGTGCGGATATAGTGATGTGTAATAGTAGTATCGATAACACTACACATGTAACTGATAGTAAAGATGAGAATACTGATAGAGTAGAATTTCCGTCTAGAGCTAGTAGTTCAACAGGAAATAATAAGTTAGCTAAACACAATAGAAAATTAGTTGCAAATAAAAGTAATAGGTTGAGGGTATATTATACAAATTGTAGGAGTTTATGTAACAAAATGAACGAACTTAGAGCACTCGTTAGCACAGAAAATATAGACATAATAGCGCTAACTGAAACGTGGATTAATACAGAATCTAGGCATTTTTTAGCAGAATTTTATATTCCAGGATATAGTTTGTTTAAATATGACCGAACAAGTAGGAGGGGCGGGGGTATAGCAGTGTTTGTCAGGAGTACATTAAAAAGCTGTATTAAATCAGGTATTAGACTAAATAATGATAATGAAAGTGTTTGGGTAGAAGTTAACGAAGGTAGTGAGACCATAGTTATTGGAGTTATATATAGACCGCCTAATATGAGTAGAAATGGCGGAAAATCTTTATGGGAGGAAATTAAAATAGCATCAAGGTTTAGCAATGTGTGCATTATGGGGGATTTTAATTTTCCGAACATTGATTGGCAGCACCAAATAGGCGACTCCGATTCACTAGAGTTTATAGAGGTAGTACAAGATAGTTTTTTATTTCAATTCATAGATACGCCGACTAGAGGTATTAATATTCTTGATTTAGTTTTCAGTAACAATGAACATATGATAAATAATGTAGAGATTGGTGACCACCTAGGAAATAGCGATCATAAATCTATTTATTTTAATATACAATGGACAGGGAATGCTAAAGAGAATACGACACTTATCCCAGATTTCAGAAAAGCCGATTATGGTGGGCTAAGAAGAGACTTAAGGGTGGACCCTATTGTTAAGCGATTAAGTCAGGATATGCCAGAGTTAAACTTGCCACCTACATATAACCAGTTTATTGCTTCACTCCACAATGCTCAAAATAAATATATCCCTAAAAGAAGATTTAGATCGACGCAGAACCAACCAAAATGGATGACTAATAAGCTAATAGATCTTATAGGAAAAAAGAAAGGAATATATCGAAAAATAAAGAAAGGTGAAAATCATTTACATATATACTATCAGACTCTATCAAGACAGGTCAAAAAGGAAATCAGGAAAGCAAAAAGAAATTATGAAATAAGGATAGCCAGCGACTCAAAAAATAACCCTAAAGCTTTTTACCAACTATATAAATCTAAAGTTAGAGATGTAATAGGCCCCCTAAAAACTTCAATAGGAGAAATAACAGAAAATGATTTAGAAATGTGCAGTACATTAAATAGTCAGTTTCTTTCCGTTTTCACTAATGAAAATTTGGCACAGATTCCAGAAGTCAATATGGTATATAGTGATAGTATAGAAAATATGTTAAGTACAGTTAGTATAAGTAGAAATGAGGTGCTTAAGGAAATTGACAGACTGAAACCTCAAAAATCGCCTGGTCCTGACGAGGTATATGCTAGAGTATTAAAGAATGCAGAGATGAGTTAAGTAGTCCATTAGCATTTATATTTAACAAGTCATTAGAAACAGGTTTAGTTCCAGAAGCTTGGAAGCTTGCAAATGTAGTTCCGATCTTCAAAAAAGGTGATAAATCGATAGCATCCAATTACCGTCCCATTAGTCTCACATCAATCATAGGAAAGTTGCTAGAGTCTATTATTGCTAGGAAAATTAGAAGCCACTTAGTAAAATTTAACTTAATAAATTCTTCTCAGCATGGATTCACTCAGGGACGTTCTTGCCTTACTAATTTGCTTAGCTTTTTCTCAGAGGTATATGAAGCAGTAGATAGTGACAAGTCATATGATATTATATATTTAGATTTCAGTAAAGCTTTCGACAGAGTCCCTCATGAGAGATTGATGAGAAAGGTTGAGGCACATGGAATAGGAGGGTCGTTGTTGGGATGGATTAGGTCATGGCTAATTGGTAGGAAACAGAGAGTCAGCATAAATGGTACCAAGTCAGAGTGGGGAGCAGTCAAAAGTGGTGTCCCCCAGGGATCGGTATTAGGTCCCCTGTTGTTTCTTATATACATAAATGACCTAGATTTAGGTATAACTAGTAGGATAAGTAAATTCGCAGACGATACTAAAATGGGGAGATCAATTGATTCAGATAGCGATATAGAGTGCCTCCAAAGGGATCTAGATACCTTACATGAATGGTCAGTAAATTGGCAGATGAAGTTTAACATTGACAAATGCAAGGTATTAAAGATAGGGAAGATGCAAACAAATGTTAAATATAAACTAGCTAATTTAGAATTAGAAAATTCAGACTGCGAGAAAGATCTAGGTGTGTTTGTTAGCAATGATTTGAAGCCTAGAAAACAGTGTATAAGCGTTCGTAATAAGGCAAACAGGATTCTCGGGTTCATCTCTAGGAGTGTGAGTAACAGAACTGCTGATGTTATCTTAAAACTTTACTTGTCATTAGTGAGACCCCATATGGATTATGCTGTCCAATTTTGGTGTCCTTATTACAGAATGGACATAGATTCATTGGAGAGAATTCAGCGTAGAATGACAAAAATGATCCATAATATTAGAAATTTTCCGTATGAAGAAAGGTTGAAGAAATTAGGTTTACATTCGTTAGAGAGATGCAGAGTTAGAGGGGATATGATAGAGGTGTTCAAGTGGGTTAGTGGGATTAACAAAGGGGACATGACAAATGTACTAAAGCTCAGTGATAGCGAAAGAACTCGTACCAATGGTTTCAAATTAGATAAATTTCGTTTCAGAAAAGATATAGGCAAATATTGGTTTGGTAACAGAGTTGTAGATGGGTGGAATAGGCTACCAAGTGATATAGTGGGATCAAGAACGATAGGGAGCTTTAAGAAAAAATTGGATAAGCATATGGACGAGAAGGGTTGGGTGTGAAGGGGGATCAGCCGGGTTGGGCCAATCAGCGCTCTGCAGACCCCCGTAATCCTGCGTTAATCTCTAACCGGTTTGGTAAGATGATCCTCAGGGTATTAGAGTGTTGAGCCTATAATTGGGCTTTGTAATTGGGGTTGTGTGGGACAGGGATCTGCCTTGCTTAGGCCAATCGGCTTTCTGCAGACTCCCATTTTCTTATGTTCTTATGTTCTTAACTACTATCTGCGATGGAGTGCGTTAACTGCTATCTACGACGGAATGGGTTAACTGCTATCTGCGACGGAAGGGGTTAACTGCTATCTGCGACGGAAGGGGTTAACTTCTATCTGCGACGGAAAGGGTTAACTACTATCTGCGACGGAATTGGTTAACTACTATCTGCGACGGAATGGGTTAACTACTATCTGCGACGGAATGGGTTAACTACTATCTGCGACGGAATGGGTTAACTACTATCTGCGACGGAATGGGTTAACTGCTATCTGCGACGGAATGGGTTAACTACTATCTGCGACGGAATGGGTTAACTACTATCTGCGACCGAATAGGTTAACTACTATCTGCGACGGAATGGGTTAACTGCTATCTGCGACGGTAATGGGTTAACTACTATCTGCGACAGAATGGGTTAACTACTATCATCGTACTGAATGAGTTAACTACTATTATCGTACTGAATGGGTTATCTACTATCTGCGACGGAATGGGTTAACTACTATCTGCGACGGAATGGGTTAACTACTATCTGCGACGGAATGGGTTAACTACTATCTGCGACGAAATGGGTTAACTACTATCTGCGACGGAATGGGTTAACTACTATCTGCGACGGAATGGGTTAACTACTATCTGTGACAGAATGGGTTAACTACTATCTGCGACGGAATGGGTTAACTACTATCTGCGACGGAATGGGTTAAGTACTATCTGCGACGGAATTGGTTAACTACTATCTGCGACGGAATGGGTTAACTACTATCTGCGACGGAATGGGTTAACTACTATCTGCGACGGAATGGGTTAACTACTATCTGCGACGGAATGGGTTAACTACTATCTTTGACGGAATGGGTTAACTACTATCTGCGATGGAATGGGTTAACTACTATCTGCGACGGAATGGGTTAACTACTATCTGCGACGGAGTGGGTTAACTACTATCTGCGACGGAATGGGTTAACTACTATCTGAGACGGAATGAGTTAACTGCTATCTGTGACGGAATGGGTTAACTACTATCATCGTACTGAATGGGTTAACTACTATCATCGTACTGAAGGGGTTATCTACTATCTGCGACAGAATTGGTTAACTATCTGCGACGGAATGGGTTAACTACTATCTGCGACGGAAGGGGTTAACTACTATCAGCGACGGAATGGGTTAACTGCTATCTGCGACGGAATGGGTTAACTGCTATCTGCGACGGAATGGGTTAACTACTATCTGCGACGGAATGGGTTAACTACTATCTGCGACGGAATGGGTTAACTGCTATCTGCGACGGAAGGGGTTAACTACTATCTGCGACGGAATAGGTTAACTGCTATCTGCGACGGAAAGGGTTAACTACTATCTGCGACGGAATGGGTTAACTGCTATCTGCGACGGAAAGGGTTAACTACTATCTGCGACGGAATGGGTTAACTGCTATCTGCGACGGAATGGGTTAACTACTATCTGCGACGGTAATGGGTTAACTACTATCTGCGACGGAATGGGTTAACTACTATCAACGTACTGAATGAGTTATCTACTATCTGCGACGGAATGGGTTAACTACTATCTGCGACGGAATGGGTTAACTACTATCTGCGACGAAATGGGTTAACTACTATCTGCGACGGAATGGGTTAACTACTATCTGCGACGGAATGGGTTAACTACTATCTGCGATGAAAAGGGTTAACTACTATCTGCGACGGAATGGATTAACTACTATCTGTGACGGAATGGGTTAACTACTATCTGCGACGGAATGGGTTAACTACTATCTGCGACGGAATGGGTCAACTACTATCTGCGACGGAATGGGTTAACTACTATCTGCGACGGACTGGGTTAAGTACTATCTGCGACGGAATTGGTTAACTACTATCTGCGACGGAATGGGTTAACTACTATCTGCGACGGAATGGGTTAACTACTATCTTTGACGGAATGGGTTAACTACTATCTGCGATGGAAGGGGTTAACTACTATCTTTGACGGAATGGGTTAACTACTATCTGCGACGGAATGGGTTAACTACTATCTGCGACGGAATGGGTTAACTACTATCTGCGACGGAATGAGTTAACTGCTATCTGCGACGGAAGGGGTTAACTACTATCATCGTACTGAATGGGTTAACTACTATCATCGTACTGAATGGGTTATCTACTATCTGCGACAGAATGGGTTAATTATCTGCGACGGAATGGGTTAACTACTATCTGCGACGGAATGGGTTAACTACTATCTGCGACGGAATGGGTTAACTACTACCTGCGACAGAATGGGTTAACTACTATCTGTGACGGAATGGGTTAACTACTATCTGCAACGGAATGGGTTAACTACTATCTACGACGGAATGGGTTAACTACTATCTGCGACGGAATGGGTTAACTACTATCTGCGACGGAATGGGTTAACTACTATCTGACGGAATGGGTTAACTACTATCTGTGATGGAGTTGGTTAACTACTATCTGCGACGGAATGGGTTAACTACTATCTGCGACGGAATGGGTTAACTACTATCTGTGACGGAATGGGTTAACTACTATCTGTGATGAAGTTGGTTAACTACTATCTGCGACGGAATGGGTTAACTACTATCTGCGACGGAATGGGTTAACTACTATCTGCGACGGAATGGGTTAACTACTATCTGCGACGGAATGGGTTAACTACTATCTGCGACAGAATGGGTTAACTACTATCTGCAACGGAATGGGTTAACTACTATCTGCGACGGAATGGGTTAACTACTATCTGCGACGGAATTGGTTAACTAATATCATCGTACTGAAGGGGTTAACTACTATCTGCGACGGAATGGGTTAACTACTATCTGCGGCGGAATGGGTTAACTACTCTCTGCGACGGAATGCAAAGTTGGCATCAGACGGGAGTTTTACTTTAACTTTTTTTTCCGTCACTTTGGTCTGGCATTGCCTGAAATCCACTTATTATAAAATATGAAAAAAAATTTGAGGATGGCGACGTTCGTGTGATAGCCTCATTTATTCTTCACGGTGCTTTTAGTGTGCTATAAAGTGCGGACCGAATGTCGGGGTAGGAGACAATATTTTACCGTCTTTTAGTTTTAACCCCTTCAAGCAGACGACGACTTGTACATTTTATCAACGCAACTGCCTGGGTATTATGCTAATTTTAGAAAGTAGTTCTTGGAATGAAAGGACTGTAGGTGATCCAGCTCTCTAAATCTGACAGGTCTATCTAAAGTTGAATAATGTCGCCTGGATGTAAACAGAATGAAACAAAAATTGAAGTCATCTGGTCGAAAGGGTTAATGTCTGAAGCGGCATTTTGGCCTGTTTAAGACCGTTTTTCTGGACCCCCTTCTCCCTAATGTTTAACCCCACTAGTTTTGAGATTATAAGACGTTCGGCCCATTAGTTTGGCGATTTTAACACCTTTCGCCCCATTTCGTTGTCAATTTTAAGACCTTTCGTGCCATTTAGGTGTCGATTATCTCCTGGCGAGCGAAAGCGATCCTGCAATTTTAAGAGGAATCGGCCTTCGGCCGGGAAATTTTTCTACCGAAAAATGTACACATTTATCTTGAAAGGGGGTCTAGGGGGTGTTTTTCTAAGCTTGATGGAGATCTTGTTAGGAAACTAAAAAAAATATATGAATACATTAACTAATAGACCAAACAAACAGTCAGTCTCCCCTTAGGGCTTAGGTAATACAGAAAACACCTTAATTTCATTGATTTTTTTTTTACATTCTATTTTCACTATTACCACTTGTGTGAGTCCTTTTTAAATTCGGTAAGAGTGTCTCATGTTAACCAAACTAATATCAAAATGACCCTCGTGTTTTGAAGGGGTATATACAGTACAGCATTATTTCCACCTGCTTCAGTATTCTGTAACCCTTTCAGTATTATGACGCACATTTCCTTTTACACAAGCTAATATTAGACGAACTTATACAGCTTAAGAAAGGCCTAATAAACACAGAGGGTTAATGGATATTCCTATAGGTGTCCTAACTTACTGAAAGTCCTCCCTAAACTTAAGGGGAGGTTTTTAGTGTGTTTCCTAGACTTCCATCAAGCTTGAAATTACACCCCCATGACCCCCTTTCAAGATAAACTTGTACATTTTTCGGTAGAAAAATGTCCCGGCCGAAGGCCGATTATTCTTAAATTACAGGCTCGCTATCGCTCGCCAGGATAAAATCGATACCTAAATGGCACGAAAGGTCTTAACATTGACAGAATGGGGCGGAAATTCTTAAAATCGCTAAACTAATAGGGCAAACATCTTAGAATCTCAAAAGCAATGAGGCTAGACATGAGGGAGAAAGGAGTCAAGAAAAAAGTCCCTCAAGTGGAAATCTCCCCTTAATGATCATATCAAGTTGAACTATTTATTGTATTTACTAAAGTTCTAATGCCAGTCGGTGTCCACCATATTTATATCAGCCATATTCAGTTCCATTACTAACATGGAACATTAAAGAGAAATACAATTAAGTGTGGTGTGAGGATCCAGGTTAAGGGAGCCCACCTCGCTTTTGTTCTCTTTCTCTCCCTCTCTCTTTGGCTTGTATCTATTCGGCCCCATTCAGTCTACTGTTTTAAGACTTTTACTCATCCAGGTGTCAATATTTTCCTGGTGAGCGGTAGCGAGCCAGCATATATATATTTTTGATAGCAAGCTAAATTTGTACATTTTTCGAATGAAAAATTTCTCCGACGAAGCCGGATTTCTCTATACAATGCTGGCTCGCTGTCGCTCGCCAGAAAGATATCGACACCTGGATGGGGATAAACGTCTTAAAACAGTTGGCTGAATGGGGCCGAATGGATACAAGCCAGAGAAAGAGAACAAAAAAAAAAGGTGACCCCCCTTCAGATAAGTTTGTGTTGGCCTGCTATGGGTCAGGACACAGGTGACCCTTCAGTCTGGCGGCCAAGGCACTGTAGCTGGGTTGGCTCCCAGGCAAACGTTCTACGGATGATGCCACCCATCATATATATATAATACTAGCAGGGGTACCCGGCGTTGCCCGGGTAATCACCATAATCACCATCTCTACTACCGCCACTACTACTACCATAATCACCATCACATCAATCACTACTACCACAATCATCACAATACTACTACTACCATAATCACCGGCCTCGACCTCCCTGTGCCTCATTAAACGGCGACCTCGATTTCGGCCGCTAAATGACCTTCGATTTAGGATCTGACCTCATCGGTACCCTCATTTTGGGGGTCTGCGAACAACTTTCGTTCCATACACCTTTTCGATCGGAGGTCTCCTTCTGCCCCAAACGGCAATTTTTTCGCTCCCGTATACTACATAAGTTCTGCCGAAAATTTTATTAAACAAAAGTGTCTCTGATTTCCACTAAACTCACCTAAAACCATCTCCAAAGCCTGGGCTTTCCAACGGTGCCCCACACTCCCACCTGGCACCAAAATTGTGGGAGGAGTTTAGTAACAAAGGTCGGGTAACTGATCAGGTAACTGACAAACATTGACCTTTATTTACCTAATATACTGTATATATTAGAGATAGAACGAATATCATCATCATCATTATCATCATCATCTCCGACGCCTTGTTTCCCCCTGGGAAACCCCCACTAGAGGATGACCAATGGCCATGACAGAAACGTCTCCAAGCTACTTTGTCAAGACATGCCTCCCTTGCCCGTGCCACAATGCCCCTTCCACTACGTGGAAGTTTTTCTTCAATATAATTTTCCACTTTCTTTTCCCATACCATAGGTGGTCTTCCACTACTAGCGGTTCCACTCACCTGACTCCCATATATCTTTCTTGGCATTCTGTCTTCATCCATTCTCTGAACATGACCATACCACCTCAAAGTACTTCTCTTTATCCACTCAACCACACCACAATCAATGACCAAAGCCTGCTCTTCCATTCCAAAGGACTCGTACACTTCCCTATTACTTGGTCCATCTAGCCTATTCATGCCAGCTGCCATTCTGAAAAAGCTCATCTCCACAGCTCTCAGTTTGAAGAGGTCCTCGTCACTTGCCGTCCATGTCTCGCTTCCATACGAGAGTGTTGGGAGCAGCACACTGTTTCTCAGTGACTTTTTTACTTCCTGGCTAACCATTCTTCCTCTGAGAATACTATCAAGTTCTCCAATCACCTTTCTCCCTTGCATTTTTCTCTCTTTTATCTCACTCTCCATTTTACCATATTTGCATAGTACAGCTCCCAAATACTTGACACTTTCAACCTCTTCTAGTACTTCATTTTTCATTTTTATTTTACAACTTTTCTTGTGTTCTTTCTTGATTCTATATTTTTCCTTAAAATCTATGGTTTCATGCATTCTTCTCTCAAACACCATTACCTTACATTTCCCTACATTGACCTTTAACTTTCTCTTTTCACATACCCTGTCAAAGTCAGTGACCACTCTCTGAAGTTCTTCAGCATTTTCCGCCAACAGGACTGCATCGTCCGCATATAGTCATGTTAAAATCTTCCATGTTCTTCCCTCTGATTCCAGTCTAGCTCCCACACCCATTGATACAGCCCTACATTCCCTAATCACTCCATCCATGTATATATTGAACAACCAAGCTGACATGACACATCCCTGTCTTACACCTACATTGACCTCAAAACTTTCACTTAACTTATCCCCTACCTTCACATTTGCCATTGCATTCCTATACAAAGATTTTACTGCCATTAGCAACTTTCCTCCCACACCATATACTGTTAACACATCCCACAGGCCCTCCCAGTCTACTTTGTCGTAGGCTTTTTCCAAATCCATGAATGCTGCATAGAGTTTTCTGTTTTTGGCCAGATACTTCTCTACCAACAATCGCATTGAGGCTATCTGGTCAACGCAGCCCCTGCCCTTTCTGAAACCTCCCTGTTCCTCGCCTATTTTGTCATCCGTTATCTTCTGTAGCCTCTGTTACTACTCTTGCGTGTACCTTTCCAGGTATGCTAAGCAAGCTAATTCCCCTATAATTCTTACACTCTTCTTTACTACCCTTCCCTTTGTACAAGGGTACTATCACTGCTTTCCTCCAGTCCTCTGGTACACTTTCCTTTTCCCATGCTAATTTACATAACCTATGCATTATGTCAACAGCTTCTATTCCTCCATATCTCAGCATTTCACCTGGGATGTTATCTACTCCAGCAGCTTTGCCCATTTTAAGTCTATTGATTGCTTCTTTTACTTCTTCTCTGCTTATCTGGCTTTCAACTACCGTTTATTCTACCTCTCTCCATTCCTATGGATGAGATCTTTGCCTTCCCCCTACTCTTTACAGCTAAGCTACTAAAATGATTTTTCCATACTTTCACCACACCATCACCCTCTACCACTTCCCCATCATGTCCCTCATCCTACCACCTGAGACACTCTCAGTCTTCTTCCCTCTGGCTTCTTTCACAGCTCTGTAGTATGCTTTCCTGTCATTCAGAAACTGTTCACTAATCATTCTCCCATATGCCTCATCTGTCTTCCTTTTAGCGTCTTGTATCGCCCTCTTCACTCTTTGTTTCAAATTTTTATATTCTTCTTTCCTCGCATCTCTAGTTTCTCTAGGTATATTCTTTTGCAGCATACTCTTTCTGATTTTTTTTTCACTATTTCTTCTATCTCTTTGCTAAACCATGCGTTACCTTTCTTGTTCCACATTTTAAAGGTTTTCTTCCCACATATTTTCTCAGCTGCTTTAATCATGGAGTCTCTTGTACCTTTCCATACTTCGTCTACAGTATTTCCCAGATCTATCATAACATCCATGTCCTTTATAGTCTCTTTCAGGATGTCCTTGTATTTTGTTGCATTACATTCTTCATTTAATTTTCTCACATTTATTCTCTCTACTGTCAGTTTTCTCTCTTTCCTCTCATATTTCCACTCTTTCCTTATCCTCACTTTTGTCAGCACTGTATAGTGGTCTGATCCCGTCAGTACACCTCTTACAGCTTTTGAATCTAAAATTCTTCCTTTTAGTCTGGAGTCCATCATGGCGTAGTCAATTAGAGATTTCTGTTCCTGCTCACCTTCACCTCTGTGCCATGTATATCTATGAATGTGACGATGTTCAAAAAATGTTAGCCAGAAACATCTCTCTCTCCGCACATACTTCTAAAAGGAAGTCACCATTCATATTCCTACCCTCCACACCCCATTTACCCACTATACCTTCTATCTCCTCGTTTCCAACTCTACCATTCATGTCGCCCACTAATATTACTTGTGTACACTCTTGCCTTTCTCTTATACATTTATTGACTTTATTCCAAAATTTTCTATTTTCTTCCGCACCTTTCCCAGTTTCTTGGTTGACTGGTGCATAGACACACATAAAAGTATACCTATCTATCCCAATCTTGCACTCACACCATACAATTCTTGAGCCCACGCATCCATAGTTTTTCACACACTTCCTCAACCTTTCTGACAAAATTACTGCTACCCCTTCCTTTTTCTTACGTTTATATCCTGCATCCAATCCAGACCAGACAACCCATCCTTCCCCACCCCACAAATCATGCTCACTCTCACCATCCCACACTCCAGAACCCAACAGGTGGTCTCATCTACCCCACACACATCCACACATCCATCTTTAAGCTCGCGCATCAGACACTCTCTCTTGCTAAAATCATTTATGCCATTGGCATTGAAGGCACAGACACGGAGCACGTTTTCCTTCACCCGAACGACGTTTCCACCACTTTTCTGCTTTGTTCCTCCACCCCCGAGGGGGTCCTGGCCGGCAGCATACCGAGCACAGTTATTTCCCAGGAGGACTTGGGGCCTGGAAATAATGCCTCCAAACAGGGCGCCGGATTGTCAATAGTATACTAAGAAAAATTAAAAAAACATACACCACAGTAAAAATGAAAACAACTTTATATCTTTTTTCAACTTTATATCAACTTTCAGTATTTGCGAATGCGAATATGAATGCAATTTTTTGTTGGTAAAATTCGCGAATTCGAATAGCGAATATTTCAATCTTTCTTGAAGGATGAAATTTTCATCCTTGAAGAACTGGTAATTCTTTTTATATCACCAACAAACGTTAATTAAATTACTATGAAATTAATTACCGGTTAATTGGTTTAGTGAAAATATTCGCATGTTTGCAAATAGTTATGAATGGCAATGCAAATACGAATACGAATATTGAAAAACATAGCGAATATTCGGACATACGAATACGAAACGAATATTCGGTCCATCTCTAATATATATATAATTATATATATACTGTATATCTATATATATGCCACTATACCTTTTGATTTCTTACAGTGTTGCTACAACCTGCAGCCTTCAAATTGTAAAGGGATTTATAGCCAATATCAAGATTCATGTAATTAATATAATATATAATATAATGTTTCTAGTCTCTCAGTGGGGATCGAACCATCGACCATCAGAACGATAGCCGACGCTTAATCAATTACACCACGGCAGTCTAAAAGACACTCAGCCTTCTATCCTATTTATGTTAGGGAGAAGGGAAACCCACTAGGCGAATATATTTCAATTCAAACCTAGTTGTAGGATCCATATTTCCAGAATACCATACACGGATTTTTGAGTGTCCCGACGCAACTCGGGTTGAAATTGATTTAATTTAATTCTAACCCACAAAGCATGAGAGTTACAAATATTGAGAATATATCACAAATACACGTGAGCCACTAAATGTTTCTAGTCTCTCAGTGGGGATCGAACCATCGACCATCAGAACGATAGCCGACGCTTAATCAATTACACCACGGCAGTCTAAAAGACACTCAGCTTTCTATCCTATTTATGTTAGGGAGAAGGGAAACCCACTAGGCGAATATATTTCAATTCAAACCTAGTTGTAGGATCCATATTTCCAGAATACCATACACGGATTTTTGAGTGTCCCGACGCAACTCGGGTTGAAATTGATTTCATTTAATTCTAACCCACAAAGCATGAGAGTTACAAATATTGAGAATATATCACAAATACACGTGAGCCACTAAATGTTTCTAGTCTCTCAGTGGGGATCGAACCATCGACCATCAGAACGATAGCCGACGCTTAATCAATTACACCACGGCAGTCTAAAAGACACTCAGCCTTCTATCCTATTTATGTTAGGGAGAAGGGAAAACCCACTAGGCGAATATATTTCAATTCAAACCTAGTTGTAGGATCCATATTTCCAGAATACTATACACGGATTTTTGAGTGTCCCGACGCAACTCGGGTTGAAATTGATTTCATTTAATTCTAACCCACAAAGCATGAGAGTTACAAATATTGAGAATATATCACAAATACACGTGAGCCACTAAATGTTTCTAGTCTCTCAGTGGGGATCGAACCATCGACCATCAGAACGATAGCCGACGATTTAGACTGCCGTGGTGTAATTGATTAAGCGTCGGCTATCGTTCTGATAAATAACCTGTAAATAACCCATAACTAACCCATAAATAAACCATGCATAATCCTTACTAAACCATTACTAACCCATAAATAAACCTTACCTTACCACTACTAACCCATAAATAAACCATACCTTACCATTACTATACCATAACTAACCCATAACTAAACCTTACCATTACTAAACCATAACTAACCCATAAATAAACCATACCTTACCATTACTAAACCATAACTAACCCATAAATAAACCATACCTTACCATTACTAAACCATAACTAACCCCTAAATAAACCATACCTTACCATTACTAAACCATAACTAACCCATAAATAACCTGTAAATAACCCATAAATAACCCATAAATAAACCATACCTTACCATTACTAAACCATAACTAACCCATAAATATATCATACCTTACCATTACTAAACCATAACTAACCCATAAATAAACCATACCTTACCATTACTAAACCATAACTAACCCATAACAAAACCATACCTTACCATTACTAAACTATAACTAACCCATAACTAAACCTTACCATTACTAAACCATAACTAACCTATAAATAAACCATACCTTACCATTACTAACCCATAAATAAACCATACCTTACCATTACTAACCCATAAATAAACCATACCTTACCATTACTAAACCATAACTAACCCATAAATATACCATACCTTACCATTACTAAACCATAACTAACCCATAAATAAACCATACCTTACCATTACTAAACCATAACTAACCCATAAATAAACCATACCTTACCATTACTAAACCATAACTAACCCATAACTAAACCTTACCATTACTAAACCATAACTAACCCATAAATAAACCATACCTTACCATTACTAAACCATAACTAACCCATAAATAAACCATACCTTACCATTACTAAACCATAACTAACCCATAACTAAACCTTACCATTACTAAGACATAACTAACCCATAAATAAACCATACCTTACCATAACTAACCCATAAATATACCATACCTTACCATTACTAAACCATAACTAACCCATAAATAAACCATACCTTACCATTACTAAACCATAACTAACCCATAACTAAACCTTACCATTACTAAGCCATAACTAACCCATAAATAAACCATACCTTACCATTACTAAACCATAACTAACCCATAAATAAACCATACCTTACCATTACTAAACCATAACTAACCCATAACTAAACCTTACCATTACTAAGCCATAACTAACCTATAAAAACCATACCTTACCATTACTAAACCATAACTAACCCATAAATAAACCATACCTTACCATTACTAAACCATTACTAACCCATAAATAAACCATACCTTACCATTACTAAACCATAACTAACCCATAAATAAACCATACCTTACCATTACTAAACCATTACTAACCCATAAATAAACCATACCTTACCATTACTAAACCATAACTAACCCATACATAAACCATACCTTACCATTACTAAACCATAACTAACTCATAAATAAACCATACCTTACCATTACTAACCCATAAATAAACCATACCTTACCATTACTAAACCATAACTAACCCATAAATATAGCATACCTTACCATAACTAAACCATAACTCACCCATAAATAAACCATACCTTACCATTACTAAACCATTACTAACCCATAAATAAACCATACCTTACCATTACTAAACCATAACTAACCCATAAATAAACCATACCTTACCATTACTAAACCATTACTAACCCATAAATAAACCATACCTTACCATTACTAAACCATAACTAACCCATAAATAAACATACCTTACCATTACTAAACCATAACTAACCCATAAATAAACCATACCTTACCATTACTAAACCATAACTAACCCATAAATAAACATACCTTACCATTACTAAACCATAACTAACCCATACATAAACCATACCTTACCATTACTAAACCATAACTAACCCATAAATGAACCATACCTTACCATTACTAAACCATAACTAACCCATAACTAAACCTTATCATTACTAAACCATAACTAACCCATAAATAAACCATACCTTACCATTACTAAACCATAACTAACCCATAAATAAACCATACCTTACCATTACTAAACCATAACTAACCCATAAATAACCTGTAAATAAACCATAACTGACCCATAAATAACCCATAAATTACCCATAACTAACCATACATAAACCATACCTTACCATTACTAAACCATAACTAACCCATAACTATGCCATTATGACCTATAAATACCCCATAACTAACCCATACATGAACCATATCTTACCATTACTAAACCATAACTAACCCATAAATAACCTGTAAATAACCCATAACTAACCCCTTAATAAACCATATAATAACTTAAATAAACCCTAGTCTAACAAACCTTTCAACCAAATCCTAGCGATAAAAGGACACACACACACACGTACACTCCTTGAAGCTCCAATACGTTTCCAGGTATTTTGACTCCAGCCAGCGAACCTTGAAGTTGGGTGTCAATCACTCTTTATAGTTTGAAGGGGCTCAAACTGCAGCCTGGAGTAATAATAGAAAAATCCAAAGGTATTAAGGGGAGGGAGACCGTTTTTCTGGACCCCCTTTCTCCCTGATATTTAGCCCCACTAGTTTTGAGAATATAAGACGTTCGGTCCATTAGTTTGGCGATTTTAACACCTTTCGCCCTATTTCGTTGTCAATTTTAAGACCTTTCGTGCCATGTAGGTGTAGCTGGCGAGCGATAGCGAGCCTGCAATTTTAAGAGGAACCGGCCTTTAGCCGAGACATTTTTCTACCGAAAATTTACAAATTTATCTTGAAAGGGGGTCTAGGGGGTGTTTTTCTAAGCTTGATGAAGGTCTAGGGAAGAAACTAAAAACATCTATGAATAAATGAATTAATAGACCAAACAAACGGTCAGTCTCCCCTTAACCGTTTCTGTACCGGCGAAGTCTTGGTTATTTTCATGCTAGCTATATTTTGTTTGCAATTTAAGAAGGATCTGAGTTAAGTGAGATGGTTTGAAGCCGGTTAAGGGCTGAATATAATCGTCTAATAGTAGCCATAATATAGTTAAAAGGACGGCACTGGTACTGACGGGGCTATACAGGTAAACCAAATCTAGCCAATAGCTAGTTTTATCCTTTATAGCCAAGATTTAAAGCATTATATTGTCATGTTTGTGTTCGATACTGAATTAAATGTGTGTGTCACCATTTTATCTTTGATTATTTGATATACCTTTAGGTTTATCCTTATATTAGATGCGTCTATAATTATAAATATATCTCAAAGGGGTACATTTTTAGGGACATTTGATTACGCTTTTCATATACAGTATACTTTCTTTGAACCCATATTTGTTTACGTTATTTGTCATGTTGGAAATGGTACTGAAATACATTGATGTTACATTTGGGGTACAAATATCTACAGGAAGATGCATGGAGTGACAATGTTTAATAATAAAACAAATTTAACTACAAGGGTGTATTAACTACAAGGGTGTATTAACTACGAGGGTGTATTAAACCCGTCTTGTTGTAGCCACAATATAAAAGTCGAGTCATTATTTAATGTAATTTTAAATGTCTTACTTAATATGAAACTTGTTTTCTAATCTCTGCAAAATCGTCTTATGGTAGCCAAAATTCACACGTGCGCGTGCTCTCCACTCGACCGCCGCGGCTCTATTTTCAAATAACCTTTTTCAAAATTGAATCCTATAGGTACAGCCGTGAACATAGAGGTTACATCAATTCGCAAGTTTTATCCTTTATAGCCAAGATTTAAAGCATTATATTGTCATGTTTGTGTTCGATACTGAATTAAATGTGTGTGTCACCATTTATGTCATTGACGTTACCTATTAAAATGTATGAAATATGTTAATATTAGCCAGAATACAATATATAATGGTTTGATTATTATGTTCCTTCCAACAACCAACCATACTCCTAAAATCGATTAATGAAATTTACAAACACATGTGGCAGTCCGTGGACTCGAACCCAGGATGCTCACACCGAAAATCAACACCTTATACATCGCACCACGAAGACAGTTAAAGGTTGGTGGACACTGCCTACGATTTATTATTTACTATGATAGTAGAGTGCACGTTACCTAAAATATCCCTTACAACACCACTCCAGCCCTGTCAACACCTCTTAACCCTTTCACAGACCAGTTGTCCATACACTTTCACAGACCAGTTGTCCATACACTTTCACAGACCAGTTGTCCATACACTTTCACAGACCAGTTGTCCATACACTTTCACAGACCAGTTGTCCATACACTTTGGATATTATAGAAGGTTTGTACAGGAACGGCTCTTAGGAACCGAATAGAGAACAGAGTACTGTATTGAAATTAAACCCTACCTTTCACAGATATTTCCTAAGCTGATTATAATCAAGGAATGTTAATACAAATATAATATACTAGCTGAGGTACCCGGCGCTGCCCGGGGGGAAATCAAAGTATGGGCTGTCAATTTTTGTTTTCGGGGTGGGGGGGGGGGATCTCCATCTTGAAAACTGAGCCCCCCCCTGCTTAAAACTTATACTGGCACCCCCTTAGTATGCATGCCAAGTATGGGCTCTCCATCTTGAAAACTGAGGGAGTAGTTCGTAAACAAGCATGAACAGACAGACTCACAGAAAGTGCCTTTTATATAGTAGATACAAGCGTCATGTTAAATAGTGAGAGAAT
The DNA here is from genome assembly GCA_032716605.1 of Paralithodes platypus. Lineage (NCBI taxonomy): Eukaryota > Metazoa > Arthropoda > Malacostraca > Decapoda > Lithodidae > Paralithodes > Paralithodes platypus. The sequence goes on along the minus strand of CM064497.1, from coordinate 43,778,753 downwards.
TAAACTTACACAACTAATTCCACACTATTGAAATACATACCGTAGACGTATAATATATTCCTCTTACAGCTGTCATTGTAAAGTGCTGGTAACGCTACCAGTACAAAGGAGCGGGGTTGTCATTGTAAAGTGCTGGTAACGCTACCAGTACAAAGGAGCGGGGTTGTCATTGTAAAGTGCTGGTAACGCTACCAGTACAAAGGAGCGGGGTTGTCATTGTAAAGTGCTGGTAACGCTACCAGTACAAAGGAGCGGGGTTGTCATTGTAAAGTGCTGGGAACGCTACCAGTACAAAGGAGCGGGGTTGTCATTGTAAAGTGCTGGGAACGCTACCAGTACAAAGGAGCGGGGTTGTCATTGTAAAGTGCTGGTAACGCTACCAGTACAAAGGAGCGGTGTTGTCATTGTAAAGTGCTGGGAACGCTACCAGTACAAAGGAGCGGGGTTGTCATTGTAAAGTGCTGGTAACGCTACCAGTACAAAGGAGCGGGGTTGTCATTGTAAAGTGCTGGGAACGCTACCAGTACAAAGGAGCGGGGTTGTCATTGTAAAGTGCTGGTAACGCTACCAGTACAAAGGAGCGGGGGTTGTCATTGTAAAGTGCTGGTAACGCTACCAGTACAAAGGAGCGGGGTTGTCATTGTAAAGTGCTGGGAACGCTACCAGTACAAAGGAGCGGGGTTGTCATTGTAAAGTGCTGGGAACGCTACCAGTACAAAGGAGCGGGTTGTCATTGTAAAGTGCTGGGAACGCTACCAGTACAAAGGAGCGGGGTTGTCATTGTAAAGTGCTGGTAACGCTACCAGTACAAAGGAGCGGGGTTGTCATTGTAAAGTGCTGGGAACGCTACCAGTACAAAGGAGCGGGGTTGTCATTGTAAAGTGATGGGAACGCTACCAGTACAAAGGAGCGGGGTTGTCATTCCCGTTACCTGTCAACAATGTACTGGCATCACCGTTATCCCGACTTCAACAATGTACTGGCATCACCGTTATCCCGACTTGAAATGAAGTGTCGCGCCGCTCCTATTCATGCTGCAGCGTATACCTATGGATGGGTCATAGATAATCTGTAATATACAAACCAATATCCATTATATATGCAAGCAAGATACTATAATGCACCCACGCATTAAACAGTGTACAGTGCGCACAAGGCCGCCGGGAGTAGGCGCTACGGTATTGTGTTTAAGCCAGCTGTTTTCCAACAGAATGGCAAGCCACATTATAAGCAACAAATAAGGGTGCTTATAATGTGGCCTGCCATTCTGTTAGAAAGCAGCTGCCTTAAACACAATACCGAAGCGCCTACTCCCTTTAAGGGGGGTGACCTGTTTTTGTTCTGTCCTTTTCTATCTTTCTTTGGCTTGTATCCATTTGGCCCCATTCAGCCTACTGTTTTAAGACGTTTATCCAGGTGTCATTTTTTTACTGGTGAGCGGTAGCGAGCCAGCATATTTTTTATTTTTGTTTGACAGCAGGCTAAATTTGTACATTTTTCGATAACAAATTTCTCCGGCGAAGCCGGATTTCTTCATATAATGCTGGCTCGCTATCGCTCGCCAGGAAGAAATCGACACCTAGATGGGGATAAACGTCTTAAAATAGTTGGCTGAATGGGGCCAAATGGATACAAGCCAGAGAAAGTGAGAAAAGGACAGAAATAACAAAAAGCAGGTCACCCCCCTTAAGAAGGCGGCCTTGTGCGCACTGTACACTATTTAATGTGAGGGTGCACTATATTATACACTGGCTATAACAACACTCAGGCACATACCCCACAGCTGTGAGGGTGCACTATATTATACACTGGCTATAACAACACTCAGGCACATACCCCACAGCTGTGAGGGTGCACTATATTATACACTGGCTATAACAACACTCAGGCACATACCCCACAGCTGTGAGGGTGCACTATATTATACACTGGCTATAACAACACTCAGGCACATACCCCACAGCTGTGAGGGTGCACTATATTATACACTGGCTATAACAACACTCAGGCACATACCCCACAGCTGTGAGGGTGCACTATATTATACACTGGCTATAACAACACTCAGGCACATACCCCACAGCTGTGAGGGTGCACTATATTATACACTGGCTATAACAACACTCAGGCACATACCCCACAGCTGTGAGGGTGCACTATATTATACACTGGCTATAACAACACTCAGGCACATACCCCACAGCTGTGAGGGTGCACTATATTATACACTGGCTATAACAACACTCAGGCACATACCCCACAGCTGTGAGGGTGCACTATATTATACACTGGCTATAACAACACTCAGGCACATACCCCACAGCTGTGAGGGTGCACTATATTATACACTGGCTATAACAACACTCAGGCACATACCCCACAGCTGGCGGTGGCCGGCTCGAACCAGAGGGTATGGGACCATTTTCGCGTTCCCTCTCTCTGTCTTGTCTAGTAGGCGAATTTTACAAGGGGAGGGGGATTCCTAGCCTCCTGCCCCCAGAAGAAAAAGTAGGATAGTAAAAGAGACATACAGAAACGGCTAAGGTTGGGTAGAAGATGCCAAACCTCACTCTGAATAGGAACAGCCCTCACCCTTGGTACATATAAGTACTGTGTACTAATAGGAACAGCCCTCACCCTTGGTACATATAAGTACTGTGTACTAATAGGAACAGCCCTCACCCTTGGTACATATAAGTACTGTGTACTAATTGTTATGCATAACAATTTAAACACTGAATCAATGTTTAACACATTTTGAATGTTTTGTAAGCAACGCCACATCACTGAATTGTTTAAAAATGTGTTCAGAGCAATACTTTTAGAAGGTGCAACAATTATGTTCTATTGTGCACCCACAAGTTTAAAAGTAATGTGATAGTAAGATGGTAAATATTCCTGCTTTTGTGATTTCAAGTTTTGATAAGAACAGACTGGCTTGTTGAACTAAATATTAAATACATAACTATAGTTCCATGTCAAGTACTGTATTTGTTGGTGTATGATTATCCATACTTGAAGTTGACATAATAACAATCATATTTATTATTGTATGTACTGTACATAACTTAACCCATTGAGGATCATGACACGTTTTGAAAATTTATTTTAGCCGTCCGGCTGGCTCAGTTGATACCGTGCCTGCGTCCCATCTTGCAGGTCTCGCGTTCAATCCCCGCTCAGATTGAAAAGTTTTTCAGAAATATAGCCGGCGGTTACCGTCTCCCCATGAGCAAGGGAGATGGGTAATGGTCTCTGGATGATTAAAGAAGTGTCAAGCGCTTGAAAATCCTCGAAGGAGGAGATACGGGCGCTATATAAGTAACCAGACGATTATTATTATTATTATTAACATTAGACGATGTGGTGATGGGCTGGTCTATCAGAGTGAGAACTGAGCGATCTCTGCCATACCCATAGCTTACTCTGACTTTTCCTTTTACTTATATATTTTCTAGATCTCAAGTGACGGAGTCTCTTCCGTGGATTGATCTCCCAATCTGCCAACCCAGAGGTTGGTAGATTGGAAGCCAAAGTGTCACATTTTCCCTTTGCCCCTCAACGTTCTTTTCATAATTGCTGAGGGGCACATGGCCCTGGATGGGGCTTTGGTTTCCCGGGTGTTTCCGCACCCTCCTCAGCTCCCCGCCGTGGAGTAGCTTCGGTCACCCAGGCTTTATTGTGGTAGGCAGGTAGGGTTCTGTTGGGGCGCTCGGTTATGGCCTTGGCCTTGCTCGGGGCCTTGGGGCTGTTCGGCCAGGCAGCCTGAGGAAAAACAATAACAACAACAACATTAGACGATTCTATATAGCTTAGGAATGATCTGTGCGAATTAAAAGGGTAAAGACTATCTCAATGAACCCTTTGATTCTCACAATCCCTTTCTAAACTCAATGAAATCGCCAAATGCTAGCCAGAATAAACTATCACAATACGTCATGATCCTCAAGGGGTTCAAGAATAGTGATATATTTTAAGTAATATGAATCTAGAAATTACACCATAGCCATTGCTTTGTGTTCACGAAGGGAAAATGTAATAGCATGACGCATTGTATTTGCCATGCTCTGCAAAACGTCAATACTTCGATCAGTGGAAATGCTGGGCCCAAAATTATATCATGTCAGAAATTGTGGCCGACCGTTCGACTCTCCAGCAATTTTTTTTGGAACATTTCCGAATTGAGACAAGTGGGCAGCATTTTATCTTTGGCTTGGAAAAGCCTGATGTGCGCTGTAGAAAATGAAAGGTATGACAAAAAAGGTATGACAAAATGTATATACTGTAATAAGATTGGGTATATTGATAGTGATTTACTTTCTATCTTTTATTCTTTTATTTCATACATTTTATTTTAGTAAGCGTTGTTTCCACATAGCGATTTTGATTAGTTATTTTGCCTTTATATTGTCTTTGTCTAAGTTTTTTTTTTTTTTTTTTTTTCTATGTGATTGAGGGAGGCAAAAGGCATAACTGCCTATAGCGAGTGCCTCCCCCATAGTTGAAAGAGTGACAGGGCCAAAATCAAGGGACGTTCGAGCCAAAATGCCTGGACACACGGAGTTTGAAGCAATTTAAGTCATAGGAAGAGGGAAAGACTGATTCTGGGAGAGAGTTCCAGAGCTCAGATGTTGAGTAGAAGAAAGTTTGAGAGTAACGTTTCACTCTTGGGTTGGAGAGTTGCACAAGTTTACATTTCAATTAGTATATGTACAGTGTAAAATATAAAGTATAAAAAGGGTATGCAAAGAGTATATCAAATAACTAGGTATATTGATAGAGATTTACCTTTCTATCCTTGTATTTTTATACAAGTAAAAAACATAAGAAGGGTGTGAGTGTCATTGAGTATATTGATAGTGACTTACCTTCTATCCATGTATTAAATGGGTTATTACCGTCAATATACTTTTAAATATGTAAATGATTATGGATACTTTTAGTACCCTTTTCATACCCATTATGTTTAGTGTGTTTCATAAAGGATTGATAAGTCTTTCAGAAAGTAAACTATGATGCATTTCTTCATTTCACTTAGGCCATCATTGAATGATTTTATTCAGTTTAGGAAGGACCTGTAGGATTCAGTATGTTTACTTAATATAGGTATTACTCCTTTGAGTCATGGAGGCCCTCCCTGAGGTGAATAAAATCACGTATTGGTAACCAGTATACTATGAAGAATTGAATGTGTTAATGCAGGACTAATTACTTGTGTGCATATCTCCATACAGGTCAAGAATAATTATCAATAATCATTGTTCTGTTAACACGAAGCCTACTGCTACACAAATGGTAATCTCAATATTATTAATATGTAATTTATAAATGTTTTGAGATTATTCCTTACTCTTCAACAGCACACATATCCACCCCTCATATTCCCTGAATTTCCTTGGTGTCTCTTTTTCTTCTAACCTTTCTTGGAAAGACCATATCACCACTCTTGCTGAAACGGCTTTCCAGAAGTTGTGTGTACTCGACCGTCTCCGTGGGTTCTTTACCCTGGCACAGCTTCTTGCTCTTTACAGGGGCACCGTGCGCCCATGTATCGAGTACTGTTCGCTTGTGTGGGGAGGTTCCCCCAATACTGCACTTCTTGAAAGGGTAGAGTCCAAAGCATTCCATCTTATCAACTCACCATCTCTTACTAATGCCCTACAATCTCTGTGTACACGCTGCAATGTTGCACTTCTCTCAATTTTCTATCGCTATTACAACAATCGGTGTTCTTCAGAGCTCTCTCAGTGCATACCCCCTAGGGTGGCACCCGCCTGTCCAGACAATCCCACCTCTATTCTGTCCAGCTTTCAAACCCAAGAATTTACAAATGTTCTCCGTCTTTCTTCTATTCAACACGTAAGCTCTGGTACTCTCTCCCTCATTCAATCTGTCCTTTATCCTATGACTTAGACTGCTTTAAACTATGTGTTTCCAGGCATTTTGACTTCAACGTTCCTTGAATTTGTCTCTTTGTCTCTCACTATTTTGGCTTTGGGGGAGACATTCGCTACAGGCAGCTTTGCCTTTTGTCTCCTTCATACACAGAAAAAAAAAAGTAAAGACAAACATATGCAGTAAAGGGAGAGGCCTTTGTCCTGCAGTGGACGACTACCTTAGGTTGATGATGGTGATTATGAAGGTGATGATGATGACGAAGAAGATATTTATGATGGAAATGGTGATAACAATACTGATTGTAGTGATTATGATATTGATGAGGATGGTGATATTGAAGGTGAGGTTAATGAGGATGATGATGATAGTGTTAAGGAGGATATACAGTATATGATGGAAATGGTGTTGATAATAATGATTGTGGTGATTATGATATTGATGACGATGGTGATATTGATGATAAGGATGGTAATGAAAATAATGATAATGGCGATGATGATGATGATGATGACATAATAATAACCCAGGCTATTAACATTATTCTGGGTTGGCTACTGATTGTTTTGTTTGGGACAGTTCTGGGACCAGATATTCTCAGAACATTCACGACGTTTTATCTCCCTCTGGTCGTCGTATCTTAAATTGCTGACAGCGTAACTCTAGCTTAAGGGGTGTCACCGGCTTTTTTTTTATCTTTTTCTCCTTTTCTCTCTTTCCCTGGCTTGTATCCATTCGGCCCCATTGAGCCAACTGTTTTAAGACTTTTATCCCCATCCAGATGTCGATATCTTCCTGGCGAGCGATAGCGAGCCAGCATTGTATAGAAAAATCCGGCTTCGCCGGAGACATTTTTCTATCTAAAAATGTACAACTTTAGCTTGCTGTCAAAACAAAAATATATATATGCTGGCTCGCTCCCGCTCGCCAGGAAAATATTGACACCTGGATGGGGGTAAAAGTCTTAAAACAGTAGGCTGAATGGGGCCGAATGAATACAAGCCAAAGAGAGAGGGAGAGAAAGATAAAACAAAAGCGAGGTGGACTCCCTTAAAGACAATAACTAATGATAGTCTAGATTATCTGAGTATGAGGAAGTTACGACCAGTGGACAGAGAATTCACTGTTAAGAGGGAAAGGTATATTGTTTGGTCGATTATTTCATATATTTATAATTTTTTAGTTTCCTCCCTAGACCTCCTTCAAACTTAAAAAAAAAAACATCAATTAGTCCCCCTTCTAGATTAATTTGTAAATTTTTCGGTAGAAAATTATTCCGGTCGAAGGCCGATTCTTCCTAAAGAACAGGCTCACTATCGTTCGCCAGGAAAACAAAATCGACACATAAAAAGTACGAAAGGTCTTAATATTGACAAATAAATGGGGCGAAAGGTCTTAAAATCGACAAACTAATTGGGCAAACATCTTAAAATCTGAAAACTAATGGGGCTAAACATGAGGGAGAAGGGAATCTAGACAAACGACCCATCTCCCCTTAATTCATTGGTTTGTTATTTCCCTCCCTTCACCGTAACTCATGGCATCTTTGAGTATCCTATCCTATATGCTCAGGCCAAATCCCCACTTTTCCTAAACAAAAAGAGAAAAAAAAGGGGGGGGGGGGCGACTCAAGACAGAGCCAGAATAGGAACAACACAACAGAAAACAATGAACACACACAAACAAAATACAAATTCACACATATCTAGGTCATCCAGGAGAAGAGACCAGGGTCACCAAGTTCCCTCCAGCACTTCCCCGGCCCCCGACCACCCGGAGAGGTTCCGATCTCGGCAGGCAGACACGCAGCAGAGCGAAACCACAAGCCCGCCCACCACACTTCCAGGCTCACCCTTCATATAAATCGTCTCCCCGGGCCAGGCGCCTGATGGACTATTATCTAGTCCAACTTGCGCCCGACCCCTTCCCCCAAACGACCACGTGTTCACTCATCTATTCACAAGCATTCTCCATTCATTCCTGTTTATTACCACTTCCCTTGCCTGATCTATAGTAATTCCTCTATCATCCAAAGCTTGTCTTACACAGTCTCTCCATCTCAATGGGGGTCTTCCTGCCCTTCTATCTCCCCTTGTATCTGACTTACATATTCTCTTTGTAAGCCTTTCATCTTCCATTCGTTCAACATGACCATACCAACTCAGCACCCTTCTGTCCACTCTGGCCGACAAATGTTCCTGCTGCCCCACTCTCCTACGTATCCCTTCATTTACGTCTCTACGAGTAACTTTGAGTATTCGGGTTGAACAATATATTCTGGAGTATGATTTGCATACTATATGCCTCAATTAACCCTCTGACTTTCATATACCATTCCTAATATAATTATAATTGTTTAGTACTAGCCAGATTATATAAAATAATGTCCTAGTATACAGAAAGAGTTAGCTCTCTGACTCCCGCAAGTTCGTCATTAAGGGGGGTCACCGGCATTTTTTATATCTTTCTCTCCTGTTCTCTCTTTCCCTGGCTTGTATCCATTTGGCCCCATTGAGCCAACTGTTTTAAGACGTTTATCCCCATCCAGGTGTCGGTTTCTTCCTGGCTGGCGATAGCGAGCCAGCATTGTATTGAAAAATCCGGCTTCGCCGGAGACATATTTCTATCGAAAAATTTACACATTTAGCTTGCTGTCAAAACAAAGATATATAGGCCTATGCTGGCTCGCTACCGCTCGCCAGGAAAATATTGACACCTGGATGGGGGTAAACGTCTTAAAACAGTAGGCTGAATGGGGCCCAATCGATACAAGCCAAAGAGAGAGGGTGAGAAAGAGAACACAAAAAGCGAGGTGGGCTCCCTTAACTGATAAATATCGTCTATTGAAAGCCAGAATACATGAAGAAAGGTGTCATGGTATACTGAAGGGGTTAAGGGAGCTCAGACGGTATTGTGCAGCATACTTTACTGGTTCGGCTCAATGATTTAAGGAGGGGGTTTAGTTTGCTCTCTAAACCTCTATCAAACTTAAAACAAAAAACACCCACACGACCCCCCGTTGATATAAATTTGTAAATATTTCGGTAGAAAAATTTCTTGGCCGAAGGCCGATTCCTCTTAAAATACAGGCTCGCTATCGCTCACCAGGAAAAATTCGACACCTAAATGGCAGGAAAGGTCTTAATATTGGCAAAGTAATGGGGCAAAAGGTCTGAAAACGCCAAACTAATGGGGCGAATGTCTTGAAATCTCATAACTAATAGGGCTAAGCATGAGGGAGGAGGAAGACTCGAAAAAACAACTGCCTCCCCTTAACAGTTTGATTAAAATTCAGCCACCCAAAAAAAAAAAAACTATCTGTAGCAGAGAATCTGATAACCGTGTGAAAATTACCTGATATGTTGCCGGAAAAATATTTACCGATCAAAAATGACTATGCGTTTATAGCATTAACCACTTCAGAGCGATGACTTACTATTAATATTATTTGGATTAACATTTCATAATGTTGCTAAGCTAACGAAGAAGCTTGAGTAAAGGCATTAACACGATTCTAATTAACACCTAAACTGGAAAATATTTAACGTTTAAGAACCAGTGTAACGTGAAGCACAGAAGGAGGGCAAGATATCGGACAAGAGATAAGGGAAGGTGCGAAACTGAGGGGAAAGATGTTGGCCAAGAAGTTGTGAGGGTGAAGACAATAGAATAGAGAGGTGTGAGAGGGAAGACAAGAGCCCCAGGGGAGATATGTTCAGTAGGGAAGCAGTACGGTAGCGCTCAATAGTCGTGATCCATCTTCAAGACGTGGAACTTTATTTTTATTATTTTGACGTAAGGAAATATATATATATATATATATATATATATATATATATATATATATATATATATATATATATATATATTAATTAGGGGAAAAATATAGAGACAATAACATTATAGTTTCGTTCATATATATTAGTTATTTTTTCTTTTCTTTATAAGAGATACTTGGTTGAAAATGATGGATATGATTTCTGGTGGTGATTACACGGAGAGAGAGAGAGAGCTGAAGGTAAATCATTACATGTGCTTGTCTGGTGAGAGTCATTAATATATCCTTTCAGAACCAAATGCCTGGAATGTTGGGCCTTGTGCAGTGAGATATTTGTTTTCAAATAATAAATTTTATGATTAAGTTATTTCCATTCAAGTCTTGCTGCGTAGTGTTTTATGATGTATGTAGCATATATTTAAAAGTACTTATACTAATAGGGTAGGTATGATTCGACAGTTGTTTGGAAGTTTGTATTTTATTTAGCAAACTTAATAGCAATCAGTATTCCTCATAGCGGTTGATTCTCTGTTCGGGTCGAAATAAATTCAAACTGAAGAGTTGAATACTTACGATAATACAGTATACATTGCAACTCGGAATTAAAGTTCCCATTATAACCTATATGTACGATCGCTATTCAGAGCTTTGACCTACTTCGACTCCGATCCATAGGGCACAACAATTATTTATTAGCGATAACAGAAACTATCATGGGAGCCGATTGCTAATCCCAACTATTTATTAAGCTAATACTCTCCTAACACAAGTCCTAACTTTCTAACCCACATAAGTTGTAGGTATGGTTACGTTATCTTTTATTTATCAGATCGAATTAGAATATTGTCAGCTCGTCTGATGAATCTAGACTTAAGGTCAGCTGGATATTTATATCCCGAACTACCAGTTACATAATTCTATCTTCTCAATAACCAGGGTGCCTATGTCCCTAATCATCAAGCCTAGACTTTTAGACAGTTGGGTATTTAGATCCCGAACTGGGAGTTTTCAGTTTTCCTATTCAATGTTCAGTTAGAATAACAAAGGAGTACAAAGGAGTACAAAGGAGTACAAAGGAAATCAAGCAACAACAGGTCTAGTGACCCTTCTAGGTTGCTTGTCCTCCAAAACACTGAGGATCAAGTGTCCAAACAGTGGTTTAGAGTGGGTAAGGGAACATTGGAAAGGGAATTACTGCCCTGGAACTAATGTCCGTGGCAGGACTAGGAAGTTAGTAGAGGACAGATGGGTTAGTAACTGAGGGGGGGATAAAATAAAGTTATTCATTTACAAACGCAGTCAGTCGCGGGTTTGATGAGAGATATTTGTCTAGGCGGAGTTTAAATGAATCAACGGTGCTGCAGTCTATAACGTTTCGGGGAAGCCCATTCCACAAGTTGACAACTCGATTGAAGAAGAAATTCTTAGATTCGTGCGAGTTAAAAGATTTACCAATAATTTTGCAACCGTTTCCCCGCGTGTAATTAGATTGGTCGATAGTGAAGTACTTACTACAGTTCATATTGTCGATGCCTTTGATGATTTTGAACACTTGAATTAAGTCACCTCTTAATCTGCGCTGGGTTAAAGGAAATAGATTTAATTCTCTAAGACGCTGCTCTTCGTATGGTTTGTTCTTTAGGCTAGGTATCATTTTGGTAACTCTACGTTGAACTCGTTCTAGCTTGTTTATATCTTTTTGGTAATAAGGGCACCAGGATTGAACGCAGTATTCCAGAAGAGGGCGGACTAAGGAATTGTAAAGGGTTAGGATAACTTCTTTGGATTTATGCTCAAATGACCTGCCTATAAAGCCAATTATTTTGTTTGCCTTCTTAACAACTTCTGAACATTGTTGACTCGGTTTTAGGTTACTCGATATTGTTACTCCCAGATCGGTTTCTCTGTTTACATTCTTAAGCTGAGTACCATTCATCGAATAGTTTGCTTTCTCATTTAGGTATCCGACATGTAGTACTTTACATTTATCCGCATTGAAACTCATTTGCCAAATTTGGGCCCAACATGACAATTTATCTAGATTGTGTTGCATATCGTCAACTTGTTCTTTTGAGAGTACGCTATTTGCAATTTTTGTATCGTCAGCAAATTTTGAGATTGTACAGGTGAGACCCTCATCTATGTCGTTGATGTAAATTAGAAAGATAATTGGTCCTAGTACCGATCCCTGGGATACCCCGCTACTTACATTGGTCCATTTAGATGCCTTACCGTTTATGACTACCCTTTGCTTTCTGTTGCTGAGCCAATTTTCTATCCATTTCAACACACCGTCTTGTATTCCATGCGCTTTTAGTTTTAGCAGTAAACGTTTGTGGGGAACTTTGTCAAAGGCCTTTTGAAAATCAAGGTATATAATATCTACAGCTTTACTCTCATCGTATAGGTTGAGGATATCGTGGAAGAAGTCTAAGAGGTTTGTTAAACAGGAAAGTTTTTTACGAAAGCCGTGTTGAGTATCTTTAAGTATGTTATTTTCCTCTAAGTGATTTACGAGTCTGTCTCGTATGACCGTTTCTAGCATTTTACATACAACTGAGGTTAAGCTAATTGGACGATAGTTACTGGGTAGGGATTTGCTGCCTTTTTTGAATATCGGTATTACGTTGGCTAGCTTCCACTGATCAGGCATAGTTCCAGACTGCAAGGATTTATTGAATAGTAATGTCAGTGGTTTGGAGAGCTCATCCTTAGCTTCCTTTAGAACTCTAGGCGAGATTGTATCAGGTCCTGGCGTTTTATTTACCTTGAGTTTATCTAAACAATTCAATACTTCTCTCTCTGTAACGGTGATATTGCTTAGAACATCTGAATTATCAATCTGAATCGGCGATGGTGTAGGGATATCACTGAGGTCTTCTGTTGTAAAAATCTGATGCAAAGAAGGTATTGAGGGCATTACTCATTTGTACTTCGTCTTTGGTGTATTCTCCATTTTCATCGACTAACGGTCCAACAGTTGAAGTAACTACTTTTTTCTTTCTGATATAACTATAGAATTCTTTCGGGTTTGTTTTACTTTGATTCGCAATATGTAACTCTAAAGTCTTTTTACTTTGCTTAATTAACTTTTTGGCTTTGCGTCGTAGCTCTACAAATTTCACCCGTTCTTCGTCATTTTGTGAGGATTTTAATCTATCATTAGCAAATTTTTTAGCAAGCAGGCAGTTTGAAATATCTTTATTCCACCATTTGGGCTTATTATTATGGCCTGGACGCCGTATTTTCGATGGTATGCAGTCTTGCACTGCTTTTAGGTAAGTCGTTTCGAATAACTTCCAAGATGTATTTATGTCGTTATTGTTAATTAAAAAGCTCCAGTCAGTTTCTTTAAACATAGCTCTAAGTTTATGGAAGTTTGCTTTCTTGAAATTAGGGACTTTTTCGATGCTACTATTTGGTTCGTTACTAGTAAACTTTAAAGTGAAAGTTATCGTACGATGGTCGCTGTTACTGAATTCATCACCAACATTCAAATTCTCTATCAATTCTTCTTTTGTTGCAAGTACAATGTCAAGAACGTTATTACCACGGGTCGGCGTTCGAACAAATTGATAAAGCGAACTCTCTTGCAAGTTCGTATACAAGTCATGTCCGGAGTGTGAAGTAAGAGTATCGCCCCACTTGGTCACAAGGTAAATTAAAGTCGCCAAAAATTACGGTATCTTGTGAGTTACTTACATCTGCAATTTGTTCGTAAATTTCTCGGTCAGAACAATGAATGTTTGGTCATGTTCATAACATGAACAAAAGTGCTGAAATATTGTTATAATGCATTTGATAGTCAATTGTGAAAAGCTTGAAACAAATTTACAGAATTTGGAATGCAGTTTTCTTCCCAAAATTCTAAAACGGCAGATCTACTTTATTGCTAAATTTACAATTCAGTATAGAAATATGTGGTCCTAGGTTCATAAGGAGTCCCTAGACAGAGAATAGAGACAGGAAGACGTCATCAACTTGTGAAAGTAGGTGGAGGGCTTGGCATAGTCTGGTTATAGGTTCTTCCAGTTGTGCTGTTGTGGTGAAATTGGCTTGAGGTGTTGAGGTACCGCTTCAGGATAACATGGCAACATGAACAAGCTTGACAGCAGGTGCTGGAGGAGGCTCAATGCTAATTGGCAGAACAGGTTCAACATCATTGCCAGAGCAGTTCGAACGTCCCTTGATTTTGGCCCTGTCACTCTTTCAAATATGGGGGAGGCACTCCTATAGGCAGCTCTGCCTGTCAGCTAGTTGACAGTGTTGGAGAAAGGATGATCAGTAGTCAGGTAGTTGACAGTGTTGGAGTAACGTTGACCAATAGTCAGGTAGTTGACAGTGTTGGAGTAAGGATAACCAATAGTCAGGTAGTTGACAGTGTTGGAGTAAGGTTGACCAATAGTCAGGTAGTTGACAGTGTTGGAGTAACGTTGACCAATAGACAGGTAGTTGACAGTGTTGGAGTAATGTTGACCAATAGACAGGTAGTTGACAGTGTTGGAGTAACGTTGACCAATAGACAGGTAGTTGACAGTGTTGGAGTAACGTTGACCAATAGACAGGTAGTTTACGGTGTTGGAGTAACGTTGACCAATAGACAGGTAGTTGACAGTGTTGGAGTAACGTTGACCAGTAGTCGACAGTGTTGGAGTAACGTTGACTAATAGACAGGTAGTTGACAGTGTTGGAGTAACGTTGACCAATAGACAGGTAGTTGACAGTGTTGGAGTAACGTTGACCAATAGACAGGTAGTTGACAGTGTTGGAGTAATGTTGACCAATAGACAGGTAGTTGACAGTGTTGGAGTAACGTTGACCAATAGACAGGTAGTTGACGGTGTTGGAGTAACGTTGACCAATAGACAGGTAGTTGACAGTGTTGGAGTAACGTTGACCAATAGACAGGTAGTTGACAGTGTTAGAGTAACGTTGATCAATAGACAGGTAGTTGACAGTGTTGGAGTAACGTTGACCCGTAGTCAGGTAGTTGACAGTGTTGGAGTAATGTTGACCAATAGACAGGTAGTTGACAGTGTTGGAGTAACGTTGACCAATAGACAGGTAGTTGACGGTGTTGGAGTAACGTTGACCAATAGATAGGTAGTTGACAGTGTTGGAGTAACGTTGACCAATAGACAGGTAGTTGACGGTGTTGGAGTAACGTTGACCAATAGACAGGTAGTTGACAGTGTTGGAGTAACGTTGACCAATAGACAGGTAGTTGACGGTGTTGGAGTAACGTTGACCAATAGACAGGTAGTTGACAGTGTTGGAGTAACGTTGACCAATAGACAGGTAGTTGACAGTGTTGGAGTAACGTTGACCAATAGACAGGTAGTTGACGGTGTTGGAGTAATGTTGACCAATTGACAGGTAGTTGACGGTGTTGGAGTAACGTTGACCAATAGACAGGTAGTTGACAGTGTTGGAGTAACGTTGACCAATAGACAGGTAGTTGACAGTGTTGGAGTAAGGATAACCAATAATCAGGTAGTTGACAGTGTTGGAGTAAGGGTGATTTGTGGTCCACTCGATGATGGTGTTGAAGCAAGGGTGGCTATTGGCCAGCTTGATGGTGGTGTCGGAGCAGGGCATGCAGAAGCTGGAGCTGGTCTCCTTTACAGGTCTCTTAGTTATTGTTGTGTCATCCAAGGCTGTGTCAGTGGCGTTTTCTTTGTCAGGTAATAACACCAAATGGTATTGGTGTTGGTATTGGTGACAAGTGGTATTGGTTCTGGGCCTTATAATGGAGCTATGGTCCACACAAGACTCGGACTACTCTCCTACCATTTATGTCCCAGTTG
Source organism: Paralithodes platypus (assembly GCA_032716605.1). Classification (NCBI taxonomy): domain Eukaryota; kingdom Metazoa; phylum Arthropoda; class Malacostraca; order Decapoda; family Lithodidae; genus Paralithodes; species Paralithodes platypus. The sequence continues at coordinate 43,763,273 of CM064497.1, read as the reverse complement.
TTACAAGTGGTACAGCTAACTAGTATCCTCCTGTAAATTTGTTACCAAATAAGCAAGGCACTAATTTGTGAATGGAGGAATATAAAGGGCATTTATCTGGAGGGTAGACTGCAGCATTTTGGTAGCTGCCCGTAGGACAAACTACAGCATTTCAATACCCAAATTTATCCAAATGTTCAGTTATACACTATTGCTTACTAACTTATATACTCGTGTGCTCCTCAGTAATTATTTATAGATGGAAAATTCAGATGGTTAATTCTCGCTCTCTCTCTATCTCATATATATATATATATATATATATATATATATATATATATATATGACCACTTGAGAGCTCTCCTTTCACTGGAAACATGCAAAATACAATTTCAGTTAATTTAAGTTTAAAAAATGCTTAATTGTTTTGACATTGTAGATTATATCAATATGTTTAGCATCAATATGAATATAACCCTCAACCATAGCGGGAAGTTAGAATATATAGGTTCAGCAGTAGTATTTGTGGACATTTATTTTCACACATAAGATCTGTTTTACCTGGAACAAACTTCCTTTAGGAGTTGTAAATAGTTTTTGAGTAGAGCAGTTCAAGAAAAGAGTAAATTATACTTTGCACACTCTGCAATGAGTATTATACTTTGCACACTCTGCAATGAGTATTATACTTTGCACACTGCAATGAGTATTATACTTTGCACACTCTGCAATGAGTATACTTTGCACACTCTGCAATGAGTATTATACTTTGCACACTGCAATGAGTATTATACTTTGCACACTCTGCAATGAGTATTATACTTTGCACACTCTGCAATGAGTATTATACTTTGCACACTCTGCAATGAGTATTATACTTTGCACACTCTGCAATGAGTATTATACTTTGCACACTCTGCAATGAGTATTATACTTTGCACACTCTGCAATGAGTATTATACTTTGCACACTCTGCAATGAGTATTATACTTTGCACACTCTGCAATGAGTATTATACTTTGCACACACTCGCAATGAGTATTATACTTTGCACACTCTGCAATGAGTATTATACTTTGCACACTCTGCAATGAGTATTATACTTTGCACACTCTGCAATGAGTATTATACTTTGCACACTCTGCAATGAGTATTATACTTTGCACACTCTGCAATGAGTATTATACTTTGCACACTCTGCAATGAGTATTATACTTTGCACACTCTGCAATGAGTATTATACATTGCACACTCTGCAATGAGTATTATACATTGCACACTCTGCAATGAGTATTATACTTTGCACACTCTGCAATGAGTATTATACTTTGCACACTCTGCAATGAGTATTATACATTGCACACTCTGCAATGAGTATTATACATTGCACACTCTGCAATGAGTATTATACATTGCACACTCTGCAATGAGTATTATACTTTGCACACTCTGCAATGAGTATTATACATTGAACACTCTGCAATGAGTATTATACATTGCACACTCTGCAATGAGTATTATACATTGCACACTCTGCAATGAGTATTATACATTGCACACTCTGCAATGAGTATTATACATTGCACACTCTGCAATGAGTATTATACATTGCACACTCTGCAATGAGTATTATACTTTGCACACTCTGCAATGAGTATTTTACAATAGTGTAATAATCTCTTTCTTTCTACTTCTAGTATTTCTCCGGAATAGACTGCAAGGAATTTGAGATACTAACTATTCTTTGTAACTCTTATCTCTCTGTCTGTCTGTCTGTCTGTGTGTCTGTCTGTCTGTCTGTCTGTCGGTCTCTCTCTCTCTCTCTCTCTCTCTCTCTCTCTCTCTCTCTCTCTCTCTCTCTCTCTCTCTCTCTCTCTCTCTCTCTCTCTCTCTCTCTCACACACACACACACACACGCATAAATTTCCCTTTAAATGTACACAAAGGAGCCAGCTTTTCATTGTGCATACATAGATAAGAAGATTCTTTTGTTGCTCGCCGCTGAAAAATAACAGACTAATATAAAAACGCCTTGATTACTTACATTAGCGAGGAGGTACGAGGAAAAAGGTTGAAGTGGAAAAGTGCTACACCTTTTTTATATTATTCAGTGGCTATCATTAGGCGAGTTTTATATAGAGCAAATGCCAAGTAAGGAATTAAAAAGAAGATTTGATTAATTAGAGGTGGCTTCGAAAAACTCAAGCTGCATTGTCCTGTAGCCTATATATGGAATACCATACATATCCTTGCTGACTCCCTACATATTCATCATGTAGCCTAGTGCAACTCTGATGCTGTTCATTATTTATATTAAATTGGTGTGCTTATATATAATTATGGAATAGGCTAGACTATATAAACACAAATTAGGTACCGGGTATTGCTACGTGTAAATCCACGGATAAAAGCAGTGTCCCACCTTCATAACTATAAATTAAAGTTCCTCGATTGATTTTATACTACGACGGCTGACCGTCGTAGAGTGACACAGTAGCAACCATATTGGACTGGTTATTAATTGAGGGGGGGACCTACCACCACTGGGAACTGCGGATCCCTTAGTGTATGCTACATTGGTCTAACTAGATTTTCCCTGACAAGACTCATCACAAATCATACAAGGAGAGGTGTGGTGGAGTGGTCATACCACTGGATTGGTAATCCAATGGTCCCGGGTTCGAATCCCGATATATTAATGGGAAGATATTATTGGGATGGACTTTATGCTGTACCTAGTATCAGTGCATTACCACAAAGCCCACCGAATCGAATCGCCAAAAAAATACCCTCACTGTTCCCTGATTAAATAGTATTGTATGAATATTCCCATATTACAAAATATGCTACAGGGGGGCAATGCCTAGGGAGTTCATTGCTCAATAGGTGGCGTTCTGAGAGTGAGGGTCCGAGTCTAGGTGGTGAGACAGTGAAGCACTGGAGCGAAGCAGTTTCAGAGATGTGGCTGCTTCGAGCCGTGGGTGAGCAACCGTGCATCTTGCTAAGGCAAGTTATGGGGGGCTGGTTGTATCTCAAAGTGCTTCACTTATTTCACTCCCTAGACTGGAACGAGACCTCACGGGCTTTGCCGTCCATTATACGGTTGAATGTACAGGCTCTCAGCCTATGCCCGAGAGGGAGTAGGTGGAATATAGAAAGAAAAAAAAACCCGCAGGAAGACCTAAACAATATTACTGAGACACTCACAGTAATATCATGACAAAAGAGGAAATGAAAGTGAACATCAAATTTATTTGTTCATGTAGTGAAGGCCATCCACATCCGTGACAATGTTCATGTAGTGAAGGCCATCCACATCCGTGACAATGTTCATGTAGTGAATGAAGGCCATCCACATCCGTGACAATGTTCATGTAGTGAAGGCCATCCACATCCGTGACAATGTTCATGTAGTGAAGGCCATCCACATCCGTGACAATGTCCCCCTCAATTAAAATCCAGTCCTTTATGGTCGCTACTGCGTCATTCTACGACCAACCAATCTCCCGCCGCTCCCAGGGTCCACAGAATATTATGTAATTCCTTAAGGGGGGGTCACCGGGTTTTTTCTTCTCTTTCTCTCGTTTTCTCTCTGTCTCTGGCTTGTATCAATTCGGCCCCATTCAGCCAACTATTTTACGACATTTATCCTCATCCAAGTGTCGATTTCTTCTTGGCGAGCGATAGCGAGCCAGCATTGTATGGAGAAATCCGGCTTCGCCGGAGAAATTTTTCTATCAAAAAATGTACAAATTTAGCTTACTGTCACAACAAACAAATATATATGCTGGCTCGCTACCGCTCGCCAGGGAAATATTAACACCTGGATGGGGGTAAACGTCTTAAAACAGTAGGCTGAATGGGGCAAAATGGATACAAGCCAAAGAGAGAGGGAGAGAAAGATAAAAAAAAGCGAGGTGGGCTCCCTTAACCCTGGCTGCTTCTCCCTGCGCTCTATACTACGAACGTCACCTCTACAGTACCTGCAACCTTCACTACCAACTATAAGTCAGAAGATCCGAAAACAAATCGAAACATGACGAAAAATGTAACTATACATGATTAACCCTAGCTGACCCTACTTCCCGCACTTAACCCCCCCCCCCCCCCACACACACACACACACACTTTCAACCCCACTATACACCGTGTCATTATCCCAACCACAAGGGACTGGGTTCTGAAATGAGGCTTCTGTCTTGAATTTCTTTGACTTGTGCTGGCTTAATAATCCGGAAAGGTTGGTAACCTAGAATGTCTTATTTTAATAGATATAATCCCAACGTGTCAATCGAACAGTTACTGCCGTACTATCTTTACATTTCTCTTTTACCTGTGTATTTTTACTAATTGATAAGCTAGTATACTATTTTACCTGACAATGCCTAAAAGTGTAGGCGAAGCTTTGTAACAAGTGTAACATATGGAGAACTATGGAGAAGTTGACTTCAGTCACCCTTCTATAGTTCGGGAATCTCTTTAGGAAAAATTGAAATTATCTCAGGAAAATGTAAAAATGCGGTGGATTTCAAAATAAAGCACACACACATACACACACACTTACACACACATGTATATATATATATGTACCGGTATATATAATATACATATATATACTATATATATATATATATACTGTATATATATATATATATATGAGAGAGAGAGAGAGAGAGAGAGAGAGAGAGAGAGAGAGAGAGAGATGATAAAGGATTGAGATCGAGGTGCCGATAAGTAAAGTAAAATGCTAAATGACGTGTGAGCGGATATACAAGCAGACAGGACGGAGAGTGAGAGAGAGAGAGAGAGAGAGAGAGAGAGAGAGAGAGAGAGAGAGAGAGAGAGAGAGAGAGAGAGAGAGAGAGAGAGAGAGAGAGAGAGAGAGAGAGAGAGAGAGAAGTGTGAGGTGTAAGATAGCAGGATGATTTGTGGAAGTAAATAATAGGTTCTGTCGAAATCTAAGGCAGAAAATATCCCGCGTGAAGGAGGTATCACAAGAGAGCTTTGTAGTCGACGTTTGAGGGTCAACTTTTTTAGGCAATATTTGTGGGGTCTTTTGCCTGGTGACGGAAACTAGACTGGAGAAAGGTTAATTTAAGGGACAAAATTATTTAGAAAGTTTACCTCAAGAATGTGTTCCGTAAGCTTAAAGGTGGTCTTATATGTATTCTAAATTGCACACCTGGATTATGCAGTATCTATCTGTCTCTCTCTCACACACACACACACACTCTCTCTCTCTCTCTCTCTCACATACACACCCTCTCTCACTGTCTCTCTCTAATATATATATATCAAGGGAGAGAGCAAGAGTACAAAGGAAGGCAAGCAACAACATTACGATTGATGACAAGGCTGTTGCTCGTACACACACTCACTAATACAATATATATATATACTGTATAATTATATATATATCAAGGGAGAGAGAAAGAGTACAAAGGAAGGCAAGCAACAACATTACGATTGATGACAAGGCTGTTGCTCGTAAAAACAAAAAAATATGCAATGTGTGTGAAAGAGAGAGGGAGAGAGAGAGCGGGGGGGGGGGGGAGAGTGAGAGAGAGTCGTTAGGGCACAGGATATATCAAAGGATAAAGCTTGCCCGTGGAGTGTGAGAGATAGCAGGATCACTCGGGGAAATGGATGGCTTCTTTCCGAAACTGAGGAAATACTAATGGTGCCGTCACACGAGCATTTTATCGGAGAATTGCATCGTAGTGTGGAATCTGATACTAATTATCTGTTGTTTTAGGGCATTTGAGCAAAAAAACAAAAACAAAAAAAGTGGAGATTGGGCCTGAGTAAATAGATAGATAGATACAGTAGATAGATTCGATAATTCACTATAACTCAAGTTTGTGAATTATAATATTCAATGTCTTCTTAAAATAGGGGCGAAAATAATCGAATAACTAACTTTTATTAATTATATTTTTTACTCCGATACTGTGGCGCCGATAGATCTGCCGGTAAAAGTGCAGTCACACGAGAGATTTTTCCGATTCTAGGCTCGGCGTCACTTCATCAGAATCATTATATACCGGTACTAGAGAAAAGGCTATTGTTCGACCAAATGTTACTTCAAATTTTATGTTTTTACCTTGTGTAGCTTAACATCAGGAACAAACACCTTAATACACCAATAAACTACTCAAATACTCTAAAAATGGACTATAAGTAATTGGAGATTCCTACTCTGAAACAAGTTATTGGATACAATTGTCCGTGTGACGCCACCTGCTTTTTTTTTTTATCTTTCTCTCCTTTTCTCTCTTGCTATGGCTTGTATCCATTCGGCCCCATTCAGCCAACTGTTTTAAGACGTTTATCCCCATCCAGGCGTCGATATCTTCCTGGCGAGCGATAGCGAGCCAGCATTGTATGGAGAAATCCGGCTTCGCCGGAGAAATTTTCCTATCTACAAATGTACAAATTTAGCTTGCTCTCAAAACAAAACATATATATATGCTGGCTCGCTACCGCTCACCAGGAAAATATTGACACCTGGATGGGAGTAAACGTCTTAAAACAGTAGGCTGAATGGGGCCGAATGGATACATGCCAAAGAGAGAGGGAGAGAAAGAGAAAAAGAGCGAGGTGGGCTCCCTGAAGTAAACGACTATTATACCTGTGTAAAGGGGGTATCACACACACACACTGGTATCCTTAACCTTTGATGATCAGTATTTTTCCGCCAATATAACTAGGATCTTTTGCACTGGTATAGGAAAATAGACTGAAGATAGATAATTCAGGTTACATAATCCAAAACAAAGCTTACCTCATAAACTGACGACACAGTTGAGTGAAAACTTAAAACTGCGTGCTGAATTTGTCATACTTGCCATTTATATATATAAAATCTGTGTTGTATATTATTACTGCTGTTCAATGTTAACCCTTTGAATCAGATGACCCCATTTTAATTATATTTTATGATCAGCCAATTTTTTTTGGCAGTTTTCGAGATTGGAGGTGACGCCAAATATCAGTATTGGGAGCAGTTGCCATAGAGGACAATCATTGTACAGTCGAGGTTAATAATTGTTGTCAGATATTTCACAATGTTTCGGACAGTGACTAATACTCTGAGGGATAAGCACTTTTCCCAGTAACTATAAAGATACCAATAAACTTTTTGAGCGAAAACCACAGGAATCTATGATAACACTAACTTGTACCCCCGATAGTACGCCTTGGACACATCCACCCACCACCAGTACCAGATTGGGAAACAAGAGACTATTCAAAACTTGTCCTAAAAGCGAGTCTTTTCTATTATATATAATATCTATATCTATCTATCTATCTATCTATCTATCTATCTATCTATCTATCTATCTCTCTCTCTCTCTCCTCTCTCTCTCTCTCTCTCTCTATCTATCAATCTCTCTCTCTCTCTCTCTCTCTCTCTCTCTCTCTCTCTCTCTCTCTCTCTCTCTCTCTCTCTCTCTCTCTCTCTCTCTCTCTCTCTCTCTCTCTTAAAATTGTTATTAAATATACTCAGCTACATTTATGCTTTACAGTACTTTTATTGTGTTTGGAATTAATACAATATCCAAAATAATCTAACGTCATGTTAAATTTCCTGTGTTCCCTCTTATACATATTCCAGTATCAAATCAAAAGTGTTCCACCACCCAAACCACTTCAAGCTAGAGACCCTATAATAACAGAGATTGGCCAACCTCCGCCATGTTGGTGTCGCTGAGATCTCTTTAAAGTACACTCAAATACGTCCATAACTATAGCAATGATTATGCAATAATGGTACAAGATAAGTATACAGTTTGGACTTTGGATATAAGTTCTACGCGATCAAATATATATCACCCCGTTGTTTGATAATTATGGGACCAAAATGGCATCTAAAGAAAGAGATGGTCGTTCCTCTCACTATAGAGCCGCGGCGGACGAGTGGTGAACACGCTCACGTGTGAATCCTGCTAGACCTGGATTCGATCCCAGCCCAGGCGGACATTTAGTGGGTGTTGTAGTACGTCCTAGCATGTTTCACATGCTTGTACCCAGTCGAGGGATACCTTGACGACGTATACAGACTAATAACACACATAACAATGCCACTCCAACACCTTCCTCTCTCTCCAACACCCCTTCTCCCCTCTCTACACTCTTCAGAAAAATAGGAAAAGTAGAATGTAGATACGAGGAGCCGTTGTAAAGGCTTATCCCTCAATACCTACACCTGACCTATATAATTTCTACTCCAAGCCCTCCTCGTTAATACTTCTCTGTTAGCACGCAAGATTGAATGATCTCTCTCTCTCTCTCTTGATCTATCGCCACTGTTCCTTGCTCTCCATTACTTCCCCTCTCTCCACCTCCTCTTCGTTCCATTTCCTCTGCTTCCCTTCCACCGCTCCTCTCAATCCTATTCATCCCTTTTACATATTTCGCCTTCTTCTCTTTTCGTTCATTATTAGCGATCCTTCCTTTCTTTCCTCTTTTTCGCTCTCCATCGTCTCTCCCCTTTTTCTTCTACTCTCTCTCTCTCTCTCTCCTCCCTCTCCTTTACCCTTTATATTGATAAATATAAACTTAAGCCGGTATCACACGAGAGCTTTTATAGTCAACATTCGATGATCAACATTTATCTGGCAACATTTCTGGAATATTTTGTACTGGTATCGGAAACTAGACTGGTGGTATATGAATTTAGGAGACCGATATATTTTAAATGTTGACCTCATAAGCTGCCAGACCAGTGTTGAGGATAAATGTTGAGGGAAAAAGCGCCCGTGTGATACCGGCTTTAGAAACGTAGACAGAATTAATATTAACACCATGTGAGGAGGAACACTTTATTGTAAACGTTTCGCATAATGCTTCATCGGGCCAATGAAGCTGTATGCGAAACGTTGTCAGTAAAGTCCTCCTCACATGGCGTATATATTCCCCCTCTATATTACTCCTCCCTACCACTCCTGACCTAGATTCCTAGCTTCACTTCCCATTAAAATGTATAATTTCACAGACAAAGTACAAGACAACAACCTTTTAACGTAACTCCTATAATAATAACAGTACAGCCTTCTTACAGGTTCTGCCACTGACAGACTTCCCCAGCAGTGCCCCTTTTGACTCAATGCCACCCAAAATTACCTCCCCCTATACCATTTTCGAATACTACCACCCAAAAATACAACCCCAAAACATGCAAGCACTTTCGATCTTATACCATCCAAAATTAACTTGCTCCCCATCCCTTGCCCCCTTCTTGGCAAGCCATCCTGAATCACTAAAGTAACTTCTCCAACTAAATCAACTCAACCCCAGCTCAATTATTCAACTCACGCACGTTGGGTCAAGCCCCGACACCCTATTTCTCCCACTATTATCACTGTCTCTCCTACTTAACCAATAAAAACTTCCCTTCTTTCACCCTCACCCACCTTTTCTATATTCATTCATTCATTCATTCACTCCTTCCTCTCCTAATTCTCCTGTTTATTCTTCTTCCCCTTTCTCTCCTCCCCTCCTTTACCCTCTTACTATTCCTTCCTCTCCATCGTCTCCCCCTTTCCTCTCTTCCCCTCTCTTATTATTCCTTCTTCTCCTCTTCATCTTCCTTCTCCCCCATCACAGCTCCCCTCTCATCCTCCCCTCCTTGTTCTGTCGCCTCTATCCTCATAACCCTGTTCTCCCCCCCCCCCCTCCTTCCTTCCTCTCTCTTTTCTTCCCTTCCTCTCTCTCCTTCACTCCTCCTTATTCTTATCTCTCGTCCGTGACTCTTTGTTCTGCCCACACCATAGATCCCCTCTTTCCCTTCCCTTTTAGCCTCATCTTTGTTCTGAAACCCCCCCCCCCCCCTTCCCGCTCCTCATAGCTCCCTTCCCCCCAGAACAGCCCTCCTCCTATGCCCTTCTTTGTTTTGTCCTCAGGATTTGTAAATAGTTTTTCAGTAAAATAATTTGGGAAGAGAGTAGATCATCATGTACTCACTCAGCATTGACTACACAATCTCTCTCTTTGCACTTAAAAGTATCTCTTTTTAATGGACCGCAAGATTTTTGAGATACTAACTATTCCCTGTGAGTCCGTGTAGGTCTTTCAACTCCATTACCCCCTTCATAGCCCCCCCTCTCCCCCCCAGTCTTCTAGTTCTGTGCCCTCCCCTCTCCCCTCACAGTACCTCTTCCTCCCTTACCCCTCCTGGTTCTGCACCCCCTCCCTCCTCCACTGTCTCCTAGTTCTGCCCTCTCCCCCCTCCCCCTCCCCCCCCCTCCTCCACTGCCCCCCACCCCCCTGCATTACTGGTCTTCCTGTGGCGGCTCTTTAATGTCACGCGGACACTTTTTTCCTGCATTTTATTCGACGTTTCTGGTTCGGCGTGCCCCTCCCCCGAAATGTTGCACGGGTGAATTTGCCGTTCGAAAGGTACCGGAAAAAACGCTTGTGTGATCTTCATTTTCCCAGTACTGTCTGTTATTCGACGCTTTTGGCTTGTAATTCTGTACTTACGAATGTAAGTTTATACAAAGAGTTCGACCTACCTAAAATATAGTGCTAACTTGAATGTCATGGGATCGCTTTATATATATATATATATATTGAGTATATATCACAAATACACGTGAGCCAATAAATGTTTCTAATTTCTCAGTGGGGTTCGAACCGCCGACCGTCAGGACGATAGCCGACGCTTTAATTAACTACACCACGGCAGTCTTTTGGTGTACGGTACTTAATTAAAGCGTCGGCTATCGTCCTGACGGTCGGTGGTTCGAACCCCACTGAGAGATTAGAAACATATATATATATATATATATATATATATATATATATATATATATATATATATATATATATATATATATATATATTTTGTTCGGCTGCCTTTGTTTGTTTAAAAAGTTCGAACCTCTTAAATAATCTACCTTTAGTATAGTTGTTAACACCAAGGAAAATAAGGCTCCTGGAATGTTGCAGGGTAAAAGTGCCAAGCGAAAGTTGCACAAAGGGTCACTTCTTCGGCATTTTATTTGACGTTTCTTATTACCTTTGAAGGGAAGTTTTAAAAGAATTCGGCCACCTTCAAGAATCTGTCTTCACTCTACCTGTCAGTTCTAATGCAAAAATGATAAAGGCTCCCGAAATGTGGCTGATCGAACGTTGCCGGAAAAAGTGCTTTCGTGTAACTCGCCTAATATTAAATTGTCTAATAATGCTGTAGAGGGGTGCACATAAACGTTTAAGTCACGTAGGCAACAATATCTTGCCATAAATCCCCCAGCTTGAGTACATGCATGCATACATACATACATACAATACTAACTCCCCGACTGACTGCGTTTGTAACCGAATAATGCCTATTTCTTTCACAGGTCTACGGTGTTGACCCTCTAGCTGATATATGCGGCAATTTATCTTTTCACAATCCCTAGCCTTCTTTCCTAATATCCAACAATAAGCTGAGTAAGGATCAGTATATCAGTTGTAGCTTGCATTTCTTTTGTAACCCTTCGTCAGCTTATGGATTTGTTTTGCAGAAATAAAACTGTCGATCAAAGGGCACGTGATAAGTGTTCGCCTTTACCCCACCTGTACTCTCTTTTACACACAAACTAAAAAAAAAAAAAAAAAAAAAAAAAATTGCTCTCGAGAAGGGGTGGGTCTATATCGTATTGTTCGGTATCTCTTTTTCGTACGGCCGCAGTTATTGAAGCTAGAGAGCTGGAACTGTGAATAAGTGATGGGATGAATGGTTCGGAATAACTTTTAGGCGCCATTTGCAACACACGGGTTGTCACGCTAGGGGAACCAACTTACCAAAGTGTGGTAGGGAAAGTCTATAGAGTTCATCATTAATATAGTTCTTTAACATAAGCTCAGTATAACAATATATATATATATATATATTATAGGTTTGACTCTTGTAAGGAGATAAAGAAAACCTAATATTTAGTAGTGGCCCCGTAATCATTGACGAACATGCCTATTACATAAGGCATCCTCTTCAAACACTAATCCGCCGTAGTTTGAATCTACCGCGCAGAACATTTACAAAACTGAGGAGCCTTCATCATGAGCGCACGCGACCTCACTCATGGCTTCAGTCATTATGAATTGGGTTCTCACTACGAAAAAACTTCGTAAAAAATAAAAACAAAAAGAAAATAAGAATAACTATCCAATAAGCTTCCCATCATATCGTGGATGTACTTGTGTGGATCTTTGACCAGACGCTGATTCAGGCGTCATTCTTCCTTCACTGACATATCAAGTAAACCAAAATCCTTAATACATCAACGAATGGGAAGAGGATGGTCGGGAGGGCCCCAGTCGTCAATGATTACGGGGCCACTACTAAATATTAGGTTTTCTTTATCTCCTTACAGGAGTCAAACCTATAATCTATTAGTGGCCCCTCCATCATTGACGAACATGCCTGACTTCTAAGACTGGAGGGGGACATTCGTAATCATATCATAACTCTAGAAAAGCAGATAATCAAACAACCACATAGTATTCTTACTTTTGTAAAACAGATATATTCGGGTGCATAAACTTTATACAGCCTAAATCTTCAAAAAGGGGTACAAGCAGGAGCGTGCTTCAAAGAAGCCTGCTTGAAAAAGGGTTAACTCTGAGACTCTGTACACAGATCTGCTAGTTAAGAAGGCACCCCACTTAAAGTAAGTGGTGAAAACTAAAAACTTATAAGTTTACATGTGCACATATAAACCCCATTAACTAGTGGATATATTCCTAAAAATATAACCAAACATAAATGAATTCTTGTACTTTCGTAGAAGTACTGAACTCGTGTACTTATGCAGAAGTAAATACTTCAAAAGTAAAAGTCGTAGTTGCAACTACCGAGATTTCTTAAAAATCTATTGCTTCACAGCTAAAACTACTTACAACAAGAATTGTTGTAACACTACTATTGGCCTTTAGCACAATTTCCTGCAATGAATACTACAGAGAAATTTTATAATACAATGCCTACAAACAGTATCACAGCTCGTATGTTCCGAACACATACTCCGGAGGGGTCTAGGGTGCCCTATGTCACACTGACTGCACTCTCCCCTCCTTTTTTCTTGAAATTAAACAAACGTGACTAAAAGGGCCACCTAGACCCTCTGCCGTAAAGCTATACATGGCAAGGAAGGTTTGTCCAGAGCTACTGAAAGGTATCGAGTCAAAAACTCCTGATTAGAGGCCCACAACTGTGTGGAATTAATAACTTCAACCGAAAGATTATTAAGGAAACGTAAAGAGGCTGCCCCCTTGCGTAAATCGTGGGTCTTACCCACAACGCCGGGATTCTTCTCTTTAAAGTCCTCGACCAAGAGAGAAGCCAGTGTACGCTCCATCAAGCGTTCACCCGGACTTGCGACCCATAAAGCACCCTGGTGATTTTAGAGGTGCCACTCTTAAATATTTGGTTAGAGCTTGCAATGGGCAAAAAAGATGGTGCACCGTTCCCCTTTTTAACGCCGGCACCGTGAACTCTGAAAACACGTGTTCACTGTGCTCATTCTTGGCTATGAATCCTGGGGAAGGAGCAATGTGAATACACTCATGAAGCCTATCAAACCTGAGGCAATTAGGTGTGTTGCTCATCGCCGCCAGCTCAGATACTCTGTTCCCGGTAGCCAAAGCCATAAAGAATACTGCCCTTTTTGTAAAATCTGCAGTCTTTGGTACATACGGGAACGAAAATAACGACAATGCTTTGTCCAGAGACCAGGTAGGCATGAGCTGACGGGGAGGTGGGCGGAGTTTAAAACCTGCCCACATAAATCACTTTCAGATAAATGTTTCTGCATGAACAGATAAATTCTGAATGGAACAACCCGACCGGGAGTGACACTGGGTGCGGGCACCATGTGTTCAAATGCTGGTACCACACTGCGCCGGCCACAGGGGCGCGATTAGCGAGACTACGCCTCGCTAATCCTGTAGTTTGTTGACTACGTGGCACATTAGAGACGCGTCTGGCGGCGGAAAATAGATAAATGGAACTCAACCTGTTCCCGTCCGTCATCAGAGCGTCTGGTCCGCCTGCCGGCGTTATCGTCCGGCGGGTGAGGTACAGTGGGAGTTTGTGAGTCTTCTCAGACGCAATCAAATCCACTTGTGGATGGTAATGCTCCGCAATCGCCAGAGCGCCCATTCTACTGTTGTGCTTTGTCTCTGAGACAGAGCGTCTGCCCAGACGTTTGCTACGCCTGGGAGATGAGATGCGTGAAGATGAATGTCCAGCCTGTTGGCTAGTATAAAAATCTTTGCTGACACGTTTAGCCACTTCCGAGATCTCATTGACCCTTGTGTCTGAATACAGTGAACCGCATTCAGATTGTCCATTCTGAAGGCCACCGACTTGCCCCGTAAAGCAGAGCCGTGAGCCTGAAGGACAGATAAGGGGACTAGAAAGTCTTTGACATTGATGTGGAAGATGTCTAAATGGGACCAAAACCTTTGACCCTGATGCCCGAGGTTTGACTAAAAGCCCCAACCTATCATTCCTGACGCATCCATGTCCACCCATACCGACGGCGGAGGAGAGGTTCATGACATGACTGCGTGCAACATTTCTCTCGTCGCCCAAACCGCTAGTAAGTTGTGTAATAACGTTGTAGGCCAAACTATCCCCGCCGGTAATAGTGGGAAAAAATTTGTTGCACTCCAAGATTAAACATTAGACTTTCAACTGGCCCAACTTCACAGTTAGCTGAACCCAGTTGAGAGAACCGACTAGAGATTCCCAAAGTCTCTGTGTCGTAGTCAGGCTGTGGAAAAACATAAACAGTTTTTGCGAAATCCGTTGCGAGTGTCCACACTCTGATTCAGAGTGAGAGAAGCTGTGTCCTCGACCAGCCCTATCCCCTGAAATACTCGTGAGGGAACAAGGGTTTGACTTTTACTAAGTTGACCTTGAATCCTAGAGATTTGAGATGGTTTAACGTAACGTAGACATGCATGATGCGTAACTTTTCTGTTTCTGCCACCACCAGTTAGTTGCCCAGATACCACAAGACCCCGATCCCTTGTTCTAACAAGGGCATCAGGGCTTGCCGGGACCTTGCTTGAATGCTTGTGCCAAATTGAAAACAGTCTTCCAAACTGCTGGTGAAATCAAAGAAGGAGTTAGAACTGGAGACAGAACTACTTGGCTTGCAATACGGTCAAGAAGGTTCTTCACTAAGAACATCCTCAGATCCTGCCTTGCTCGAACTGCCTCTAATAAGGCCATCCGAATATCTCCTAAAGACTTGGATGGAAGTCTGGAGAAGCAAGCGCCGGGAAAGTTCAATGGCTTTCCTGACTTCCGCGGCTTCTATTGCCTGAGAAGAGCGTAACAGAGACTTTGTTACTTTCTGGGAACCATATATTGCGAAAACAGTTTAAACGCTTTTCCTCTTAACCTAAACTCGCGGTCTAGGTAAGCTGGGGAAGGCGTGCTAAAGGGATCTTATAATTCGCACAAATTGAATATTTGGGGGGTGGCGGCCAAGAAGTCAAACAAAGCAGAGGGGACTCCGCCGGCACCAAAAACCGGAAGAGAGAACCAAGAATGGTGTTCTGGAGGGATTTGGTGGGAAGATAAAGTCATGGTTATAATAACTTGGAATGGCCTTAATATGAACATCCAAAACATTTCCGTAACATTGCTACACCTGACTCATCAGGCCCGTATAAAAGAGGCATAGCTCCTGTTTTTGACTGGCTCCTTGTCTAAAGGAGGGGGAGATATGTCTGATATGACTCGCACATTGGAAGTAGTGAGAGCTGCTGTGCCTGGCACATTGGAAATTGGATCTGACACAAGAGGAAGGGTAGGTATTTTAGCTAAAGCAAAGGATGTAGCCAGAGGTCGCACATTCGTCGACATCGCGGGATCTCCCGTATCAACTGTAGGAGTTTCCGGCGTAGGGCCAAAGAACCTATTAAGTGCATTCAACAGTAGTCCATCAATCTCTTCCGCCGGTACATACCTAGCCGATGACGAACTCCGTGGAGATTCGACAGTACCCTGAGAGTCGCCTAGAAGGTGACTGGACTCTGCAACCTCCATCTCTGAGACCAGAGATCGTTGTTCTTCATCCGTTAAATCTGGCTTTTCATGGGAAGATCCCGCCGAAGCCGGGACCTCCACATGTTGCCATGTTAAAACTGGGATAGAAGATGGTACATCGGCATCCCGGTGGATGTCAGCACTAGTTGAGCCACAAAGGGATGTGTTCTGTCCTGCCAGGACTGTGAGTATCGCCATACACCTTGGCTGTGGCTGTCCCTCGCTTGCGAGCTTGGTATACTCTCGGAATGGGAGCCCTCGTCCGAGTCCCGTAAAGGTTTATGATAATTAAAAGCTCCCATAGCTCATTAACACATTTAAAGCAGAGCTGGTGAGCAAAATCATAAAGTATACTAATTAATTTAATTTATATTTAATTGTATTAAAATAAATTACTATAAATAAACACAATATTATCATAATACAGTATAATCATAGAAAATATATATGTTTATTATTATTCAGTGATTAAATTATTTCATTAACAAATACAAATAATATAGGGATACCTGAGCTTAACGGCGTTGAACATACAGCAAGGAGAGGTTCAAGTGCCGACATGACAGAGACTGGGGGAAAACTACCCCGCCCCCGGGAACTACCTGGTCACCTGGTGCAACACCGGTACTCCGCCCTGGAAAGAGAAATTTCCGGGATTAAAGCTCATAGGGTTACACCCAAAAAATGGTAAAAAAATATGTGCCACAAAACCGCCGGGCAACGAACCGTAGCACTCCACCACTACTTTTCGTTTTCCTTTAGTTTCATATTAAAGATTTCAGCATATCTTTACCTGTCCAAAAGATTTAAGCATATCTTCTGAATCCTCATAAAGATGAAGCATATCTTTATTAAAGATGAAGTCTTTCAAGTATCCCCTTACACTTGAAACACTAGTAAGATTCCGGCATCTTTTTATCCCATAAAAAGTCTAAGCCTATCTAAATCTCTAATCCGGCTTCTCCCAGAAGCCCTCATAGATCGCCGTCTTGAAGGCCGTGATACCCTATTGTATCAATCAATTGTTTGGCAAATTATCGCGAATTGCAAATTAGTTAATATAACCACCCGAAGGTACAACCGCCGGGTTTTATATGCAATGTCAAACCAATTGTACCTGCCCCAGACCTCTTTGTAAAAAGGTCGCCGGGAGGGAAAGACCAAACAAACAAACAGCATTGTGTCAATGGCTTATTAAAGATTTCAGCATATCTTTACCTGTCCAAAAGAATTAAGCATATCTTCTGAATCCTCATAAAGATGAAGCATATCTTTATTAAAGATGAAGTCTTTCAAGTATCCCCTTACACTTGAAACACTAGTAAGATTCCGGCATCTTTTTATCCCATAAAAAGTCTAAGCCTATCTTAATCTCTAATCCGGCTTCTCCCAGAAGCCCTCATAGATCGCCGTCTTGAAGGCCGTGATACCCTATTGTATCAATCAATTGTTTGGCAAATTATCGCGAATTGCAAATTAGTTAATATAACCACCCGAAGGTACAACCGCCGGGTTTTATATGCAATGTCAAACCAATTGTACCTGCCCCAGACCTCTTTGTAAAAAGGTCGCCGGGAGGGAAAGACCAAACAAACAAACAGCATTGTGTCAATGGCTTATTAAAGATTTCAGCATATCTTTACCTGTCCAAAAGAATTAAGCATATCTTCTGAATCCTCATAAAGATGAAGCATATCTTTATTAAAGATGAAGTCTTTCAAGTATTCCTTTACACTTGAAACACTAGTAAGATTCAGGCATCTTTTTATCCCATAAAAAGTCTAAGCCTATCTTAATCTCTAATCCGGCTTCTCCCAGAAGCCCTCATAGATCGCCGTCTTGAAGGCCGTGATACCCTATTGTATCAATCAATTGTTTGGCAAATTATCGCGAATCGCAAATCCGTTAATATAACCACCCGAAGGTATAACCGCCGGGTTTTAAATGCAATGTCAAACCAATTATACTTGCCCCAGACCTCTTTGTAAAAAGGTCGCCGGGAGTGAAAGACCAAACAAACAGACAGCATTGTTTCAATGGTTTTGAAAAGCCGAGAAAACCATATCCAACAGGTGTCAGCATGATCACCTAGATAACTGTGTGGAGCCCCCCTCGCGGAATAACACAGGAAGCCTGATCCCAGGCTCGACCACAGAAAACGCAGTTTCTGAAGAGCCCTCAAGCTACCAAACTCGTCGGGGTAACTTACCTATTTTTAGCCATCCTGACTAAAACTCGGTAAACAAAAACGGTGTTCTCGGAGCAACGAGAAAAACGCCGGAAAGGTAACCCACACCAAACGAGACATTTTAACACATTTTATACAAAGGTGTGTGCGCCAAAAATATGGATACCTGAACAGGAGGGCGTAATGCATAAAGCAAAAACCGGGGCAAAGGTAGCCATGACAGAGAGACTGGTGGGATACTTACTCCAGGTTCTGTATAGACCCGCCGGGACCCAGCTCTGGAAAAAAAGAAAATTTCCAGGAATTAATGCTCATAAGGTTAACCCAATCATGTTCGCACACAAGTGTTAAATAACCCGCCGGGTAACGAGACGTAATCCTCAACGACTACAGCTCGCTACGCGGTGGGGTTTCCTAAGTAAAAGATTTCAGAATATCTTAATTTGTCCAAAAGATTTATGAATACCCTCTGACATAATATATAAAGACCAGCATGGCGTTTATAACTGATTAAGTCTTTCCGGTGGTGTTTGTTTCAAGATTCAATTTTGGAAAAAAAAAACTAAAAAAGACGCCGGCCCACGAATTATCTCGTAGATCAAAACTGGGAAGCCTGACAAATATACGAGATCTAACTTCTCCCGAAGTATCTTTTTAGATCGCCGTATGTTGAAGGCGGCGATACAAACTGTAATATCTTAATTTGTCCAAAAGATTTATGAATACCCTCTGACATAATATATAAAGACCAGCATGGCGTTTATAACTGATTAAGTCTTTCCGGTGGTGTTTGTTTCAAGATTCAATTTTGGAAAAAAAAACTAAAAAAGACGCCGGCCCCCGAATTATCTCGTAGATCAAAAACTGGGAAGCCTGACAAATATACGAGATCTAACTTCTCCCGAAGTATCTTTTGAGATCGCCGTATGTTGAAGGCGGCGATACAAAACGTATCCCTCAATTGTCCGGTTAACTAACTGAATTGTAAATTCGTTATTCCCACCTTTCCAAGGAGCACCCGCCGGGTGTGAATATTAGTTTAAAAAACGTTAACCCCAATTGTGCCCTAAAGCGCCGTATGTTGAAGGAGGCGATACACAATGCATCCCTCAATTGTCTGGTCAACTAAACTGAATATTCGCAAATTCGGACATCCCACCCTTCCAGATTGCACCCGCCGGTGATTTAAAGTTTAAAAGTTAACCCCAATTGTTCCTATCCCCACTTCTTTGTAAAAGATCGCCGGGAAGGAAAAACAACAACAGCTTAGTTTTATATTGGCTTTGCAAAACCGAAAAAACTACAAACAACACGTGTCCGTATGAACACTGTTAGATGGGTACAGCCATCCCGCCGGGATTCAAAAGGAGCCTGAAACAGGCACCACAGAGACGCAGTCCTGGGGGGCCACAGACATCCACACGCCGGGGAAACAAGCCTGTTTTTAAACCACGCGTGGACAAAATTCGGCAACCAACCGGGTTGATCAAGGTGAAACCGAGAAAAACCCGCCGGAAAAAAACCCACCCCGTCCAGATACCATCTGAACGCAACACCGGACCGAGGCGTAGCCAAAACACAACTAACGCCGGGCCCAACATAGTCCGTGGAATTAGCCAATACACAACTAACCCAGGACACATAAATAGTCCGTGGAATTAGCCAATACACAACTAAACCAGGACACACATGACTCAGTAGTACATATTTAGAAAATAAATCAATAACACTTGTATATGTGGTAAAGCTACGAGAGGCTGGCTAAGCCTAGGCAGACGGATAACAGTAACAAGTCGGAATATAAACAAAAAGCACTGAATTATATCACAACAGGGACCACCGCCAACACACCACTGTAGCAAACACTTCCGGCAAAGGGAAGAACTGACTCGGGACCCAGAAAAAACTTCACTAAGTGAAGAAAAATACGCTTGGAACGTCAGCAAAAATATGCTACCTCATCAGAAAGATAAAAGGAAGCAAAAACGCGTAATGAAAGCCGCCTGCATCACAAAGCTAGCTAACTGTGAAAAAGTTCACCTGTCCACAACAGGACCACGAGGGTACATCCGAAATAGATGCCCCAAACACACGACCCAAAATACACTGCACTGCGGGCAACCAGCCCAGGACACTCCTGCTATGCATATCCTAACCTTACTCGATACATCCCGGAGTAAACAAATGAGAAAAAACTCACTAGGGACGCAACAAATGCGGAACCCGCGGAGCATGGGGAGACACGTCCGGGCAGGCTGAGCGCAGAGCAGAGAAGGAAGAATGACGCCTGAATCAGCGTCTGGTCAAAGATCCACACAAGTACATCCACGATATGATGGGAAGCTTATTGGATAGTTATTCTTATTTTATTTTTGTTTTTATTTTTTACGAAGTTGTTTCGTAGTGAGAACCCAATTCATAATGACTGAAGCCATGAGTGAGGTCGTGTGAGCTCATGATGAAGGCTCCTCAGTTTTTTAAATGCTCTGCGCGGTAGATTCAAACTACGGCGGATTAGTGTTTGAAGAGGATGCCTTATGTAATAGGCATGTTCGTCAATGATGGAGGGGCCACTAATAAATATATATATATATATATATACTGTACATTGAACTCTCCTACACTGTGCCATGAAAAAACATTGGTCATACTATTTAATTTTAAAGACGTCTTTTGAAATTCACAATGCATTTATTTAGAACGAATGTTTTTCTGTTAATGTAAGACTATTCTTATCATTATTGTAATACTTTATTGTATTATGTATAAACATTATTTGTCCTTTCCTAAGTTTGGGAAAATTTGAGAGTAACATCTATAAAGTAAATTGATATGCATCTGATGGACGGGTTTTAATATTAATACTAAAGCTGACATGAAATAAAAAGTTTTCAAGTAAAATGTTTGGTGGTGCAAAAGAAATGCTTGGCTGCGAGTGAAGGATTAGTGTGGGGTGGCTTTTAACGGCCTTCATTTATTGTTCTTTTATAGACGCTTACACCATTGATAATTTTTTGTCGATGGTTATATATATATAATTATATATATATATATATATTTCTTGTACTCGCTAGGAAAATGAAACACAGCTGCAAACTTGCAGCTGTGTGTTTCAGTTTCCTAGGGAGTACAAGAAATGTACTTATCACGTGTAATTGTGGTTCTCTCTCTCTCTCTCTCGCACACACATACACACACATACACGTGCGCGCGCGCACATACACGCACACACACACACACATATATATACAGTATATGCGGTTGTGTACATCCATCGTTCACTTCCCCATCCTATCAACTCCGGTGTTCCTCAGGGATCTGTCCTATTTCCTATTCTCTTTCTAATTTTCATAAATTATCTTCTCAACTGTACCTCCAGTCCTATCCATTAATATGCAGACGACTCTACCTTACACTATTCAATTAGTTTCCCAGAACGCCCCAGCAAGCAATCCCTCAAACACAAACGTAATGAAGCCATGCAACATTTATCTTCTGATCTAACTACTATTTCCATTTGGGGCAGATAAAACCTTGTTACTTTTAATGCATCCTAAACCCAATATCTCCATCTATCTACCCGCCGTGAACTCCCAGAGGACTATCCTTTATTCTTCAACAATACAAAAATCAATCCTTCATCTTCTCTCAGTATTCTAGGTGTCTCTTTTTCTTCTGCTCACTCTTGGAAAGACCATATTACCAGTCTTGCTAAGGCGTTCTCCCAGAAGCTATGTGTGCTCAACTGCCTCAAGGGGTTCTTTACCCCTACACATCTTCTTGCTCTGTACAGGGCCACAATGCGTCCTTGTATTGAGTATTGTTCACATGTGTGGGGAGGATCCTCTCACACAGCACTTCTAGACAACGTAGAAAGGAAAGCCTTTCGTATCATTAACTCCCGTCGTCCACTCACCGACTCTCTGCAATCTCTCTCTCTTCGCCACAATGTTGCATCTCTCTCACTATTCTATTGCTACTTCAATAATCAGTGTTCCTTGGAACTCTTTCAGTGCATAACACCTCTACGTATGGTATGTAGTACCCGTCTTGCAACACAATACCACCCCTACTCTGTACAACTCTCCAACTCAAGAGTGAAAAGTTACTCCCAATCTTTCTTTTATTCAACACCTGAGTTCTAGAACTCTCACCCTGAATCCATCTTTCCTCTTCCTACGACTTAAATTGCTTCAAACTTCGTGTGTCTAGACATTTTGGCTCGAACGTTCCTTGATTGTGCCCCTGTCACTCTTTTAACTATTTGGGGGGGGGGGGGGGGGGCCTAGTCACAGGCAGGTTTGCCTTATGTCTCCCTCATCCACATAGAAAAAAATAAAATAAAAAAATACATACACATATATATATATATATATATATATATATATATATATATATATATATATATATATTACACTATATATATATATATATATATATATACACTATATATATATATATATATATATATATATATTCTAATTATCAACCTACTGTACGTCTTCAAGTGGGTTAGTGGGATTAACAAAGGGGACATGGCAAATGTACTAAAGCTCAGTGATAGCGAAATAACTCGTACCAATGGTTTCAAATTAGATAAATTTCGTTTCAGAAAAGATATAGGCAAGTATTGGTTTGGTAACAGAGTTGTAGACGGGTGGAATGGACTACCTAGTGCTATAGTGGGATCTAAAACTGTAGGGAGCTTTAAGATAAAATTGGATAAGCATATGGACGAGAAGGGTTGGGTGTGAAGGGGGATCAGCCGGGTTGGGCCAATCAGCGCTCTGCAGACCTCCATAATCCTGCGTTAATCTCTAACCGTTTTGGTAAGATGATCCTCAGGGTATTAGAGTGTGAAGCCTATAATTGGGCTTTGTAATGAATTGGGGTTGTGTGGGACAGGGATCTGCCTTGCTTAGGCCAATCGGCTTTCTGCAGACTCCCATTTTCTTATGTTCTTATGTCTTTCCTTGCAAAGGTGATCTTTAAGCAAAACTATATTATTTGCATGCAGGTTAATATTTTAGGGACAAAGAAGGAAACTTAGAAATGGTGGCAGAAATGATAATGGTCAACGTCAGTAGGAGAGTGACTTTTACTTTTGGGTCCTCCTCCATGGTCTATTTCTTTCTTCCTTATTTTATATCTTCCTTCCATCCTTTCGTTTATATTCCGACCCTTCCTTCCACCCTTCCTCTCTTCCTAACACCTTTCTTACCTTCCTTCCTTCCTTTCTCCCCACCTTCCTTCCATCCAGCCTTCCATATATATTCCTTTAATTATGTTTGAACTTTTTTCTCTCCGATCTTTCCTTCCATGCCTATTTTCTTCCTTCATTCAATGATCTTTTCAAACTTCTTCGTTTCTCCTTTCCTTCCATCTATCCATCCATACATCCTGCCTTCCTTCCGTCCGTCCTTCCAATATTCTTTGCTTCCTTCCACCATTCCATCATTGTATCCATTCTTCCTTTCTTTCTTTCCGACTTCCTTCCATCATTCTTTTTCACCATCCCTCCCTTCCTATACTACATCCATCCCAGCTTTGCGGATTTAGCCTAATGCAGTTTGCATCGACGCACCTGATTGGTTGACGCAATTAATTATCTCGGGTTAAATAAGTTATATTTTTTTATTTCTTCCTCATCCTTTACAGTTTTTTCATTAATAGTAATTTTAACGATTAAGAGTTGCTAAGAAATCATACTTATATATACCCAGAGAGAGAGAAAAAACCCTCCCTGTTATACTACTGTATATGAACTTTGTTATAAAATGAACACAGAAGGATTTTAAAAACTTAACACACATACCCGTGAATGTGTAAGAGAATTGGTTAAGGAGATCAACCAATTAGTACATTTTCGAAATATACTTATTTATGCAATATTCAGTACACTATGCTATAGATAAATATGTATACAATTCACCTACATTCTGGGAAGTTGTTTTTAACAAACAGTGGTAATATGGTCTTTCCAAGAACATAACAAAGGAACACCAAGAATATAGAGAGAAGACGAAAGGTTGTTTTGTGTATTATTATTGAAGAGTAAGGGATAACTGTGTGGAAGATGGTGACGGGTAGATAGATGGAGAAATTGGGTTTTGGAAGCATTGAAAGTAACAAGATGTTCTCTGCCCCAATCGGAATAATTTATACATCATAAGATAATCATGCTGTGGCCTCATCATGTGAGTTTTGGATTGATTGCATGGTGGGTCGTTGTAGAACGATAGTTGAATAGTGTAAGGTAGAGTCATCAGCTTGTGAGTGGAAAGGACTAGAGGCACAGTTGAGAAGATCATTAATGAATATTAGAAATAGAACTGGAGATAGGACAGAGTCCTGAGGAACACCACAGTTGATAGGTTAAGGAAGTGAGCGATGCAGCTATTGAAGGGCCAAATTTTTTTTTGAAGATAAAGGCACAGAGGGATAGAAGCCGAAGGATGGTAATTTGGAAATACATTATTTGTGCCAGACTCTATCGAAGGCTTTCTATTTGTCTAGCACAATAGAAAATGTCTCACCGAACTCCCAAAAGAAAGATGACCAACAGTTAGTAAGGTAAGAAAAGAGATCACCAGTAGAGTGTCCCTAAGGAAAGCATACGAGCGATCTGAAAGAAAATTGTGGGAAGATAAATGTTTAAAAAAATTTGAGTTAAGAATAGATTAGAAAACTTTAGAAATGCGAGAAATGAGAGCAATTGGACGATATCTGGAGGGTTGGGAGTGGTCAACCTTCTTTGGGACAAGGTGAATGAGATCAAACTTCCAGCAAGAGTGGAATATATTAGAGGAAAGTCAGAGACAAAAGAGTTTGTCTAGACAAGGAGTTAGCACAGAAACACAGTATTTGAGTACACCAGAAGGAATACCAGCTGGTCCGTACGCCTTCTCAACATTAAACCCAGAGAGTTCAGAAAGTACATCTTTAGAAGAGATTAAGATATTGGGGATAAGAAAGTGAGAGGTAGGAATATAATATAGGGAAATGAGGGAAATAACGCCTGGAACCATCTTAATTTATTTAATTTTTCGGCACCTCATGGAGCCATCATCAGGAACTATATATTTATACCCTAAAAAAGTAAGCATATCAAGATAGGGCTAACTCTTAATAATTGTATATACAAATTAAAAGTTCAAAATATCATATCATTCTAGTTACATATCTTAAAGTAAAGATTCGTCAAATCATCTAATAGGATAAATAACTACCATTAATGAACAGGACACTTGACGTAACATTGAAAATCTGGACATCGTTCAAATCATATAGGAAAATTAACGACTAAAGATAAAGAGGGGAACAAGCCCAAGGTCGGTACAAGAGATTAGGACAAATAATACCGTAACAGAATGAATCAATAAATACTTATGAGTTACTGCTGACTAGGGAAAGTAAAGGGGGCCTAAATAAATTATATTAATCTTAGATCATCTAAATAATATAAACAGTACATTTCAATAGTAAAATATAAAATAACTTACTGTACAACCAGTTAGGAGTTGCCGCAACAATGGTCAATGACTAACTGACTGAATAGCTTGAGACGCCCAAATGAACAAAAACAAGAAACAAAACACAAAACACCAACCCCTTAATTTACTAAAGCGTTGAATTGAATTTGAAAAATATTCATGAACAGTTATTAGCAGTATTTATTTCAGGAGTTTGGTTCGCTATCAATATGTTCTCCCCTATGAGTGCTTCATTATGATATCTTAATCTCGCTATTATTTGAAAATTATTTTCAGAGAATGGATGATCAGCATTAAGTGAATATTTACGAATAGCTGAAAAGGGCATTTTTTGCAGAGAAACTTACCATACCTAATTACCTATAGCTTTTACCTATAGCTATTCGTGAACATAAACTTAATAAATTAGATATAATGAAGATAGCTTGATCATCCCGATATACTTCATTTCCCAACCAATCAGCTACGTCAATACAAAATGTTTGATGTTCCATTGGCACAGGTGGGATGGATGCATTATGCCAACCATTACCCCTCCTTCCATCATTGTTTCATCCATTCCTTCATTCGTTTATTTTTTCCTTCCATCTTTTTTTTTTTCCTTTCCGTCCTTTGTTTATTTTTTCCTTCCATCCTTCGTTTCGTTTTCCGTCCATCCTTCGTTTGTTTTTCCTTCCATCCTTCGTTTCTTTATTCCTTCCATCCTTTCTTTCTTTTTTCCTTCCATCCTTCGTTTCTTTATTCCTTCCATCCTTCGTTTCTTTATTCCTTCCATCCTTCGTTTCTTTATTCCTTCCATCCTTTGTTTCTTTTTTCCTTCCATCCTTCGTTTCTTTTTTCCTTCCATCCTTCGTTTATTTTTTCCTTCCATCCTTCGTTTCGTTTTCCGTCCATCCTTCGTTTATTTTTTCCTTCCATCCTTCGTTTCTTTTTTCCTTCCATCCTTCGTTTCTTTATTCCTTCCATCCTTCGTTTCTTTATTCCTTCCATCCTTCGTTTCTTTATTCCTTCCATCCTTTGTTTCTTTATTCCTTCCATCCTTAGTTTCTTTATTCCTTCCATCCTTCGTTTCTTTATTTCTTCCATCCTTCGTTTCTTTATTCCTTCCATCCTTCGTTTCTTTATTCTTTCCATCCTTCGTTTATTTTTATTCCTTCCATCCTTCGTTTATTTATTTCTTCCATCCTTCGTTTCTTTATTCCTTCCATCCTTCGTTTCTTTATTCCTTCCATCCTTTGTTTCTTTATTCCTTCCATACTTTGTTTCTTTATTCCTTCCATCCTTCGTTTCTTTATTCCTTCCATCCTTTGTTTCTTTTTTGCTTCCATCCTTCGTTTCTTTATTCCTTCCATCCTTTGATTCTTTTTTGCTTCCATCCTTCGTTTCTTTTTTCCTTCCATCCTTCGTTTCTTTTTTCCTTCCATCCTTCGTTTCGTTTTCCCTCCATCCTTCGTTTTTTTTTCCTTCCATCCTTCGTTTCTTTTTTCCTTCCATCCTTCGTTTCGTTTTCCCTCCATCCTTCGTTTCGTTTTCCCTCCATACTTATTTCCCTCCTTTGTAGCATCCTTTATTCCATCCATCCTCCAGTTCCTTTGCCTTCCATCCGTCCTTTTGTTTTGCCATCCTTCCTTCTGTATACACTTCCTGTCTTCTTTCTTTCGTTACTTACTTCCGTTCTTCTTTCCTTCCTTCCATACTTCTTGCTTTTCTCCTTTTTTTCTTTCCTTCATTCCTCCCTTTCTTCCATCCTCCTTTTCTTCCTGGCTCTCTTCTTTGTGTTTATGGACAAGTTCTCAATTTCTCTAAACTTCTTCGTCTCTCTCTCTCTCTTCCTTCCTTCCTTCCTTCCTTCATTCATTCATTCCAGTCTTCCTTCATCCCTCTCTGCTCTCCGTCCATCCTTCCTTCCTTCCTACCTTCATTCAATCATTCCCCATCTTCTGTTTTCATTCCTTCCTTCCTTCTTTCATTCATTCCTCATCTTCTGTTTTCCTTCCAGTCTTCCATCACCCCTCTTTTCTCTCCGTCCATCCTTCCTTCCTTCCTTGCCAAACTTCTTGTCACCCTTCCTCCTCCAATGTTTTTCTCTCACCTCACACTTTCTCCTGCGTTTATTGGCCATGATCCTCTATTTTACTTTGCTTAAGGGGGGTCACCGTTTTTTTTTTTTATCTTTCTCTTCTTTTTTCTCTTTCTCTGGCTTGTATCCATTCGGCCCCATTCAGCCTACTGTTTTAAGACGTTTATCCCCATCCATGTGTCGATATCATCCTGGCGAGCGATAGCGAGCCACCATTGTATGGAGAAACCCGGCTTTGCTGGAGAAATTTTTCTATCGAAGAATGTACAAATTTAGCTTGCTGTCAAAACAAAAATATATATATGCTGGCTCGCAACCGCTCGCCAGGAAAATATTGACACCTGGATGGGGGTAAGCGTCTTAAAACAGTAGGCTGAATAGGGCTGAATGGATAGAAGCCAAAGAGAGAGGGAGAGAAAGAGAAAACAAGCGAGGTGGGCTCCCTTAACTCTCTACATCTCTGACGGGCTTCTCATAACCTTTTCAGTGTCCCATCCTCACTCTTTAATTTTATTTTGGCTATATTATGATTTATTAATAAGATCAAAAAGGGTTTGTGAGTGTGAAAGGGATAATGTAGATAATATTTAACCCTTTGATTGCTAGAGTTCCTTCCTAAACTGTATTCAATCGTCAAGTAAATAAGATATTAAATTTAAGAAACCCATGAAATAAAACAAAAATCAATGATAGAACATGGATACAATCGCCAGGAGGTAGCTATAATAAAACACACAAAATGGTGTCGCGTGATTAAAAGGGTTTATTGTCTTCATTGCCGTTTTAAAATTCAGAATAAAAAAAAAAAAAAAATTACTTTCTTTTTCAGTTACATGTTATATATATAGTATTTATTGGTTTATATATTATTTGTTTAGCATTTTGTGGCTTAGGATTATGTATTTCTAATTTTAATATTATTACAAATCTTTTTCACTGTGCTCTTCTCTCTGTACAATTGATTTGCCTTTATTATATTTTCTTTTCTCACACATTCTTGGCTGTTCCCTGGTTTAGAATCATTGTTTTTTTTCTTCTTCTCCCCCTTTACGTTTCCGGAATATTAAATTTGCTTTTCATTTCAACCTTTTTTATATCTTTTTTGTCCATCGTGTTCTCTCTTCTCACTTTTTTTTTTTTTTTTTTTTTAACTAAATCCATTGTGTATGCTCTATTTTTATTTGTTTATTTTGTTTTCCATTTCCCTTGCATTTTATAGCATTTATGGAACCGGATATTTGTTAGATTCCTCTTCTTTGTCCGTGTCCGTCTGATTATACTTTCCTGTTATGCATATTTAGTGTTCCGTATTTGTTTCCTCTGTCGGGACCTGGTCATGGGTTTATTACCGATTCGCTCACTCTTATTGTTTAGTGTTATTAGCCGAGAGATATGTCAGGGGGGGGGGGGGGGGAGATATTATACAGGTGAAGGGTTTGGAGCAGCTTCTTTTATTCCTTTGGTGCCTTGCAACGCTTGTTTTCGGGTACATAATTATATATATCTTGCTTTGACCTCTTCTCTTATCGTTTTGGTCAACTTACACGTTTGGTGTATTTAGTATCCTGTTTATGTTCTATTTTCTAGCTTCTTTTACTCCTTGCCTCACCGTTTTCTCTTCTAATATAGTACTGTTAAATGATATTATCGTTTGTATGTTTTTTGTATCCTTTTACCTGTTGCAGTTTTCTCTTTTTCTTTCCTTCTTTCCTCTCCCGTTTT
Organism: Paralithodes platypus; assembly: GCA_032716605.1. Taxonomy (NCBI): domain Eukaryota; kingdom Metazoa; phylum Arthropoda; class Malacostraca; order Decapoda; family Lithodidae; genus Paralithodes; species Paralithodes platypus. Next base: position 43,733,760 of record CM064497.1, on the reverse strand, counting down.
CGGCTTAATTTTTGTAAACATTGTTTCCTTGTGTTATAGTTAGCACTCATTCCCGTTTTCTATATCTTCTGTTTGTTCACTCCTCATTATCGCTTCCATCTTCTTATACTGTCCTTATCCTTATACTATTATTTAGATCCCTTAAGGGGGGATGGTTCACTTTTTGGGCGATTTTTGCATGTATTTATTATTTTTCTAGTTTCCTCCCTAAACCTCCATCAAATTAAAACAAAAAAACATCCATTAGATCCCCCTTCTAGATTAATTTATAATTTTTTTGGTAGAAAAATTTCCCAGCCGAAGGCCGATTCTTCCAACATTACATGCTCACTATCGTTCGCCAGGGAAAAAATCGACACCTAAATAGCACGAAAGATCTAAATATTGACGAATAAAGGGGGTGAAAGGTCATATAATCGACTAACTAATGGGGCAAACATCTTAACATCTGACAACTAATGGGGCTAAACATGAGGGAGAAAGTGGTCCAGAAAAACAGCCCTTCCCCCCCTTCAGTACAAGCCCCAACACTCTGGGGAGCGATGTAGCAGCAGGGGTGTGTATTTGTATTTGTCTCTCCTTTCCCTTTTTCGTTTATTTTTTTTATTTTTTGTCATATGTTGTATCTGTTTTGGATTCTTTTATTTTCATTGATATACAATTTGGTATGCTATTTCTTCCACTTCCTTTTTTAAGTTGTCGATTCTTTGATAGGTCCGTCCTAAGGAGAGTAAAATCGTTTAATGTTAGCCATAATATGAACCTAAAATGACGCCAACATTGTTATGGGAGTAAAATGAATACCTTTTCTTATTTATCCCGCTATTCCTTGTTATTGTTTTCCATGTATTCTTTCCAAATCGCTACTATTTTTGTTTTCGTATATTCTTGGGTGATTTGCTCTTATATTTTGGTTGGGATTTTGTTTTCATCTATTCCCTGTTTCGCTTCCATCTTTTCACACATTCTGTTTTTCTATGTCGTTTCCTCTTTTCTCTCACTCTCTTTTCTGCTTATGGAGCTGGATTTTTGCTTCATCTTCATCTCTTCTTGGTGTCCATTGTTTTGCATTTGATTTCTCGAGGGTCCTTCCCAAGCTGAATAATATTATCTAATGGCAGCCATAATATAACCCTCCAGTAAGGCCGACAACATCCTATAGTCTGTTCGCTGTAAGTAGGCGAGAAATCATGACCTCTAACCTCTGTAACTCAAAACCGACTAGAGTAATCGAGTTAATATTTCTACCATTTGGGAAGAGTCAGTCAAGGAATAGATGGGGAAATGTACAGCCTATTTGCTCTGGCCCTTTTTGAGTTACAGAGGATAGAGTTCATGATTTCTCGCCTACTTACAGCGAATAGACTATAGTGAAGTAGCGTGTAGATACGAGGTGCCGTTGTAAAGGCTTCTCCCTCAATACCTTCACCTTCACCTGCAGGGGGTAAACATATCTTCTTTTTTCTTTCCCTTGTTTGTATCCTTTATTTGTCGTTTTACTTCTTTTCCAACCTGCTAGTCATTTTCATCATCCTCATATATTATTTTCGTATTCTCCTCCTCTTCCCTTTCTTCTTTTTCTTCTTCGTTGGTCATTCTCACTTTCGGTTTAACATTGTTGTCTCTTTGCTCCTCCTCTTCACTTTCTATCTTTCTTGGACAATCTCTCTCAGGATTTTAGACTTATTGATATAAACATAATTGTGTGCAAATCTTTACTAAAAGTGGATGCGTGATGTTTGAAGTTTTATAATTATGGCTTTACCTATGGGGTCTCCCAAGATTCTCCTCTTTCTAGAATATTGTCTGTTTTGAGTTCAGAATATTTGTTTTATCCCTTATTCTCTATTTTCATTTTTTTTTTTATGCTTTCTTGTGTGTCCCTCAACGAATTCGAGAAGTCTTCCTGTTGTTAGTAATTCTTATTCAATGCAGGAATGAAACATTTAAGGGGAGGTGGACTGTTTTTCGGGACGCCTTTCTCTCTAGTGCTTAGCCCCATTAGTTTTGACATTTTAAGACGTTCGACCCATTAGTTTGGCGATTTTAACACCTTTAGCTCCATTTCGTTGTCAATTTTATGGCCTATCGTGCCATTTAGGTGTCAATATTTACGTGGCAAGCGATAGCGAGCCTGTAATTATAAGGGAAATCGGGCTTCGGCCGTGACATTTATCTGGGGGGGGGGGGGGGGGGCCCCTAGGGGTTGTTTTTCTAAGTCTGAGGGAGGTCTAGCGAGGAAACAAAACAAATCAAATAAATGAATATATAGACCAAAAATATTACCGCTATCCCCTAAATCCATGTTACTCCTTGTTCGGCGAAATAATTGGTTTCTTGTGGCCCTTTGATAACCGGCGCACGTGCGTGTGTGTGTATGTTTAATGCTTCTAAACTTTCCATGTGGGTAGATCGAATACTTGGAAAGACTAAAGACCAAACAATGTGAAGATCCGCTTAAGGGGAGGTATTTAGTTTGTTCCCTAGACCTCCATCAAGCTTAAAATTACACCCCCTTGAGTCCCTTTCAAGATAAATTTGTACATTTTTCGGTAGAAAAATGTCCTGGCCGAAGGCCGGTTCCTCTTAAATTAAAGGCTCGCTATCGCTCGCCAGGATTAAATCGACACCTGAATTGCACGAAAGGTCTTAATATGGGGTGAAAGTTCTTAACATCGCTAAACTAATGGGGCAAACATTTTATAATATCAAAAGCAATGGGGCTAAACATGAGGGAGAAAGAGGTCAAGAAAAAAATCCCTCAAGTGGAGATCTCCCCTTAACCCGTTCAGTACCGGTGATATATCCTTTTCATTATATTTTACCAATGATCAAACTATTTCATTAAGCTTAGGAAGGACCTCTAGCACTAACAAGGCTTCAAACTATCTCACCCAACCCTTTTAACTACCAGAGATCCTTCTTAATAAACTGCATAATACTGTCTAAATATAGCTACAATAAAATATAGCACACGTCGCTGGTACTCAAAGGGTTAATGTTGGTGGGAGCGAAATCATCTTGTGTGTTATTGTTTTGTTTTAACGTTGAACTGTTTTACGCTTTGAAGCATTTTTGGTTAATTTTACGAAAAGCAATCATCGAATTTAGATTATCCTCACACACAAATTGTTTGGGAAAAAGCCAATCCAAGTAAATGCCCCTGAAAAACAACACACATAATGATCATATTCTTTTAAAGGGGGGTCACCGGCTTTTTTTTTATCTGTCTCTCCTTTTCTCTCTTTCCCTGGGTTGTATCCATTCGGCCCCATTCAGCCAACTGTTTTAAGACGTTTATCCCCATCCAGGTGTCGATTTCTTCCTGGCGAGCGATAGCGAGCCAGCGTTGTATAGAGAAATCCGGCTTCGCCGGAGACGCTTTTCTATCGAAAAATTTACAAATTTAGCTTGCTGTCAAAATAAAAATATACTGTATATAAGTTGGCTCGGTAGGCTCGCTCCCGCTCGCCAGGAAAATATTGACACCTGGATGGGGGTAAACGTCTTAAAACAGTAGGCTGAATGGGGCCGAATGGATACAAGCCAAAGAGAGAGAGAGAGAAAGAGAACAAAAAAGCGAGGTGGGCTCCCTTAAGCAAACTTACCATTATTACTATTATCAGGATAGAGCGACAGCAACTGAGGAGTGTTCAAGTCTCTCGGGGATTCTCTGTCTTGAATAATTGTTTATTTTATTATACATGTGACGTGCTGGCAGGCAGGAGGGCGATGCATATGCCATAACCCTTGTGGCGGTACAGTCACGGTAGAAAGTCGTATTCTTTCACCATAATTTCAACCCTGGTTATCTCTTTAGTTTCAAGTTAAAAAATATCCTAACAGCCTTGGCAAAACATTTATAATCAAGGTTTGTTCCAGTGTGGTTCAGGAATATTACACCATTGAGGAGAATATATATATATATATATATATATATACCCCCTGGGCTAAGGGGGCCTCCATCTTAAGGTGGAGGAAAAAAAGAATATGCCCCACGCGTCCTACTGCGCGTCGTACAAGGCGACTAATAGGGGGAATGGGGGTAGATTGTAGGCACCAATCGAACAGGGCTATACCCATTTGATAAGGAGACGCTGGTACTCCTGTTTCATTTGCTTGGCCTCTCTTACTGATTCCCTTTGTGCCTCACTTACACTGAGAGTAGTCTAGCATGCTCTCACAAACACCTCCTCCTCCTATCTACTTCACTACACTTAACATGCACACCACACTTCCTCCTTCAAAATGATTCAAAGATGATGAACACAGGCCCAGCCTCGAAGTCCCCGGGGGGGGGGGGGGGGGGGGGCGGGGGGGACCATAAATGCGCCACACATGCTCGACCTTCCATCGACGACCCCTCTAAATGCTCTGGACCACGCCCTGTAACTCTTACTATCAACTTTTGCAATATTCACGGCCCTTCCTCTAATTTTCACTCAGTCGAACACCATCTCTCTTCCTACAAACCTGATCTTCTTTTCCACACCGAAACCCAGTTATCTGGGACAACTTCAAGCAGCCCCTTCTCTGTATCCTCCTACTTTCTCCATCCTAGTTTCAAAGCCAAAGGCGGATGTTGTGCATACAACATCCGGGGAGGTGTGGTGGAGTGGTCTTGCCACTGGCCTGGTAATCCAAAGGTCCCGGGTTCAAATCCCGATGTATCAATGGGAAGATATTATTGGGATGGAATTTGTGCTGTACCTGGTATCAGTGCATTACCACAAGCCCACCGAAACGTCAATAAAATACCCTCATTGTTCCCTGATTAAATAGCACTGTATGAATATTCCCATATTCAATATTGGGGTGTAATGCCTGGTGAGTTATCTGCTCAACAGGTGGCGTTGTGTGTGTGTAAGTGTGAGAGTCCGAGTGTAGGGGGTGAGACAGTAAAGCACGGGAACGAGATGGCTTCAGAGAGGGGGTCGTTTCGGGCCATGAGTGAGCACCGTGCCTCATGTGAAGGCAAGATGGCAGGTGCTCGTTGTACTCTACGTGCTTCACATGTCTCACTCCCTAGACTGGAACAAGACCTCACGGGCTTCACTGTTCATTGTAAAGCGGTGAATGTTAAGGCTCTCAGCCTATGCCCGAGAGGAAGTAAGTTGGAATATAGAAAAAAAAAAACAAAAAAAACAAAACAAAATATACGTGCACAACAAACTCACTTGCTCTCGTGTTCCCGATTTCGACTTCTCTGAATTCTCAACTTTATGGCTCAAACTATCCTGTCATTCTCATGCTAAATATTTCTGTGCTTTCTATCTTTCCCCTAACTCTACCGATTTTCCCAAATTCTTTGACTATCTAAACTCTAAAGTGGAACACATTCTATTCATCTCTCCCTTCTCTGAAATCTCCATCTTAGGAGATTTCAACGTTCACCACCGCCAATGGCGCTCCTCTCACGCTACTGACCAACCTGGTGAACAAGCCTATGTCTTTTCTATCATAAATGACCTAGAGCAGCTGGTCCAGCAACCCACCTGTATCCCGGATCGCTTCGGAGATCGGCCCAACATTCTTGAATTATTTCTGACTTCTAACCCTTCTTCTTATACTGTCAAACTTTTCTCTCCTTTGGGATCCTCCGACCATAAACTTATCTCCGTCACCTGTCCTATCTCTTCAGTACGGCCACCCGATCCTCCCAGCCGGCGGCGCTTGTGGCACTTTGGCGCTGCCGACTGGGAGGCTCTCTGGCAGTACTTCTTTGATTTCCCATGGAATGACTTCTGCTTCCGTGGTCGATGACCCTCGAAGAGTGCTGAACGCATTACCGAGGTAATCCTCTCGGGCATGGAAGCGTACATTCCCTTTTCTTTCTCTCAGTCTAATGCAAAAAAATCTTGGTTTACTACTGCTGTCCACAACAAGGAGGACACATTCAAACGGTACCAACACCTTAAAATTCAAGGATCTCATTCTTCCTATGTTTCTGCCCGGAATCAAGCCAAATCTGTTCTTCGACTTGCCAAGCACTCTTTCATCAATAATAAATGCACTGAACTATCCAACTCTAGCTCTTCTCAAGCTTTCTGGCATCTAGCTAAAAACCTCTCCAATAATTTTTCTTCCTCGTCTTTCCCTCCCCTGTTCCACTCTGATGGCACAACCATCACTTCTTCCTCTGACAAAGCTGAACTCTTCGCTCAAACTTTTGCTAGAAATTCCACCTTGAATGATTCCGGTGCTATTCATCCCTCTCCACCCCCCTCTCTCCTACTTATGCCTAATATCCTAATCTCTTCCAAAGATGTTTTTTTCTACCCTCTCTGGGCTTAATACTGAGAAGGCGTACGGCCCGGGCAGTGTTTCTCCTTTTGTACTAAAAAACTGTGCTTCCGTGCTGACCCCCTGCCTAGGCAAACTCTTTCGTCTCTGTCTCTCCTCTAACATCTTCCCTTCTTGCCTGAAGTTTGCTCTCATTCAACCTGTCCCAAAGAAGAGTGACCGCTCTCAACCCTCCAACTATCATCCAATTGCTCTCATCTCTTGTATCTCTACAGTTATTGAAACTATTCCTGCTTCCAAATTTCTTAAGCATTTCTCTTCTCATAATCTGCTCTCAGATCGCCAGTATGGCTTCCTCTATGGGTCGCTCTACTGGTGATCTTCTCTCATATCTTACTAACTCTTGGTCATCCTCCTTTCGGGACTTCGGTGAGACTTTTTCTGTTGCACTAGACATATCGAAAGCCTTCGATAAAGTCTGGCACAAATCTTTAATTTCTAAACTACCCTCTTTCGGTTTCTATCCCTCCATCTGTGCCTTTGTCTCTAATTTCCTTTCCGGCCATTCCATAGCTGCGGTTGTGGACGGCCATCGCTCACTTCCCCATTCTATCAACTCCGGTGGTTCTCAGGGTTCTGTCCTATCTCCTATTCTCTTTCTAATTTTCATAAATTATCTTATCAACTGTACATCCAGTCCCATCCATTCATATGCAAACGACTCTAACTTACACTACTCAATCAGTTTTCTAGATAGCCCCAGCCAGCAGTCCTTCAAAAACAAACTTAATGAAGCCATAACACACTTTTCTACTGATCTAGCTACTATTTCCAATTGAGGTAGAGAAAACCTTGTTGCATTTAATGCTTCCAAGACCCAATTTCTCCATCTTACTACCCGTCCTCCGGAACCTCCAGAGGACTATCCCTTATTCTTCAACAATACAAAATCAATTCTTCATCTTCTCTCAATATTCTCGGTGTCTCTTTTTCTTCTGTTCTCACTTGGAAGGACCATATTACCAGCCTTGCTAAGGCAGCCTCCCAGAAGCTGGGTGTGCTCAACCGCCTCAAGTGGTTCTTTACCCCTGCGCAGCTTCTTGCTCTGTACAGGGGAACAGTGTGTCCTTGTATTGAATATTGTTCGCATGTGTGGGGAGGATCCTCTCACACCGCACTCCTAGACAAAGTAGAAAGGAAAGCCTTTGTATCATTAACTCCTGTCCACTCACCAACTCTCTGCAATCTCCCTCTCTTCGCCGCAATGTTGCACCTCTCTCGCTATTCTATCGCTACTACAATAATCAGTCTTCCTCGGAGCTTTCCCAGTGTATACCACCTCCTCTACGCAGGGTATGTACTAGTACCTGTCTTGCAACACAATCCCACCCCTACTCTGTGCAACTCTCCAACCCATGAGTGAAATGCTATTCTCATACTTTCTTCTATTCAACTGCTGAACTCTGGAACTCTCTCCCAGAATCAGTCTTTCCCTCTTTCTATGACTTAAATTGCTTCAAACTCCGTGTGTCCAGGCATTTGAAATCGAACGTCCCCTGATTTTTGCCCTGTCACTCTTTCAACTCTGGGGGAGGCACTCGCTGCAGGCAGTTATGCCTTTTGTCTCCCTCATTCATATAGAAAGAAAAAAAAATATATAAATATACAGTATAAGTATATACCCGGTATATATAATGTATATATCACAACTGCACATGAACTAGTAAATGTTTTATACTCTCAGCTGGGCTCGAACCACTACTAATCAGAACGATTGTGTATGCTTTAAACAACTCTACAACGATGTGATAAAGGATACTAAAGCTTTTCCTATTTATATTAAGGAGAAGGGAAAACCTCCTTGGAGAATGTATTTCATTTCATACACAAGTCGTAGGATCCATATTCCAGGATACCATAGAGGGATTTTCACAAGTACCCACATTCAACTGGGGCTGAAATTGATTTAGTTAAATTGTAACCCAAGCAAGCACGAGAGTCATTAACCCTTTCAAGCTCCAATACGCGTTTCTGTTCTGTTTTCTGGCTACTATTAGACGATTTTATTCAGATTAGTAACAGTAAATGGAAGTCAAAGGGTTGATTGAGATGGTATTTACCATTTTAATACCCACAGATCCTTCCTAAGTTGCATACAATCGTCTAATGATAGTTGTATATATATATATATATATATATATATATATATATATATATATATATATATATATATATATATATATATATATATACAGTATATATATACATTTATTTTTCTTCTATATTTCAACTACTCCCTCTCGGGAATTTTCTGAGAGCCTGTACTGTACATTCAACCGTTCTACATTGAACGGTGAAGCCCGTGAGGTCTCGTTCCAGTCTAGGGGGTGAGACATGTGAAGCACTTTTTAGCTGCAACCAGCCCCTGCCATCTTGCCTTCACAGGATGCATGGGGCTTAGTTGCTCACTCACGGCTCGAAGCAGCCCCATCTCTGCAGCTGCCTCGCTCCAGTGCTTTACTGTCTCATCGCCTAGATTAGGACCCTCACTTTCCGAACGCCATCTATTGAGCAATGAACTCACTAGGCATTGTCCCCCTGTAGCATATTTTGAATATGGGAATATTCATACAGTACTATTTAATCAGGGAACAATGAGGGTATTTATTTGGCGTTTCGGTGGGCTTTGTGGTAATGCACTGATACTTGGTACAGCAGAAATTCCATCCTAGTAATATCTTCCCACTGATATATAGGGATTCGAACCCGGGTCCATTGGATTACCAGTCCAGTGGCAAGACCACTCCACCACACCTCCCATATATATATATATATATATATATATATATATATATATATTGATTACCGTATACTTTGATCTCGTTTTTAATAAAATGATAGTACAATATCTCTGCTTAGCCAGGCGCGTGCAGGAAAGCTTACGTTTAATGTTATCAGCTTATGTTTAACCCCATGAGGATTATGGCGCATTTTATTATTTTATTATGGCCTTCATTTGACGATTTTTTTGAGTCTCGGACAGATGTGTAGCAGTCAGAGAAAATTCCGTTGGTTTTGACCTTTTAGTTTCTTTGAGGGCCTTCTTAAACTGCATTCATCGTCTATTGGTAGCATGATTTAAGGGAGAAACACGTTATAGTGTACACAACATGTTAAGCACACGTACTATATACTAGTATTATGACATTAAGGTCATTTGTGTTAACAGTTTAGATTTAGGGATAGATGTGGCAATAGTAAACATCACCCAATTCGAAAGAAATTTGGTGTCGTTGTGATTTTCACTTTGTCTTGCAAACTAGGCTATTAGGAAATATAGCCAGAAGGACCATCCTACTATCATGATCAAAACTAACCTAAGCTAATCAAGCCTAACATTATCTAACGTAACCAAACCTATCCTAATCTAACCTAACGTAACCAAATTATCCTAATCTAACGTAACGTAACAAAGCCTACCCTAATCTAACGTAACGTAACCAAACCTATCCTAATCTAACCTAGCGTAACCAAATTACCCTAATCTAACGTAACGTAACAAAGCCTACCCTAATCTAACGTAACGTAACCAAACCTATCCTAATCTAACCTAACGTAACCAAATTATCCTAATCTAACGTAACGTAACAAAGCCTACCCTAATCTAACGTAACGTAACAAAGCCTACCCTAATCTAACCTAGCGTAACCAAACTTATCCTAATCTAACATAACGCAACCAAACCTATGTCCTATTTAATATTTAAATCTCGAGATGAAAATTGAGGCAAAATTGAGAGACCTACACATATTGGCAAATTCGAAAAGGCTTAGCTAAGCTAATATATAAAGTATATGTATTCGAAAGAAAGTTCAAGTCACAATACTATAACAGAGAAATGGATGTCCGATACGATCAGAGAACAAACTTGCTGAACACCGAAATATTTGTATGTCTAGATAATGAGACATATAGACATTTCAAGGTAAGATATTGGTGCACGATGAAAACAAAGAGGTAGGGGTGGATACGAAAGATTAAAAGAGTAGTTTTAGAGGGTAGCGTAAAGAAAAGTGTAGACAGGAAGTAGGGAGTTAAAGAGTGAAAGGTGACAGGTTATCCGTCTTGCTATTTTGATAACAATTATATTTGTAGGTAATGAAATGATACAAAAAGCATCACGGAACCAGTAAAGCTATTAAGCTCTTCCATGCGTAGACACCCCTTTCAGTTACATCTGGACATCATCAGACTATATCAAACACTTAAGGGGGGTGACCTGCTTTTTGTTATTTCTGTCCTTTTCTCTCTTTCTCTGGCTTGTATCCATTCGGCCCTATTCAGCCAACTATTTTAAGACGTTTATCCCCATCTAGGTGTCGATTTCTTCCTGGCAAGCGATAGCGAGCCAGCATTATATGAAAAAATCCGGCTACGCCGGAGAAATTTTTCTATCAAAAAATGTACAAATTTAGCCTGCTGTCAAACAAAAATAAAATATATGCTGACTCGCTACCGCTCACCAGTAAAAAATTGACACCTGGATGGGGATAAACGTCTTAAAACAGTAGGCTGAATGGGGCCAAATGGATACAAGCCAGAGAAAGATCGAAAAGGACAGAACAAAAAACAGGTCACCCCCCTTAAGGAAGGCCCTGCGGGATTCAGAAACACATTATGATAATTTATACCACTTTAATTCTTTGCGGCCTTATTTTCAGCTGAATAAAATCATCTAGGGTAAGATTAAAATGGCTAAGATTAAATTAAAGTAGCTCTTAACCAGTACCAACTCAGTCAATACTGTTAGGTTTATTTCGGTTATGGAAGGTTAGGTTCAAAGTTTGGACTACAATTTGACACTGATTTAGTTGGCCCTGGTCGAGATGGCACTGGTTGAGATCTACTGGTTGAAATGGTCGACTCTACAGGTTTATTTGTCCAGGAACCATATCTTAGTACAGAAGCTCGGGTCCATTAAACCGAAGCTCTTTTATGGGCTTGAAACTAGTGAACGAATGAGTCAGTTCGAAACAGTCGTATAGTAACATTATTTTTATGAGTAACTATTAGTGTTGATTATGGCATAAATGACAATACAACTAAAACAAAAAAAAGTAAAAAAATAAAATAAATAATAACGGTTTAAATTAAGGAAGAAAGTTGATCATATTATAGACCCTACGTAAGCTTTTCAGTCGCTTCGCATCATGATCACTTTGCCAACCACTTCACCACACAACCACTTCACTACACAACCACTTCACCACATAACCACTTCGCCTCATGACCATTATTTTGGCGCCCTCAATACGATGACGATATTATGATTTTACTTTGGGTAATGCTAGAGGATATGATTAATCTTGGGGATGATCTTAAGAACTAAAGGGATGAATAAAATTGATCTATTTTAACATTTTGACTCTCACATTTACTTGCTTAACAGCATAACATTGTCTAATGATAACCAGAGTATCTCCCCTTAATAATTTGTCTTTCATTAGTGTTTCTTCAACGAAATAACATCGTCTGATGATAGCCAGAATAATATGTAGACAAACAACGTCATCGTATTGAAAGAGTTTATAAATAGTAATAACAGAAATGTGGCCAGTAGTTTTTTTTTTTTTTGGAGGTGAATTACTGACTGACGAAGTGATAGAAGTGAAGCTGCTCACACACATACACTCTCGCTCTCTCTCTCTCTCTCTCTCTCACACACTACCAAAGTTGTAACGAGGTGTCAGAAGTCTGCCAATCAGCCCACAGAAAATATTGTTAAATTTGCAATGTCAAGATAACGAGAGAGAGAGAGAGAGAGAGAGAGAGAGAGAGAGAGAGAGAGAGAGAGAGAGAGAGAGAGAGAGAGAGAGAGAGAGAGAGAGAGAGAGAGAGAGAGAGAGAGAGAGAGAGATAGCGAGAGCGAGTATAAATGAAACACAAACAAAGGTACAGGGGAAAGTGTAAGTACGCCGAAGGGAAAATATAACAAAACATATAAAGATAAGAATAGTATAGATATTCTTTATTAAATAGGTAAGTTGCACGCTTCATATTTTGCATTATGTAAGTTTATCTCTTGTAAGTGTTTGATGACGGTACACCCGCCAGCTATTGCACCTGTTGCTGGGAAAATGTTGTTTGTGCCATTTTAGCTATTTTTGAGTGTAGCAGTAACAGTACAAACATAGACATAGCCTTTACAGCTGATTTTTAATTATATTTTTTCGTTTGCCATTAATGTATTCATACAAAGCTAAAACAGCATAAATATATGTATATTTTAAATAGCCATTTATGTTGGCGGCTGGACCGTATGTTTATGGAAATTATATGGCATCTAAAAATCTATGCAGATAGTTGCATTTGCATAGAAAACGCTTAATAATGTCCACGAAGATTGATGAGCAACTGTGTAGTCAGATATAAATGTTTTCTGACAACTTGAATGAGATCATCTACAATCTCAAACTGTTAACCCGTTCAATCAAATGGCGCCAAGTTGTGTTCTGTTGTGCATACCCCTAGTCGATTTTATTCAACTTAATGAGATGCATTGTCAGAGTTATAAATAAAAAAGGTTAATCGATATACTATTTACCCCTTTGACTCATACTGTTCCTTCCAAAGCTGAGTCGCTCGTCTGATTGAAGGTGTTAAGTTCTTTTATTTGGCTTTGTTTAGTTGTTTCTTATCATTTGTTGACCTTTGCTACCTCGACGACGTATACAGACTAATAACACACATAACAAAGTCACTCCAACAGCTTCCTCTCTCTCCAACATCCCTTCTTCCCTCTGTACACTCTTTAGAAAATAGGAAAGTAGAAAATAGCTGGTGAGCTTGTTATGGTAGTAAGCTTTGTTGCGATGGTGAGCTTTCTTGGGATAACGAGCTTTCATGGGAGAGTGAGCTGTGTTGTGATGGTGAGCTTTGTTGTGGCGGTGAGCTTTGTTGGGATAGTAAGCTTTCTTGGGATACTGAGCCTTGTTGTGATAGTGAGCCTTCTTTGGATAGTGAGCTTTCTTGGGATAGTGAGCTTTCATGGGATGGTGAGCTTTGTTGTGATGGGAAGCTTTCTTGGGATAGTGAGTTGTTCTGATGGTGCGTTTTCTTGGGATAGTGAGCTTTGTTGTGATGGTGAGCTTTGTTGTGATGGGGAGCTTTCTTAGGATAGTGAGCTTTGTTGTGATGGTGAGCTTTCTTGGGATAGTGAGTTTTGTTCTGATGGTGCGTTTTCTTGAGATAGTGAGCTTTGTTGTGATGGCGAGCTTTGTTGTGATGGGAAGCTTTCTTATGATAGTGAACTTTGTTGGGATGGTGAGATTTGTTAGGATGGTGAGCTTTGTTAGGATGGTGAGCTTTGTTGAGATGGTGAGATTTGTTGGGATTAGGAGCTTTGTTGAGATGGTGAGCTTTGTTGGGATTAGGAGCTTTGTAGGAATGGTGAGCTTTGATGTGATGATGCGCTTTGTTGGAAAAATGAATAAGATGTTAGCAAAGAGAGGGATTACTTAAGGCACATTCCAGGGTCCCAGACGTTTAATTTTATGCGGCATTGTTGTGGTGATGGAGCGAAATGAAGACGTAGAGAGAGAGAGAGAGAGAGAGAGAGAGAGAGAGAGAGAGAGAGAGAGAGAGAGAGAGAGAGAGAGAGAGAGAGAGAGAGAGAGAGAGAGAGAGGTTGCATAGGGTGAGTACTACTACGTATGATTCACTATGTAGTAAGATAATCTGATTAGTAGGATATCAAACCAGGACAATTCAGTTTTAAGACTGGAATGATTGTGAAGAGGAATGGAATATATTTAACATGAAGTTTATTTGGTTTTGCCATGTTAACACTTCCTGAGATATAGCTGAAAAGCCTAATATTAACTTTGCATATTTGGTGATAATGCACAAAAGGAAGGGAACTTGCTTTGAATTGTCTCTGGCTTGCAAATTTGGGCATGTAATCATGATAGTGATAAAAATAAACTTTAAAAAGTTGACATAATGGATATAAACACCATTTGAGGAGGAGCACTTTATTGACAACGTTTCGCATATAGCTTCATCAGGCCAATGATGCTATATACGAAACGTTGTCAATAAAGTGCTCCTCCTCACATGGTGTATCATGATTGTATCACATTATAGATGGGTACAGTATATAACTACTAGTGATAAGAGTACATTTGCATATATATAATGTAAGTAGGTGTATATTTGCGAGAGAGAGATTTACATAGATACACTGGCCACACAGACCTTACGATCCAAACGAGGTGGTCAGGACTTAATTCTAGTAGAGATGGCATATCCGATAGAAAGGAAAGTTGAAGGAAAGGATAGAAAAGAAGAAGAAGAAGGAGAGAGAGAGAGAGAGAGAGAGAGAGAGAGAGAGAGAGAGAGAGAGAGAGAGAGATAAAAGAGAGAGAGAGAGAGAGAGTGTGTGTGAGTGAGAGTGAGTGGGGGATAATGGAGAGAACAACGAAGGAGACAAGATAATTAGGGAAGAGGATCTGGACAGGATAATAATAATAATAAAGGATATATAAACAGGACAAGAGCTACATTGTATATATGTGTTATATAAAACACACACATTCACTATAACAAGAGTAGTTAGTATTCGTAAGCAGAGTGCATTAATCGTTTTGAATGGTACTTAGAATTTGTTTCAACTCTATTGAATTCATTTATGGGGAATATTATATATTTTTTTTTAAACGAATGCTAAATTCATAAAGCTTTCGAAAATATGTTCAGCTTAACATTTGTCCATGATCTGAACACATATGTGCGATACCGTACGAGTTTTGAAACTTTATATTCATACCATTATTTTACCGTTTATTATTATTATTATTATTATTATTATTATTATTATTATTATGATGTGCAAGCAAAGTTGCAAGTTGCACGATGAACGCTCATGGTGGGTAGAGCTCTGACGTCATCAGCTCCAACATGATTGGCTGTACCTTTGTTAGGGAGAGAGAACGGGGTGGCAGGGAACAAAGAAAATCGAGCTGAAGGGAGTACTTAGTTAGCCTTCTGAATTATAGCTACACGTGTGGTGGATATTGGTGTTGTCCCTGGTGTTGGGGCTGGTGTAGTGCTGGTGGGACTTCTTGGTTGTCTTCCTTTTTGAGTCTCTGCATAACAGTTTTCCTATCCTCTTTTGTTTCTTTAACTTCTGCAATACACTTTAAACTGTGCTTGTCTATCTATCTATATACTCAGGCCCAATCCTCACCACCTATTTGGGCCGCTTCTACCCCTAAGGACTCCAGAACCAAGAAGAACAAGTAAATGAGCAAGGAACGAGAGCAGAAATCGTTTGGCAGGCTCACCTAAGCTCAGCAACCCTTGTTTGGAAGTTACCACCCTCAGCAACCTTTTGTCAGCCGCAACCTCATTCAGAAACCCCTGTGAGGCACACTGAGAGTTTAACAACATTTGTTCTCCATATGTGTTCGGCAACCCCTGCACAAACACAAACCCCGCGACCACACTAAGCAACCCTTGTGTGGCCGCACCTTCATTCGGCACCCACTGTGAGGTAACTAGAGAGTTCAGCAACCCTTGCTCTCCTATTGTGTTCGGCAACCCCGGCACAGTTAACTCCAAGAAACGTATTAAAAAGAAGGAGAACAAGAACAACAATAACAACAACAACAACAACAAAGAAGAAGAAGAAGAAATACAACGAAATATGGTCTCCAGCGAAGATGCCCGACGATAAGAAGACGATGTCGACACCAGACCTTGCCCTCCCTCATACACCTAGGAAAAACATTCAATAAATACGATTTGTAAAATTAGTGGAAGTATCTCTGTCTGTCAGAGTCCCTACTTTTTTTTTTTTTTTTTTTTTTTTTTTGAGACAATGAACGGAGGAAGGAAAAACACAGATAAAACAAAAAGGTCCATGTGCCTAAAGGCATCCTCCATTCATAAAATGTTTGTAACAACTGGATTTAAACATTTGTAGATTGTAAGTTTGTGGAAAGCAATTCGAGGGAAGTGAATTCCAAAGAGTAGTAGCTCTGGGGATAAATGAATTCTGATAAGCAGAAGTTCTGCATTGTGGAGGAGAAAGTGTAAATGCATGGGCGCTCTCAGCTGCCCTAGTTCTACGGGGAAAGATGTGGAGAGGCGGCACAATTGAAGCAAGTTCCTCGGAACAATTGCTGTGAAAATATCTGTAGAATAATGCAAGGGATGCAACGTTTCTTCGTATGGATAATGTAGGAAGGTCCTGTGTGATTGCAGGGTTATTGATTAATCTAATAGCTTCATTTTGAATTTTGTCCAACTGCCTCAATGCAACCACTCCACTTCCACCCCACAGAGGTGAACAGTAATCCATCTGAGAACGCACATGACTTTTATATATCACGGCCAACTGCTCGTCAGTGAAGAATTCTCGAACTCTGTACAGGAGTCCCAGTTTTTTAGAGGCGTTCTTAGCAATGCTTCTAACATAATGTGTCCAGCTCAAGTTAGTAGTTAATGTTACACCGAGAATGTCAATACTAGGGGAAGTGGGAATATTTACATCATTAAAAAATATATGGGAGTCAGTGAGATTCTGTCGGTTAGAAAATTGAATGTACTTGGTTTTCTGTGCATTAAAGGAAACTAGATTCTTTTGTCCCCATCCATTAATTCTAGAAAGGTCCTGGTGCAGAGAAATTGCAGTGTTTATTTTTGAATTTATAAGATCGGGTTGGGTGAAAGAATTGGTAAATGTGAAGGAACTGTGGAGTGTTGAGTCATCTGCGTAGGAATGTATTGGATTATGAGTGGTAGATATGAGATCATTGATATGAATGAGGAACAGAATTGGGGCCAAAACTGATCCCTGGGGAACACCAGCATTTATTGAGTGAAATTGAGAATAAAGGCCATCTACCATTACACGTATTTTTCTGTTATGAAGATAAGAAGAAATTAGTGGAACTAATGATGCAAGGCCGTAGTGTGACATCTTCGACATTAAGGATTGATGCCAGACTCTATCAAATGCCTTTGATATATCCAGTGCTATTGTATGTGTTTCACCATGTTGGTCTGTAGCTTGGTTGATTTGATGCGTAAGAAGGCAAAGCAAATTAAGCTTCCGAATAATATTACACACTACCTTAATGTACACCTATGAGATTCACAGATATTAGATGTTAATAAATGTCTCCGTTTGCAATATCTTAACCCTTTCGTTCACCAGAAGATGCACTAGTAAGTGCAACAAGGCGCGAATTCCGAATATAAAATCGTTGGCATAACTCACCCAAGGACCCTAAGCATGCCTTAAGCACCCGTCACACCTAGCCGATTTTAGGCCAAGACTGTCCGCGACCTAAGGGTCGTGGACAGTCTTTGTCTACGTCGCCGCGCATCATGGGCCGTCGCCAACCTAACAAACAGGTCGGGATTGGTCTTCACATACCCCCTCAAAAGTTCTACAAGCGAAAAATTTGAAATCAAGTCGGCGTGGAGTGAGGTCATAAAAATGGGGCGGGAAGGGGACTGGAGGCTGATGGTGTGTGACGGCGCTTGGCGGTGCTTGACGGCGATTGACGACGCTTGACGGGAAACGGTAGGCGTCAGTGCGGCGGCACACGGCACCATAAATGATAAGTGGATAAGTGGATTATCGCCACGTTTGGCTTTCTCAAGGACCACATCGTGCGGCAGAGTGGTCGTCAGAATAGCCAGGTAAATTTTGTTTTAATTAGTTTTGCATGTCTCGATTATTTAAAAGTGTTTGACATTGACCAGCCACGTGTGGACAAATTAATTATGTTTGTGGAGACTCATTGTGCATACCACAGGTTTCTGACCTGACCTGGTTGTGGTATCTGCCGTTTGTTATTCCTTTCGTTATTTCATTATTGTATTGATTTACTTATTAATTTAATATCTTTATATATATATTTTGTAATTAATTTATTCATGTACTTAGGTTAATATTGCTATATTGATTTATATAAGGTATTTAGTAATTATTTATACTTTATTTATTATATATGTATGTATTTTTTGATTGATGACTTTCTTTATTTCATTATTGTATTACTTTATTTAGTTATTGAATATGTTATATATATATGTATATATAACGTAAATCATTTTTTTATGCATACATTATTCATGCAGTGGATGAATGAAACAAGCCATATAATATATATATATATATATATATATATATGTTTATAATAGTACATATCAATACTAATAATGACAATTTCAGGCTCATATAGCTGTCACCGGTTGCCAGGAACCGCAGTGTTATGGCTAGTCGTAGGCCAGGGTCGAGTGCCTTCCGGTAAAAAGTATCGTTCTTTTCAATGCGGTGCGCCACACATCCTAGTACCTCCCGGAAGACTGCAACATCCATCCGCAGGTAGTTTCTGTAGGCTGGCCCATCCTCCTGGGCGAGTTCCTTCAGTAGCTGCTCATAAATACCAAAGGTTTTCCTACGGAAAAGCCAGTTCCGGACCCACATGCGAGGGGTTCTATTCTCCCTCCTTCTTTTCCTCAACAGCAGCTTGCAGATGGCTATATTTGTCAGTAGGTAGTCATTTTCCAGATTTAACTGAACCTGGAGTAAGCGTAGATGTCGTATCGGGTTCCTGGGGACTGTGGTGAACATGGCTGCGTGCAACCGTTACGGTGGCTGAAGGTATACTGATGAGGCCCGCCCTTTGGTGTACCTTTTATATACCACACCTTGAGTTCGGTCGCCGTCGTTCGGGGTCATGTGGGCCGGGGTCACCGTCCATACTGAAGGGGTCGCGGCTCATCGGCACAGTAATGAATATTGACGCCACCCTAACTCCTGTCGACGCCGTTCGTCGGGTCGTTGTCGACGCACTACGCCGCAGATCGGCACTCCAGCGGCGACCTAAAACTCACATTCAGTCCGGCATGGGCGCCGGTCTACCCCGTCAGGTCGCCGTCAGGCGGCGTGGCCATCCATACTGCGTCCTGTCCAAAACTCACCCCCCCATACCCTTAAGCTCTCCGCCGAAGGTCGGCACTCCTGACCACGACTCAAGGTCGTGGTCAGTCGTGGCTCAAATCGGCATGGTGTGACGCCTGCTTTACTCCGGCTGTGAGAAGCTGATAAAACAAGGAATTACGTGGTATAACTTGTAACACTGTACGCCGAAAGCAGTATGACAGCGAAGGTTTTAAACGAAACTTTTTCTCAGTATTTTTTCTGCCTCAGACCGGGAACGTCGCTACACTGGAAGCTTTTTAAACAAAATTAAACAGCTGCGTTTACATACAATTTGTGTCTATATGAGATTGAAATGTATCTATATATCATTGAAAATTACGTAGAAGTGCTTGGACATCGTCACCATATACTGTATGTGGTTAAAACATTATTGTCCATGTTACTACCTACGGTAAGATATCGTGTTATATTATTATTTTTCTAACTGTCACTGGTATCTACGGATACAACTTGGTTTTTGTTTTCAAAGCTTCCTTGTTCATTGCCCTAAGTCATTAAGACGTGTAGAGAGACATTGCAGGGAATTAGTGAGAGGAGGTGAGTTGATGAGACAAAATGTGTTTGACTAGGCTACCCTTTTGAGAAGTGCGGTATGGGTTGAACTTCCCCATAGATGCGAACAATACTCGATACATGGGAGCAAAAAGCTGTGCGGGGGTGAAGAACCAATGGAGACGGTAATAATAATAATAATAATAATAATATTTATTCAGTTAGCAATTTACAGAGTTGGTACCACATAGTTTGTTATAAATATGACCTGTACCAGCCTTGCATAATTCCAACTAAGGATAGCCCAATAAGGCCGTTAGGCGTATTTCCATTGGGGTCCTTGTGGGATTAGGTTAGCTGGGGAAATGGGGAGGATAAAGAAATGGATACTTTAGAGAAAGTATTTCTAGGGGGTTATTTTAAGATACCTTACATCCTATAGTAAATATCAGTAATCCGTAATCAGTAATAATTTCAGTTTGGTTTGTCTATCTCTTATGTCGTATTTAGTAGTAGACATAAGCTTGGTGCTCCCTTCTCGCAGCTGTCCGGTTCAGGTGTTCCTTCAGGCTACGTCTGAAGGAATACAGTGTTCTCTTTTCACGGACTGACTGGGGTAGGTCGTTCCAGTCTTTGATGGCAGTGAAGAAGAATGTTTGCTTACCCTGTCCTTGGATTCTCGGGACCTTAAAATTAAACATCATGTTTCTTGTATTATGTCCACTCCTCTCATTTGCTTTAACAAAATCATGCTTTAGATACTCTGGAGCTCTGTCATAGAAAATTTTGAAGGCATTAGTTAGCCTGATTTGTTTGGCCCTGTCAGAGACATTGAGCATACCTAGTGACTGAAGTTGTTCCTGGCCAACATGTGATCTGGGTCCTAGGTTCAGCATGAACCTAACCATTTTATTTTGAGTGACCTGAAGTTTGTGCTGTGCTGATTTAGATGATGCAGAGTACCAGGATGACACAGAATAGTCAAAATGACATTGAACAAGCGCTTGGCAGAGGGTCTTTTTGGTCGCCGCAGGCAAGCATCCCACCTGTCTATACAGGTATTTTATACGTGCTCTACACTTACTCAGGATAGATTCCAAAATTGTTTCACCTGACAAACTCGCGTCCAGTTTCAGTCCGAGATATTTAACTTGTGACACTGTTGTTATAGGAATATCATTACAGTTGACCGAGAAGCCCACAATGTCTTTCAGTTTGCGTTTTGTTCCACATAAGATGGCTTCCGTCTTGCCCAGGTGAAGAGATAGTCTATTGTCCACTAGCCATTCACTACATGATGCTAGTTCTTTGGAAAGTGAAGCGGCAATACTTATTGGGTCTTTTCCTGAAACCAGAAGCACGCTGTCGTCTGCATACAGTAATAATTTACATGAGACGCTCAGTTCCATGTCGTTCACATAACAGAGAAAGAGTAAGGGACCAAGGATGCTTCCCTGCAGGACCCCACAGTTAATTGGCATAGGATCAGATATATTATCATCAATTTTGACTCTTTGGGTTCTACCACTAAGATAAGATTTAAACCAGTTCACAGACCCTATGCCCATAGCTTGTAGTTTATTACATAGGATATCATGGTCTACTGTGTCAAACGCTTTTTGTAGATCAAGAAGAACCATACCGGTGTAGTTACCTTTAGACATTTCTTTACGAATGTGATCCGTTAAGTGGATGAGACAGGAGTCTGTCGAGTACATGCATCTGAAACCTGATTGAAACTTATAGAATAGATCATTTTGTTTGAGGTAGTGTTCAATTTGGGTGTATACCGCTCTTTCAAGGATTTTAGATACAATACATAATATGCTAACTGGTCTGTAGTTGCCAACTTCTAGTTTATTTCCTTTCTTGAATAGAGGGGTTACAATAGCTTCCTTCAGTTCAGCAGGTACTGTGTTGGTGTTAATTGACAAGTTGATGATGTGGGTTAGGGGGCCTGCTATACTAGTTGCTAGTTCCCTGCATTTATCGCATTCCATTTCTTTTCTGCTGTTATCATAAGAACATCGATCGTGTGCTGTTTCATTACAAATACTACATTGTGATGTTGGACTCCTTTTGTTGAATCTAATATCGCACACTGTACATAGATTCTTTGTATTGTTCGTCGTACGTCTGGCGGTGTGGTGATCAGCTGTGCTGCTAGGGTGGGGACTGTCTGTGGCTATGTCTCCCCCTGTGAGGGCTTATGTGAGGGTTGGGCACATCTAAGTTCTGGGAAGCTGTTTTAGCAAGAGTGGCAATATGATATTTCCAAGAAAGATCAGAAGAAAAAGAAACACCAGGAATACTGAAAGAAGTTGAAGGGTTGATTTGTGTGTAGTTGAAGTAAATGCCAAAAATAAAGGTAAATTCTAAAAATGCCAAACAATAGAGGTAAATTCTAAAAACGTATACTGCATTATTGTTAGGCACGGGTGGAAGCAGCTCCTATTTCTGGGGCGGGTGGCTAGGAATCCTCGTCCCCTTGTAAAATTAAACTATTAAACGAGATTGACAAAAGGGCGTGGGAACACGAAAGTGGTCCCGGACCCTAAGAATTGGAACTTAATTTGTTGTTTCTGTTCAGGCTCTGTCTCGAGTCGGCCACCCCCAGCTATGGGGTATGTGCCTGAGTATATACGTACACTATATACATACAAGTGATAATAACACCCCCTGTAGAGTAATGGTATAACGGAAAGTACTGGATGCTGATTGTTGATGGTGTGTGTGTGTGTATAGCGGGGCGGGGGGGGGGGGGGGGGGGAATATATATTACGTGCGTGTGTATTCACTTGCTTGTTCGTCAAGGGAAATCCACGCAATGCGAGCTAAGCTCATTATTATTGCACCTCCTTAACTGGGAATGTATTGCGTGAAATGCATGTTAAGTGTTTATGTATCGTTGGAATGGCTGTGGATGTGTTTGTAGTCTGTATTTTAGCCAATTGGCGACATCTGGAAACGAAGGCTTAGGGTTAATCTATACGATACCATTCTCACTACGGTACCAGTCTCACCCGAAGGCTTAGGTTGACCAGTAGCTTAGGTTGACCAGTACGATACCCATCTCACCTTGTAACCCAGGGATGGGGAACCTTTTTCCTATCAAGGGCCAGTTGGACATGTATGCCATCATTCGCGGGCCATGCAAAATTATCACCTTAAAAATCAGCCTGCTTTTACTGGTCACACATTAAGTCACCCCTAATGTAATGGTTGGAACTCCTTCTCTTTGGCGAGGCGTGTTATGTCAGCTGGTATTGATGCTGTTGCTATTTGCAGCTGGTTTTCCTTGATTGTATCAGTCAGTTTGGAAAGCAGTCGACTCTTTGCGAGGGTAAATTTTGAAAAACAAAAACAAAACAAATGCTCACAGCAGTAAGTGGTTCTGAACACAGATGTAAATGTCAGTGCATGCCTCCTCAAATTGGGAAAGTCATCAGCGTGTATGTATTGTACCATCTATAGAACTCAGGGAATGGGTGATTATCGTACCTAACTTTCAGCTCATCATCACTTTGCAGCTGAATTATTTTGTGTTGCAGGTTATCAGGCACATCAATTGATTCCACATTAAGCGATGTAGACAAATGTTCAACTCCTGCTGTTTACTTTTCACGTCCTTAAATCTTTCATTTAATGCCTCAATTAGTTTTGCACATTCACATTTGAATGCCGTGAGCCAGGAAGCTGATTGGGGCCTTGAAGCTTGACGTTCAGTTCTGAGAAATACTTGGTAATGTAAAACATAATGCTAGATCACACAGCCACTTGCTATCACTAAGTTTCATGAGAGTTTTTTTCTTCATCTCTATCAATTGCTTTACTTCATCATGCAGTTTGTAACACTGCATGAACATGTTCCCGCGACTCAGCCACCGCACTTCACAATGATAGACAAGATTAAGAATGGGGTATGAAAATTAGAAATTTAAATGAGATAGTCATTTAAAATACCCACAGATCCTTTGGAAGCGGTATAAAATCATTTAATCATGATAACCAGAATAAATTGCCAAAGTGCGCCATGATCGTCAAGGCCCAGGGGTTGATTTGTACTTGTTTAATAAATTTTTTATTTGTATAATTGTTGTATGATAGTGTGCCTATTAACACAAGTAGTCTGCAATTTTCGATTTAATCTTCAGAGACTAAAATAATTTTTTAAAGCGTATTAAATAGCAAGGAAATTAGCACATTTCAGCATACTTATATATTGCCTTGTGGGCCTGATCAAATGGGCCCGGGGGCCTTATCAGGCCCCCGGGCCGGACGTTCCCCATCCCTGTATGTAACCGATCACCAACCCCAGATGGGACTCACAACTTCGTCCACTTATACCAGGTTCCTATTTATACTGCTAGGTGAACAGAGGCTACACCGTTAGGAGACTTGTCCAAATGTCTTTGTCTGTCTGTGTGTGTGTGTGTGTGTGGGTGGGTGTGTATGTGTGTGTGACTGTGTGTGTGTGTGTTAAGATTATGTATGTGGATTGAAATAATACGTGTGTTGAGATAATACTGTGTTGAGATAATATGTGTGTTGAGATAATATGTGTGTTGAGATAATATGTGTGTTAAGATAATGTGTGTGTGTTGAGATAATGTGTGTGTTGAGATAATATGTGTGTTGAGATGATATGTGAGTTGAGATAATGTGTGTGTTGAGATGATATGAGTGTTGAGATAATGTGTGTGTTGAGATAATGTGTGTGTTGAGATGATGTGTGTGTTAAGATAATGTGTGTGTGTTGAGATAATGTGTGTGTTGAGATAATGTGTGTGTTGAAATACTATGTGTGTTGAGATGATATGTGTGTTGAGATAATATGTGTGTTGAGATAATATGTGTGTTAAGATAATGTGTGTGTTGAGATATGTGTTCTGAGATAATATTATGTGTTCATATAATATGCAAGTGTATGTAACTCATGTCTTGATGAGGCATTTGAGATGGTTAGAATCAAGCCATTGCTTTAAATCAGAAGTATATACTGTATGTATTATATATGAGTCACCTACCGATCACTCTTTATTTTCTATCTATTTATCTACTTCTCTCTCTCTCTCTCTCTCTCTCTCTCTCTCTCTCTCTCTCTCTCTCTCTCTCTCTCTCTCTCTCTCTCTCTCTCTCTCTCTCTCTCTCTCTCTCTCTCTCTCTCTCTCTCTCTCTCTCTATCTCTCTCTCTCTCTCTCTCTCTCTCTCTCTCTCTCTCTCTCTCTCTCTCTCTCTCTCTCTCTCTCTCTCTCATTAGTACATCGTCAATTAGCCAGACAGTTCCCCGTGGTACAGCTACATAGATTGAGGCCCGGGTAATAGACTATAGGGAATAGTATAGATTGGGTTAATGTGAGGCTCGGCTGGGATAGGGTAGGTAGTGAATTGAAATGAGCGTACAGTCGCTGGATAAAGTCCGGGCACTGCTTTAACACCTTTCAGTAGGTTGTCAATATTCTTGTTCCAATAGAGATTAATCCTGTTTGGTTTGAGGAAGGCCTTTTTGGGTCTCCTCAGTTTCGCTCCATTAGTTTGGAGATTATAAGACCCTTCACCAAATTAGTTTGGCGATAATATGACGCTTTATCTTGATGGAAGTCAAGGGAGGAAACTATAACAAATTATAATAAGCTAAATACATGAGCAAATTAATACGCATGTATTAGCTTTTGAATGAGGTCAACAAACATCTGTGCCTCATTTGAAGCCTCTTACCAAATGATTCCAACACCACCCAAGCCACAGCTCCAACGACGCCTAGTGCTAATTTGTTTTGATCTTTCACGGATTATTTGCCAAAAACTGACCCCGAGTGAAAAGTGTCCGGGAATAACACTAATTTGTTTTTTTATCTTTCACGGATTATCTGGCAAAAACTGACCCTGATTGAAACGTGTCCAGGAATAACAATATTTTGTTTTTTATCTTTCACGGATTATCTGCCAAAAACTGACCCTGAGTGAAAAGTGTCTGGGAATAACAAACAGTTCACCTCCCGGCCGGAACCCCAACTTAGAATTGCAAATGTCGTCGGTGTTGCTCGCGTTTTTAATTCCCTTTTGGTGTTCGAGAACGCGTTTCTTCTTTATATTTTGGCGATCATTTGACGATTTTGTTCATTTTAGGGTGGCATTTTGCAAGTCAGATAGTTCTTCCATTTATTGTCCCGATATTCCTGGCCACGACTGTACAACTGCCTGAACAAGTAGCTGGTACACTACTATATGATAAACTTAAGGGGGGATGGGCGTATTTATTTCGCCATTTATATAGCTTTTATTATTTCTTTAGTTTCCTCCTTAGACCTCCATCAAGCTTAACAAAACACACCCCAAGACCCTTCTTTAAGATAGTTTTGTACTCTTTTCGATAGAAAAAAATCCGGCCGAAGGCCGATTCCTTTTAAATTACAGGCTCATTATCGCTCGCCAGGAAAACATCGAAACCTAAATGACACGAACAGTCTTAATATTAACAAAGAAATTAGGCGAAAGGTCTTAAATACTCCAAACTAATGGAACGAACTTCTTAAATTCTCAAACCTAATGGGGCTAAACATGAGGAAGAAGGGGGAAAAGAAAAACGACCCATATACCCTTAAAACAGTGAGCTTTGGTTATGGGAAAATACTGATTCGGGCCTGTGTTTAGAGGCAATGTTTATATATAATTCATCAGCATATCAGAATTGTTCAGGAGAATGTATATATGTATAATAGATGTTTTTTTTTTCAATCAGTTGGAACGTTTTTTTTGGCTTTTGTGTTTTTGTTAATCAGTTGGAACGCTTTCTTCAGGCTTCTTTTTTAACAAATTTTTAATGCAAATTTTAAGTGTGTTCAATGATGAATGGCAAATTTGCGAAAGTAAAGTTTCTAAGATGTTATCAAATTCATATTTGTAAAATGTGTACCCGTTTTGATAGTATGTGATTTATTATGCATACTAACATTATACAGTGCATAAAACACATCGGCCGGGAAACATAGAACCCTTTCGATCAGATGACGATCGTTACACACTAGAAGATTAATAGAATAAAATAGGTAAATCAAAAATCATTGATCGTGATTTACCTCTGAATATTTTACGTAACTTTCTGTATATTTATCGTTATAGGACTTGGCTTTATGTGTAACAATATAGGTGCCGGGTATGTATTAGTTACCTTTATGTGTAACAATATAGGTGCCGGGTATGTATTAGTTACCTTTATGTGTAACAATATAGGTGCCGGGTATGTATTAGTTACCTTTATGTGTAACAATATAGGTGCCGGGTATGTATTAGTTACCTTTATGTGTAACAATAGTGCCGGGTATGTATTAGTTACCTTTATGTGTAACAATATAGGTGCCGGGTATGTATTAGTTACCTTTATGTGTAACAATATAGGTGCCGGGTATGTATTAGTTACCTTTATGTGTAACAATATAGGTGCCGGGTATGTATTAGTTACCTTTATGTGTAACAATATAGGTGCCGGGTATGTATTAGTTACCTTTATGTGTAACAATATAGGTGCCGGGTATGTATTAGTTACCTTTATGTGTAACATATAGGTGCCGGGTATGTATTAGTTACCTTTATGTGTAACAATATAGGTGCCGGGTATGTATTAGTTACCTTTATGTGTAACAATATAGGTGCCGGGTATGTATTAGTTACCTTTATGTGTAACAATATAGGTGCCGGGTATGTATTAGTTACCTTTCCCTACCTTCTAATAACCCATAATATTTACAGTGTACAGTTGGCCACAGGGATTTGTATCCACAACGTAAATTTATGTAAAGAAGGAAACGTAGTGTGATTGACTTACAAGAATAATTGGCTATAAAACGTTAATTGGTCAATAGTTAACGACTGCATATAAAATACAGTTTTACTGCAATTATACTCAATTACTCATGTTCCTTCCATACATGAAATCACAGAGTGTATACGAATGTATGTGGGCTACCGTACCTCCGGATGATTTTAGTCAGCTTAGGAAGCAACTGTCAAGCATCATGTGAGTTATTGGGATAGTCTTTAACACCATCTGGTGCGACGTTTGGGGATTATTGTGATATTTTGTATTACTATTGAGGATTTGGATTATTTTTGCCATTTTCGTACAATTTGTTATTAGCTTGCTCATGAACTAAACACAAAACACACCCTCCCAGACCCCTTTCAAGCTAAATATGTAAAACAAAACACACCCTCCCAGACCCCTTTCAAGCTAAATATGTAAAACAAAAATGGTAGAAAACTGACCAAAGGCCGGTTTCACCTAAATTCCAGGCTCGCTATCGCTTACCCAGAAAAAATACACACCTAAATAGATGAAGCGTGTTACAATCGCTAAGCTAATGAAGTGAAACATCTTTAATTATCTACACTACTGGAGTGAAACAGGGAAAATCCATCGTACAGCTAGGGGTATATATATATATATATATATATATATATATATATATATATGTGTAGAGAGAGAGAGAGAGACTTTAGATAGATAGATACTTACCAAGCATATAGTAATATAATATGCCATGTTACTGAAGGTGTGAATAGAGTAAAGAAGTGAGGGAAGCCAGATAAATGAAACATGAGTTCCAGCAACTCCTATTCACATGCCTATGAGGCCTCCCCTGCTTGATTGGTGTCTATTATCTCCCAAACTGGGGAGGGTGGTGCGAGGTGGATCTTGTTGGACTCTCGCTGTTTCACTATATTAGTGTGAGATTTTATGATGTTTCGCCTCATTAGTTTTGCGATGTTAAGAAGCTTTACCGCATTCTGGAGTCAATTTTTTTCTTTCTGGAAGAGCGATAGCAAGCCTGCCGGGATAGTTTTATACGGAGAAATGTACACATTTAGGTTGGTGGTGACTGCGTGGCGTTTTTTGTTTAGTAAAAAGATGGTTTGGAAAGGCGTTTTTCTTAGTCTAGATGGCAAATTAAAAATACATTGCTCGAAAATGACAACATCCTCAATAGCTAATGATTATACAAAATGTCCTAATAATGATATAACCCCCAAAACGTCGCACCAGATAATGTTAAGTCCAGCATACACGTTTATTTCGCCCTGTCAACTCTCTGTAACACACACGGGACAGTGTGTGTTTGTGTGTGGTTTAACAGTGTGTGTGTGTAAGTGTATGTTTGGTTTGACAGTGTGTGTGTGCGTGCGTGTGTGTATGTGTGGTTTGACTGTGTGTATGTGTGTGTGTATGTGTGGTTTGACAGTGTGTATGTGTTCGTGTGTGTATGTGTGTTTATGTGGTTTGACAGTGTGTATGTGTGAGTGTGTGTGTATGTGTGGTTTGACAGTGTGTGTGTGTGTGTGTGTGTGGTTTGACGGTTTGTGTAGGTTTCATAGGTTTGTGTAAATCGTTATCCCCCACCACCACACTCACACACACAAACACACACATACATACTCTCTCTCTCTCTCTCTATTTTGTGTTTGATGATCTTTGGTTAGTAGCGATTTTAATGCTAAAGAAGTGATTGCAAAGGTGTATTTCTCATCAATGGCTATAGGTTGTGGGATGGCGGGAGTAAGACTGATATATCGTTATACATTATAAAGTAATATTTGTTATGTAGAGGTTGTTTCTATACAATATATAACTGGAGAGAGAGCGAGAGAGAGAGAGAGAAAGAGAGAGAGAGAGAGAGAGAGGGGGGGGGGGGGGGAGGAGGAGAAGGGAGAGAGAAAGAAAGAAAGATATTAAGAGTGAGAATGTGTGAGTGGGATGACCCTTTAGGATGCTAGACGTCGCGCTGCCTGACCACCTCGGTGTCCAGAATTATAGTCAATTACAAAATCTAATAAATCGTAAATGACTTAAGGGGAGATTTCCACTTGAGGATTTTTTTTCGGGACCCCTTTCTCCCTCATTGCTTTTGAGATTTTAAGACGTTCGCCTCATTATTTTTTTTTTTTTAAGAATTTTCACCCCATTGTTGTCAATTTTAAGACCTTTTGTGCCATTTAGGTGTCGATTTGTTTCCTGGCGAGCGATAACGAGCCTGTAATTTAAGAGGAACCGGCTTTCAGCCGGGAAATTTTTCTACCCAAAAATGAACAAATATATCTTGAAAGGGGCTCAAGGGGGTGTAATTATAAGTTTGGTGGAGGTCTAGGGAACAAACTAAAAACCTCCCCTTAACATAACCTGATAATAAATAAACTCAGAAAAGTTTACAGAATGAATATAAACACCGTATGAGGAGGAGCACTTTATTGACAATGAATATAAACACCGTATGAGGAGGAGCACTTTATTGACAATGAATATAAACACCGTATGAGGAGGAGCACTTTATTGACAATGAATATAAACACCGTATGAGGAGGAGCACTTTATTGACAATGAATATAAACACCGTATGAGGAGGAGCACTTTATTGACAATGAATATAAACACCGTATGAGGAGGAGCACTTTATTGACAATGAATATAAACACCGTATGAGGAGGAGCACTTTATTGACAATGAATATAAACACCGTATGAGGAGGAGCACTTTATTGACAATGAATATAAACACCGTATGAGGAGGAGCACTTTATTGACAATGTTCCGCATATACTGTAGTTTCATCAGCCCAATGACATTCCCGAAAACAACATTATAATCTACAGTGTGTGTGTGTGTAAGTTTGAGTGTGTGTGTTGTGTGTGTGAATTACAGTGTCCGCGATGGTCATAACAATTATATGATTATAAACATTATACATAAACAAATTATTATATTGATAAAATTGGAGATTTGACCGAAGTACAGGCAGCTGCTATCTATTCTTAGATCCCCCCCCCCCCTTCTCTCTCTCTCTCTCTCTCTCTCTTTTCAGGTTGAGAGCTGTTGATATCTTTTCGTTGGAAACAAGCAGACTAGAGGCTTTTCTCATTGAATCTTTTAAAATACCCGTACTTATTGAGTTAGAAAATGTGGATTAAAACAAAATGTTTAGTCTCAATAGGAATACAACACGCAATCATGGCTGGAAGTTAGAAGAAAACAAAAGTTTAGCAATAGTTTTTGTGAAAAGATGGTATTTTGCACACTCTGTAATGAGTGTGAGTCTTTCCTCTTTAAGTATCTTCCCGGAATGGACTGCAAGGTCCTTATAATACTATTACCTGTAACTCCTTGTAATTCTTTCTATCTATCTATCTATCTATCTATCCATATATATATATATATATATATATATATATATATATATATATATATATATATATATATATATATATATTGAAGTGACGGGACCCAAAGAAGAACCGCACAGAGTAGCCGTGGTCAGAGAATCAAGGGACAGCAGAAGGAAGGGATTTAGAAATCAAAAGAAGAAAAGATTAATGGACAACATTTCCCATTCTCCAGAGAACGGGAAATTCAAGGACGGTAAATTCAAGAACGGGAAATTTGACCCGTGGACCCATTCCCCAATACCCGGGCAAACAGGTGAGTTGCCCCCGAAATGCAGGTCAAGCCCCACCAATCATCACCTCGCACGGCCCCACCAATCACAGCGAGGGGCGCATACAACCAAGGCAAAGTTATCCCCCGAATACTACGATGAAAATGTGCTCATGCAAGCTACGCATAAAGAGCCCTGGAAGTATTTAAATCGTTGGGGCTCTTCACCCTCGAGAAGCTATCATACGAGAAGAGAAGAGAAATGGTGATAGGAAGTGCCGCATAAGAAAATCATTGCATAAACAATCCAAATAGCCAGAACAGTTAGTGAACAGAAAATCACGAATTGCATCATCATGCTAGATAGGAGAAATAAGAAACAGAGGTCAAAAGGACAAGCACCTCAGTGCGATATTATTAAGCACCAACATATATTTTTCATGTAATTATTATCCTCGACATAGCCACTTTTTATGTATTTACTATGCCCCTGTTAATGTGAGATCATGCAATCTGACCAAGAGAAATAACCCAAATATAGCCTGACTGAAATTATGGGAAGTCAGTTCACACTCAGTAGGTTGCTCTGTCTGGATTATATTGTCCGGGAGTATTAACTGCCTACTAACGCTCTGAAATGGCGGGGGAAGGGGGGGGGGGGGGGCAAAGGCGGCTTTCTAGGGCCTTTCCTAGCTGATGCTGAGAGGATTGGGTTCTAGTCATATGGTGATGGGCTCGTCTATCAGAGTGAGAACTGAGCGATCTCTGCCATACCCATAGCTTACTCTGACTGTTCCTTTCACTTATATATTTTCTAGATCTCAAGTGACGGCGTCTCTTCCGTGGATTGACCTCCCAATCTACCAAGATTGATAGCCAAAGCGTCACATTTTTCCTTTGCCTCTCAACTTTCTCTTCATAATTGCTGAGGGGCACAGGGCCCTGGGTGGGGCTTTGGTTTCCCGGGCGTTTCCGCACCCTCCTCAGCTCCCCGCCATGGAGTGGCTCCGGTCACCCAGGCTTTATTGTGGTCGGCAGGGAGGGTTCTTTGGGGGCGCTCGGTTATGGCCTTGGCCTTGCTTGGGGCCTTGGGGCTGTTCGGCCAGGCAGCTTGGGGAACAACAACAACAACAACTAGCGCTCCGTCTGGATTATATTGTCCGGGAGTTGTTCACCCTAGCGCTCTGTCTGGATTATATTGCCCGGGAGTCGTTCACCACCCCGAGAGAGAAGGTGCCTGCCGTCCTGTGCCCCCCTGCCCTTGGACTCCTGACGAAGTGGTCCCCTGACGTCCAGCCGCCGTGCCCGGAGCTTTACGACGCCCCGACCCTCGTACTTGGGCCTTCTCCCCCCTACGCTATCCTAAGTGTTCTGCGTATCTCAATTTGTGGCTATTGTTGAAGGTAAGGTAGAATATGCGAGTATTCCGGAAGTGTTGATAAGTTGATCTGTGCCAAGGATCTGTGTTAATTAATTACTCTAATACCAATTTGTGTACATGTTACATAGTCATTTATCCTCCCATAAATATTGATCTGTACAAGTGATTTCATAGTACCAGATATTGCTCAGTGAATTCTTATCTTATTATTATAATTCATAATTGTACACACATTATATAAACTTACCTCTATCCAGACTAACAACGGAATACTCTCAGATTTCACCTTTATGTGTTATTTATTCTTTTGTGAATCCAAGTTGAGGCAAAAGTGTATACCGTGAAGATATTCCCTATTTTACCATAATTTACCTAGGACCCATGTCCAAATTTTAATCTATCTATCTTTCCATATCGAAAAGTCAAGAACCCTCCGTTGAGTTAACTTTAATTCCAATATTCAAGTTATCTAATTTATCCAGTGCTTGTGAATTAATCTAGTCTACGTGTGCTGGTTACTCGTAATTCTTTTCACACCATTATAGTAACTCTTATTCAAGTTATTTTATTCGTTGCACCATATTGTTGAGGTGACCGATTTCCTATTAATTTATTATTGTCAAAATAAATATTTTATTACATCTTATGTTATGTAATCCGCTCTACTTGGTATCTTTGATCCGCGTATTGCTTTTAGGGATTTGTTAATATATTCAAATTACCTTTTCATGCTACAATCGTAGTATTTTATCCAGTACAACTTCGTCGTGTACGCCCCATTTATTCTGAGCTCCTTCGAAACTCTAATTTACTGTGATTTACAGTCGCATCCGAGTGTATTTGAACTCTTTTTAGTATTAATTTGCATTTATTCCAAAACCTTGTTATAGTTATTCATTGATCTTAATTTGAATTTGAATTCTATATACGTGTGATTAGTTCTCATACCCGGTCTATAATTATTGTTCGTACCTCGTGTGTAGATTCTTTCACAAAACCGCTTATACAATCTAGTTCGAATATTTTAAACTACCTTGCCTCTAAGACCCTTAGTGTATCTCTAACTTTCATCTGTGATTTATAATCGCACTAAAGAGAACTGAGAATTCACAAATAAGCAGTCCATCTGACCTAGGGCCAACGCACTATGCCTGCCTATCTTACGTGCGTGATCCCTTGCTAATCCCCTTGATAGCCGCTCACCGCGTCGCGCCCGTGAACGCTCTTTCAGGCAGGTTAATTTTAATTCCAGAAGTCTTCACGTTAGACGCTTTGCTCACATACGTATTATTATCTTATTGAAATACTATGGACATGTATAAACTTATTTTTCCTGCATACCCATATTACTGATGCTGTGTGTGTAACGTGACTTATAATATTTAATTTAGTATTATAGACTATTCTATTCTGATACGTCACTGATTCCAATTGCCTTCTGCCGAATATGACAGATAGGTATAATTGATTTACCATTCCATGCAATTGAATAAATAAGAGTGTAAAGTAACCTGTGTTCTTATTGCGTGAATGCTGCCTTAGTGTGAGAAGGTATTGCAAGATTTATAAAGCTAGACGTGACCCTGTCGGGCATATTCTATCTCACTATATCCTATTACAGGATTGTTAACCAGATAATACAAAGTCGAGTTGAAATACCAACACGATATTTCATATATATATATATATATATATATATATATATATATATATATATAATTATATATTATATATTACTAGTATTATTAAGATTATTATTATTATTATTATTATTATTATTATTATTATTAGTGTGATTTATCTTTTATAAATATTAATGATGATGGGCGCGTTAATAACTTTAACATCATGTTTACTATTAGTTAATATGGGATATGTACTATATATACGGTATATATATATATATATATATATACCGGTATATATATACATATTTGGTATGTTCATTGCTTTTACTAGCATTCATACGAGCAAATACACGATTACACTCATGCACGCACATACGCACAAGCACATGCACACAACATATGGATGCGCAAGCACACATGTACGCACACACAGAAGTTCTCCTCCCTTACTCACTCAACCAATCACAGATATCTTTCTGATTGTACCCTCCCTCTTCCATCACCAAGGGAAACTGTAGATTATAATGTTGGTTTGGTGCATGTTATTGTCCTGATGAAGCTACTGTATATGTGAAACGTTATCAATAAAGTGCTCCTCATCATATGGTGCTTATATACATTCACAAAACCTACCAATTAATACCGTATCATAACTTGAATTTGGCCAGGTGTAGTTAATTACGTCCTATACTAGCCCTTTAGTTTCATATATGGTGCAAATAGACGTGAACAGGGGCCGTTTAGATGGCCATATCCCAGACTTGTCTTCGATTATCGTCTTTTACTACTATATTTGTAACTTCCTTGGTTAGTGAAGCAACTAACTAGCTTTACATAATCTAACCTATTTTTGGGTAAGCATTGTACGGCAAATTATATTTAAAAAATCATTCGTTTTTTTTATAGCGAAATGGTCAGGTAGCGATATGTCTTGATGCTGGTTTGAGGTTTACCAGAGACTCTGCGGCAACAGAGATTGGGCAATCTTCGCCCTTTTGGTGCCACTAGTTTCCTTGAAACTCTCTATCATGAAATAAGTCTTCTTACAAAGTAAACATTCCACAATACTGTTACAGGATATATAGTCTAGCCTTCGAATCTAAATTCGATAATTATGATTAGACACACAATATCACCTCTTTGTTTGATAACTACAACACTAAACTGGCATTTGAAGAAAACAAATATGTCCGATCTTTCTTAGAAAAGGATCACTAAGGCACACACTAAGGTCACTTAAGGTCGTCGTTTCACTGCCACCATCATTACCTCCGGTGCTCTCCGCTGATGACCAATTATCATAATGACCCCAAGCACACTCTAGAGGCTCACTACACTGATTGAAAACATTGATGACTCCCAAAAGAATAATGTTGGGGATCTTTAATAGTGGGTAGAGATTACATTGAAAACTACAGTAGTACAGTAGTCAAAAGATGAATTTGTGACAGATTCTCATAATTTAATGCGCTCATTGTGTCATGTCCTCAATCAACTCAAAACAGAAAATGTACAAGAACTACAGGCAAGAGAGATCGTGGCACATGAGATCACTACCGCAAAGATCGTCACACAATTTTCACGTGAAAGCACTTCCGCCTATATCACAATAACAAAGGTGCGCCTCACTCCCATACACCCTGGCTCAGCGTGTCCCTCTCTCTCTCAAACCGTACTCATCTGGTGATGCCGCCAGAATAAATACTACTCCAACTCACCCAGCAGCCGGCGGCTCAGGGCAACAGCCAAACACTCCCAGCTTACAAACCCCAGAACCTTCAGAGCACAAAACATGGACATGTAGGGCCTTTCTAGGTGTCACTCCAGTTCATGATATCTCTACCAGAATGGACTGATACAAAGAGTGCAGCATTGTTCCAGGCTAATACAAAAAGTGCAGCATTACAGTGGGGTGGTACAAGAGGTGCAGTGGTGATGGGCTGGTCTATCAGAGTGAGAGTTGAGCATTCTCTGCCATACCCATAACTTACACTGACTGTTCCTTTCGCTTATATATTTTCTAGATCTCAAGTGGCGGCATCTCTTCCGTGGATTAATCTCTCTACTGGGACCCAAAGCGTCACATGTTTCCTTTGCCCCTCAACTTTCCCTTCATAACTGTTTAGGGGCACAGGGCCCTGGGTGAGGCTTTGGTGTCCCGGCCGTTTCCGCACCCTCCTCAGCTCCTTGCCTGGGAGAGGCTTCGGTCACCTGGGCTTTTTTAGTGGTAAAGCTGGGAGGGTTCTATAGGGGCGCTTGGTTATGGTCTTGGCCTTGCCCGGGACCTTGGGGCTGTTCGGTCAGACAGCCTGGGGAACAACAACAACAACAACAAGAGGTGCAGCATTCACTTGCGTTGACACAAGAGGTGCACCACTGAGAAAACTTGCCAAGAATTGGCAAGTTTTCTCAGTCTTTCTTCTACACGACAGGTCAGCTCTGGAACTCTCTCCCTCAATCAATCTCTCCTTCGTCCTATGACTTAGACTGCTTTAAACTTGTGTGTCCATGCATTTTGACCCCAACATCCTTTGAATTTGGCTCTCTGTCACTCTTTTGGCTTTGGGAGAGACACTCGTTACAGGCAGCCTGCCTTTCGTCTCCTTCAAACACATAGGAAAAAAAAAAGCACAGCAACAGGCTAATGTAAGAGGTGTGGCATAGTAGCGGGCTGTTACATGAAGTATGGCAACCATCAACACCACCATCGTCCAGCTGAAGAGGACCTCCATCACCGCCCAGCTGCAGGGAGCCACCATCGCCGCCATCCAGCTTGCAGAAAGACGCCATCACCGCCCAGTTGCTGAGAACTATCCACATCGCTTCATGCAGAGAGAGAAGAGGACTACCTAACAGATGAGCTACATAGTGCTTGTATCTCCACAATGTGTTCAACCACTACGTCGGAATCGGAATCGTATTCCACTGTTATGGAGGACTTTTTATTATCGTCTCCTCCCTCGCTATCCCAGGCCCCAGACATGTCTTCGCTGCCACCCTATCAACTTTAGAGCGTCACCGCAGCCTCCTGTGATGGGACTACTGCCCACATACATGTACTAATTTTATAATATCTTCTACCTAGGAAGCATGTATAAAACATTAATAGAACTATCCCAGTGTTTTTAAGAACCCCAAAATAGAGCATAATTCACATCGATAAAAATACTGTAAACTGTAGTTTGAAAGTTGAGATTATAAGCTTATTCTTTTGCAATAATGTTGTTTGAAGTGGGTAAGAGCATATATTTGTTTATATCTAAATACAACCAGCCTTCCAGAACATTTGTACCAGGTTCAGGCCTTGGGAACTGTACAATACCAACACTTTACTCTGTTCTAAATAATACAGCAGCCTATTCCTCTCTTTTCTGTACACAATAATAATGAGTAAGTTCAATAGTGTGTTGAGAAAATGGTGACAAACATACTGTAGAGCTACTAATACTATACTGGATTCAAATTAATTTGGCAGCTTATTTCACTTATCTTCTGGCACATACTCCTGGTATAGCTGTCAATTCCATGCCAATCAAACCTGTTGATTCAGGAGACTGGACACCACAATCAGTATAATATTTCAACCAGTAGTTCTCAACCAGTGCCTATTCCTAAGCAAACAATACTATTAGGTGAGTTATATTAAGTTAGGTTATGAAATTATCTTGGCACTGGCTTAAGGGAGAGATAGTTGCTTTTTCTGGACCCCCTTCTCCCTTATGTTAAGCACCATTAATTTTAAAATGTTTAGACATTGACATTCGTTCCATTAGTTTGGCGATTTTGAGACCTCTTGCCCCATTTCTTTGTTAATGTCAAGACCTTTCGTACCATACAGGTGTTGATTTTTTCCTGGCGAGCGATAACGAGCCCGTAATTTTATGAGAAACCGGCTGAACACTTTTCTACGAAAAATGTCCAAATTTATCTTGAAGGGGGGTCTAGGGGGTGTTTTTTAAAGCTTAATGGAGGTCTAGCGAGGAAACTAAGCAATAAATATATAGAACAACAAATATCCACTACCCCCTTAAATGCCTGTGGATGATTTGACACAGTGTTGACTCTTATTGATTTAACACGTGTTGACACTTATTGATTTAACACGTGTTGACACTTATTGATTTAACACGTGTTGACACTTATTGATTTAACACGTGTTGACTCTTATTGATTTAACACGTGTTGACACTTATTGATTTATAAGGTTTACTGGGTGGGTGGTCCGGGGATACTTAAGGGGGGTCACCGGCTATTTTTTTCTCTCCTTTTCTCTCTTACCCTGGCTTGTATCCATTCGGCCCCATTCAGCCTACTGTTTTAAGACGTTTACCCCCATCCAGGAGTTAATATTTTCCTGGAGAGCGGTAGCGAGCCAGCATATATATATTTTTGTTTGGACAGCAACCTAAATTTGTACATTTTTCGATAGAAATTTTTTTCCGGCGAAGCCGGATTTCTCCATACAATGCTGGCTCACTATCGCTCGCCAGGAAGAAATTGACACCTGGATGGGAATAAACGTCTTAAAAAAGTTGGCTGAATGGGGCCGAATGGATACAAGCCAGGGAAAGAGAGAAAAGGAGAGAAAGATTTAAAAAACCCGGTGACCCCCCTTAACCATACTTACGGCCTTTGTTTGTTTTCATTTTCGAGTCTTTTGCTAACTGGTCACGGATTGGAAACATTGACAGCACAAGAGCCACCTCAGCATGCACTTCACTCATTAACCCTTTCAACACCATGACGCCTTTTTTCCTTTTATTCTGGCTAAAATTACACGATTTTAGGCAATTTAAGAAGGACCTATGTTATTCAGAGGGTGTATTGAGATCGTATACTTACCCCTCTGATTCCTAGAAGTAGATCATTTGCTAAAG
The DNA here is from genome assembly GCA_032716605.1 of Paralithodes platypus. NCBI lineage: Eukaryota > Metazoa > Arthropoda > Malacostraca > Decapoda > Lithodidae > Paralithodes > Paralithodes platypus. Next base: position 43,694,698 of record CM064497.1, on the reverse strand, counting down.
AAAATCGTCTAATGGTAACCAGAATATGATAAAAATTATGTCATGGTGGTGAAGGGGTTAAGGGTTACCCAACAACATAGCCCTCACTCGCAGATACTTTTACGACGGTGTGGCATCGCACATCAGGCAAAATGTGGCAAAATGAGGCAAAACTACATCTCAAAATTTAGTTCATTTATTTCTGGGCCTCGTGCGAGTTACAGGCAACTGAAACCCTACAATCCCCAGGTTAATACATTACAAAAAGAGTCGATTAACAAATAAACAAATAATTGTGACGTTAACCACTCCGTTAGAACCGCATGGCTTGTCCTACAGTGACTCGCTAGGATCGCCAGGGCAGTGGATGTGGCTACAGTTGATGTATTATTGTGTGCTTTATTTTATATGAAAGCTCGTGTCATGGGTAGTCCAGAAAGGCTCTTTGTTTTCGCCCATGTCAAGGCTTTATATATTTAATTGCAAAGTATATGTTTTATCATTAAGTAGTAATGATAGGATTTGAGAGAGAGAGAGAGAGAGTAGAACAGAGTGAGAGGAGGCACGCAGTGTTTTTTGCCATGCTCGATGACGTCACGGCTGGATGGCCTCTTGGGGATTGGTTGGAGGAGTTTTTACCATGCTTGGTGACGTCATGGTTGCCTGGCCTCTTTTGGATTGGCTGTGAGGACTTGTTACCGCTTTGCTTACGTGGTGCGAGCTAGTGCCGGTATATATACAGCTCTCTTGCCACTCTCTCCCTCAGATCTGGTTTCTAGAACGCATCCCTCTTATCCCTTTGATACCTGTCACCCTCTCTGCACCTGAGAACCTTTTCCTCTGCCTATCTCTCTCATTTTCCATATCTTTCCACCTTTTATTAATATTATACCCCCTCTGGTTAACTCTGCATAATCAGCTTCATGCTGGCCAGTTGTATTGTGCGTTAAGGTCTTATATAACCCATGTATGTTTAGTTGTTAAGATAAGTTGATCACGAAGCATTGGTTGGCATTCATATTATTCAGTACCGCTTCCTATAATTATTAGTGTTCTGCTGGATTAGATAATGCTAGACTAGGAGTCTGATACTATAAGGTATTGTTTCCGATGGGTGCTGGCTTTAGTTAAAAGCTGCACGACATACCTGAGAACTGGAGTTGATTGGGTAAATTCTAGTCTGTGTGCCATTGAGAGTAAAGCATGCACGAATGAGGGCTTTTTGCCTATACCATTCTGCACTGTTCTAAGCTCGGTTGTTTGTCTTTGAGGTACGCCAGGAGAACGCTTAATACTTCGGTATTAAGGTTTCTCAAGAGAGCTACCCTTCACTATAACGTAATACTTGACGCACAGACTTGAGATTTGCACTAGGCTATGCGGCATGCCATGCGCACCAGTATCTCGTATCATTGACTCTAGCTAGACTTTATCAGTCATAGTAGACATTAAGTATATTAAACCAATTACTCTTATTATGCATACCCGTTTATGATTACACAAACATTTCACAGCCTAGTTTGATGTATGGAGACACAAACGACTTAGGCTCTTTTTGTTGATAGGAATACTGCATTGCCGTGGCGATTATTATTATTGTTGTGGCGTTTAGGATATTCTTGGCTCCGACTGCATTATATATCCTGCCTTTTGTGAGCCTGCTCGAGCATTGTTCCGCTGCCTGCCTTTTTGGGTTCCATTTCCGATTCGAGCATCTTGATAGCATCTAACATTTAAAGAAGATTTCTTGTTGGTGTTGAAGGACTTTAGTGCACTTTCTTTCATGCAGGAGTGCCTGACATTTATTGATTAAAGTAACGTAAGCTGTAACTTCTCTTACCACCTTACTTTGCATACCATAACCAAGCACCTTCGGTTATAGGTAGTAATAGGCTGTTTTCACATAACATTAAGCCTAGAGTAGACGCACATTTATTGAGAGTTTGATAACCTATTATTGCATATAGAACTCTGGAGAGTATTTGTGTTCTTTGTTCACTGGGAATATACATCAGAGGTTGGATCTAGCGCTTTCCGTTGTAGCATTTATGCCATTACTAGTCCAATGAATAAGAGCCCTGATATATTTAAACCTCAGTCGTAACAAATGGCGACCTTACCTAGGATTTGGTGAACCTACATTTATTAGCAGGGAACATTTGTTGTTTTTGGGAATATTTTGCGGGGATCAGCAAGAATATTTTTTTTTTGCAACATAGTATAGCCCTTGAGTATTTCCGAGAATAATTGTGTGTATATTGAGGTATAAGAGTTTGCGGGGCTTCTTTTCTGAATATTGAGGTGGGACATTTTTGTGAGCATCATGTCTTATACCGGATCAGAGGAGAATGGAGACACAGTACGTAATGTCGAAACTGAGGAACAGCAGTATGATGAAATGGTTAATCAGGTGAACTGTGAGGAGGATGCTAGGATATTTTTGCAATGGCCTGTTACTGCCGAGCGGTTGGAGGGTATGGATCGGTACGGTCTTCAATGCCTGGCCACAGCTATCGGTCATCGAAGAGAGAAAGGCTATCAGGGCATCTGAGCTTCAGCTTCAGCTTCAGCAGCAAATAGAATTAGCCAAGATAGAAGAGAGAGCCAAGCTAGCAAAAATCCAAGCTGATTTAGAGTCGACTAGGTACTGTGCCGACATGGATGTAGAGAAGTCGCGAGTAGAGACAACGGGACAGCGACTTGGGGCTGGTAACCGTGTTCATGATCAATCTCTCTCGCACTTATTGAAACTGGTTCCGGTGTTTGATGAGAGTGGTGTAACAGAATTTTTTGCATGCTTTGAGAAGAAGTGCCAGGAACACCAGTGGCCAGAGAATAAATGGGCAGCACTTGTATCCTCTAGATTAATAGGCAAGGGTCTTAAAGCCTACGATGCGTTACCTTTGGAGTCATGTATTGTGTATGAGGATCTCAAGGAGGCTGTCCTGAGGGCTTACGAACTGCAACCAGAAACGTACCGTTTGAAGTTCCGGGGTGTAACCAAGGGAAGAGATAGCACCTTTTTGGAACACGCCCGGGACTTGTCCGATGCTATGGGGAACTGGCTCCGATCTGAGAAGGTAACAACATTTGATGGAGTTAAGCAGTTAATGATGTTGGAGCAGTTCTTTAAGAGCACGGGCGGTGATCTAACTTTGAACTTAACCCGTTGAGTTAAAGGAGAAAAACCCAAGAACTCTAGTCGAAGCAGCAGAAATGGCTGATCGACGGCTGTCGTTGATTCGGGGTTGCGGGTCCTCACAGAAGTACGATGCAAGTGCTAGGGACCGTTATCCTCCCCCTCCCCGTAGCAATGACACATTTAAACAAAAGAGCAATGAAACTAAAACTGAATCCAAACCTTACACCACACCGTATAAGAAAAGTCAGGGGCCTTTTACATCACAGTATAAGCCGAAACCGAAATTTATGTGTTTTAGTTGCCACCAGGAGGGTCATAAGGCAAATGAGTGCCCTAGTCGACCTCCTCCGGCAGCCGTGTCTTTTGCTCACGGCATTGGAGTGTTCAAGAGGACATCGGAGTTTGTTAGAGGCAATTCTTCCGAGGTAAATACACTGCCAGTGCAGAAGGATCCGGAAGGCTTATTCCCTGTCCGTGATGCCTTTAGTGACCACAGGGGACTCGGTTGTTTGGAGTGGGGGGTTAGAAGACATGAGGTGAGAATTTTGCGTGACACTGGGGCATCGCAAACACTGTTGAGGAATTTCACTGGTAAACCTGTAAATACGGCGCGGGTGGTTGTGGTTCAGGGGGTTAATGCAACAAGGTCATATCCGCTTGTAAGAATGAAGATGGAAGTTGGTGTGACTCGTGACCTGGATGTAGGAATTGTAGAGAAGTTACCTGTTGGGGGCGTCGACCTCCTTCTCGGCAACGACTTTGCGGGGCCTACTTCTGAGGCTCCACCCTTAGTCGTTGCCGAGAAGCCGGCCGACGTGAGTAGGGAGGAGCAGGAGTGGGTTGAGAAGTGTCCAGTGCAACCTATGGCGTGTGTTGTCACCAGATCTCTTGCATCCAGGGAGTCGCATTCTGGTCAACAGTCTTTAGACAAGCGGAGGAAAGGTACCGAGAAGGGGTTGAAAGTTGATGCGGTTGAGAGTTTAGTATCAACGGACATTCTCGGGGACTCATTATTAGGACCGATTTTCGAGTCTGGAGAAGACCCATTAACTGTTACTAAGAAGGCAGTGGATGGGCCTATAAAGACGAAGAGACAGCAACGATACAGAGAGAGAGAGCAACGGGAGGCTAAATTCAATGTAGGAGGGGGGCATGAGTTGATTCGCAAACACTTAGATAAGCTTGCTCCTTTGGACATTCGTAAATTGCAATTAGAAGACCCGGAGGTTCTTGAATGTGGTACCGGTGCTGTCGAGTTGAAGGAGGACAGTGATGCACAGTCGGGAGATTTTTAAAAGTATCCCCTGACCATCATGGAGGTAGCAACAAGGTACCCTGATGCGTACCCTATGAGAAATGGGTCAGCGAAGACGGTGGTCCGGAACTTGCTAGTGTATTTTTCCCGGTATGGTTACCCGCAGGGGATTCAGTCAGACCAAGGATCCAACTTCACTTCTAACCTCTTTGTTCAAGCAATGCCGCAGCATGGGATTGTTACGGTTGTGTCATCTGCGTATCATCCGGAGAGCCAGGGTGTGTTAGAGCGATGGTACTCAGCCTTGAAATCTGTGCTTCGTTGTTGTTGCTTTGAGAGTGGGAAAGGTTGGGATCTTGGCCTGCCATATGTTTTATTTGCTGCACGGGAGGTACCTGGGGAAAGTTTGGGATTCATCCCTAATGAGCTCGTCTTTGGACACCGTGTCAGAAGGCCTCTCCATATGGTTAAAGAAATATGGGAGGGTGCAGAAAAACCTTGTTCTATGCTCAAGTATGTCCTCGACAGTCGAGAACGGATGTTGCGCAGTCTGGAGTTGGCTGGCCGTAATTTGACTAGCTCTCAGGCCCTCATGAAGGACAGGTACGACCTCAAGGTTAAACTCAGGGAGTTTCACGTGGGTCAGGAGGTGTTGATTCTACTGCCCCTTGTAGGCTATCCCTTATCCGCGAAGTACACTGGTCCTTATAGGGTGGTTGAGGAGCTATCAGACCTGGATTACTTGGTAGCCACTCCAGACAGACGTAAGCGCAATCAGTTATGTCACGTTAATCTCATGAAGGAGTATGTGAGGCACCCCCCTGAGCCTCTCACTGTGCCTGTGATGACGTTTAGCAGTCAAGGTGGAGAAGGCGAACGGGACAGTCAAGCTCAGGTGGAGGATAACTGGAAGGATAAGAAAGTCAAATGGGCGCCTGAGTGTGAGAAGGCGTTTAGAGTAGTAAAACACCTGTTGTGCACTCACCCGATCCTCAGGGCCCCTGACTTTAGCCTACCTTTCCAACTAGCAACGGATGCTAGTGGTGTGGGGGCTGGTGCCGTCCTTATGAGAAAGGACGATGATGGGCTGGAACATCCTGTTAGTTTCTGCTCGGATAAGTCCAATTCAGCCCAGGGAAGCTGCTCTGTTGTCGAGAGGGAGCTGCTGGCAGTTGTGCTTGCACTGAGGCATTTAGAGGTCTATGTTCCAGCCTATGGTCCGGTCATTGTAGTTTACACAGATCATCACCCTCTCAAGTTCTTGGACCAGTTTCACAATCGGAATATGAGGCTGACCGGGTGGTCGCTGGTGTTACGGGAGTATAGCCTGGACATACGCCATATTGCCGGTTGTGACAACGTGGTTGCAGATTGTCTTTCAAGGGTAGATGATCCTGGGTAGATTGACACACGGGTAGCCTCCTGCTTTAGTTTGAATAGTATTTTGCGCTTGGTGCTTGTTGGCTCGCGGTTGTAGCCCAGCGTATTGGGTCGTAAAGCAGGAGTTGAGCGTTTGGTATAGAAGAAAAAACTAGGCTTGCCCCTATAGTGCAGCCGAAATAAACAAATTAAAAACATAAAAATCAAATAAAAACTCATTCTTTGATAGTTGAATTTTTTCAGTATGTTATAGCAGTAATTCTGAGTTGCACCCCTCTCAGAATGCTGGGCTAGAGAAGCTCGCTCTTGAGGAGCATAACTACATATGATTTAACCTATTGTGTTGGGGAGGGTTATAATTTTGTAAAATGTTTTGTTGGGAACTGTGCCAGATATTTTACTGCCACTGGGTGATGGGAAGTAGAGATATAGCATGGGTTCTAACCATCAGATTTTTTTGAGCTTTGGGCCTCTGAGAAAAATCTTGGGGGGGGTGTGACGTTAACCACTCCGTTAGAACCGCATGGCTTGTCCTACAGTGACTCGCTAGGATCGCCAGAGCAGTGGATGTAGCTACAGTTGATGTATTATTGTGTGCTTTATTATATATGAAAGCTCGTGTCATGGGCAGTCCAGAAAGGCTCTTTGTTTTTGCCCATGTCAAGGCTTTATATATTTAATTGCAAAGTATATGTTTTATCATTAAGTAGTAATGATAGGATTTGAGAGAGAGAGAGAGAGAGAGAGTAGAACAGAGTGAGAGGAGGCGCGCAGTGTTTTTTGCCATGCTCGATGACGTCACGGCTGGCTGGCCTCTTGGGGATTGGTTGGAGGAGTTTTTACCATGCTTGGTGACGTCATGGTTGGCTGGCCTCTTTTGGATTGGCTGGAGGACTTGTTACCGCTTTGCTTACGCGGTGCGAGCTAGTGCCGGTATATATACAGCTCTCTTGCCACTCTCTCCCTCAGATCTGGTTTCTAGAACGCATCCCTCTTATCCCTTTGATACCTGTCTACCTCTCTGCACCTGAGAACCTTTATCTCTGCCTATCTCTCTCATTTTCCATATCTTTCACCACCTTTTATTAATATTATAGCCCCTCTGGTTAACTCTGCATAATCAGCTTCATGCTGGCCAGTTGTATTGTGCGTTAAGGTCTTATATAACCCATGTATGTTTAGTTGTTAAGATAAGTTGATCACAAAGCATTCATTGGCATTCATATTGTTCAGTACCGCTTCCTATAATTATTAGTGTTCTGCTGGATTAGATAATGCTAGACTAGGAGTCTGATACTATAAGGTATTGTTTCCGATGGGTGCTGGCTTTAGTTAAAAGCTGCACGACATACCTGAGAACTGGAGTTGATTGGGTAAATTCTAGTCTGTGTGCCATTGAGAGTAGAGCATGCACGAATGAGGGCTTTTTGCCTATACCATTCTGCACTGTTCTAAGCTCGGTTGTTTGTCTTTGAGGTACGCCAGGAGAACGCTTAATACTTCGGTATTAAGGTTTCTCAAGAGAGCTACCCTTCACTATAACGTAATACTTGACGCACAGACTTGAGATTTGCACTAGGCTATGCGGCATGCCATGCGCACCAGTATCTCGTATCATTGACTCTAGCTAGACTTTATCAGTCATGGTAGACATTAAGTATATTAAACCAATTACTCTTATTATGCATACCCGTTTATGATTACACAAGCATTTCGCAGCCTAGTTTGATGTATGGAGACACAAACGACTTAGGCTCTTTTTGTTGATAGGAATACTGCATTGCCGTGGCGATTATTATTATTGTTGTAGCATTTAGGATATTCTTGGCTCCGACTGCATTATATATCCTGCCTTTTGTGAGCATAGCCTGCTCGAGCATTGTTCCGCTGCCTGCCTTTTTGGGTTCCATTTCCGATTCGAGCATCTTGATAGCATCTAACATTTAAAGAAGATTCCTTGTTGGTGTTGAAGGACTTTAGTGCACTTTCTTTCATGCAGGAGTGACTGACATTTATTGATTAAAGTAACGTAAGCTGTAACTTCTCTTACCACCTTACTTTGCATACCATAACCAAGCACCTTCGGTTATAGGTAGTAATAGGCTGTTTTCACATAACATTAAGCCTAGAGTAGACGCACATTTATTGAGAGTTTGATAACCTATTATTGCATATAGAACTCTGGAGAGTATTTGTGTTCTTTGTTCACTGGGAATATACATCAGAGGTTGGATCTAGCGCTTTCCGTTGTAGCATTTATGCCATTACTAGTCCAATGAATAAGAGCCCTGATATATTTAAACCTCAGTCGTAACATAATGAATACATATTAAAACAAAAATCAAACAAACTAACAGGGATGATATTCTGTAAAATAATATGTCAGAAACAAACAGGATTCGCCTATTCATTTATATTATTATTATTATTATTATTATTTGTTTGTATTATTTTTATTTCGTTGTTTTCTGCTATGTTTTGTGTTGTCCCTGTTCTTCCTCTGTCTTGAGTCGCCCCCCTCCCCTCTCCTCCCCCCCCCAAAAAGGAAAAGTGGGGATTAGGTCTGAGTAAATAGATAGATAGAATATATTTTTGTTTTTTGCCAATGAATACCGGGCTTCTGTTTATATAATTAGTCTGAAATATAATTAACAAAGGCCAAGCCAAAATAAATAATGCTGGATGTGGCAGCCAGACGCGGGAGGAATTTTAATGAGACTCCCACACTGTGCACTGTTAAGCCACCCCACCTCTTTCTCTCCCTCTCTCTTTGGCTTGTATCCATTCGGCCCCATTCAGCCTACTGTTTTAAGACTTTTACCCCCATCCAGTTGTCAATATTTTCCTGGCGAGCGGTAGCGAGCCAGCATATATATATTTTTGTTTTGACAGAAATCTAAATTTGTACTTTTTTTCGATAGAAAAATTTCTCCGGCGAAGCCGGATTTCTCCATACAATACTGGCTCGCTATCGTTCGCCAGGAATAAATCGACACCTGGATGGGGATAAACGCCTTGAAACAGTTGGCTGAATGGGGCCGAATGCATACAAGCCAGGGAAAGAGAGAAAAGGCGAGAAAGATAAAATAAGCCGGTGACCCCCCTTAACACCAACATACCTTTAAATGAGTGAGTGAGAGTAATGCACCTTTCTAACTGGCATTAGATGAGTGAGTGAGAGTAATGCACCTTTCTAACTGGCATTAGATGGGTGAGTGAGAGTAATGCACCTTTCTAACTGGCATTAGATGGGTGAGTGAGAGTAATGCACCTTTCTAACTGGCATTAGATGGGTGAGTGAGAGTAATGCACCTTTCTAACTGGCATTAGATGGGTGAGTGAGAGTAATGCACCTTTCTAACTGGCATTAGATGGGTGAGTGAGAGTAATGCACCTTTCTAACTGGCATTAGATGGGTTTATTGCCACAAATATAACTTTTAAATAGGTAGATTATTATGGACACTGTATATACCTATTTCATACCCATAACTTTTGAGTGTGTACAGTCACAGGAAAGTTCGAGGGGGATCTTGCATTTCTTTTATTATGCAAGAGAAAAAATGGAAAAGTGGGGATTGGGCCTGAGTAGATAGATAGATAGATAGATAGATAGATAGATAGATTTGTATATAAACTGATTTATGAATTTGATATGCGTTACGTGTAAAACCACATCAATCATTTGTTGTAAAGAAAATTCCAAGCACAAATAACTTCCAATGGCTATCCAATTTTGCATTCAGAAAATAAAAAAGGTCCACTCGTTTGTATGAGTGTAAAACATGTGTGTATAACTTACGGTAGAAGGGGGGTCACCATTTTTATTTTATCTGTCACTCCTTTTCTCTCTTTCTCTGGATTGTATCCATTCGGCCCCATTCAGCCAACTTTTTTAAGACGTTTGTCCCCATCCAGGTGTCGATTTTTCCTGGCGAGTGATAGTGAGCCAGCATTGTATGGAGAAATCCGGCAGCAAACTAAATTTGTACATTTTTCGATAGAAAAATGTCTCCGGCGAAGCCTGATTTCTTCACACAATGCTGGCTCGCTATCGCTCGCAAGGAAGAAATCGACACGTGGATGGGGATAAACATCTTAAAACAGTTGGCTGAATGGGGCCGAATGGATACAAGCCAGGGAAAGAGGGAAAAGGAGAGAAAGATAAACAAAACCGGTGACCCCCCCTATAGATGCCAGGGGAAGAGGGAAAAGGAGAGAAAAAAAAAAAACGGTGACCCCCCCCCTTAACAAAGCCACTTTACACCACTTGTGATGACCATGAATCTAATTAAGAGTTGCTCGTTCAAAGAAGGAGAGTATAACAGTCCATTGATAATATTGTACACATTCAACAGGAGTGAAACAATGGCGGACATAACAGCGATTGGGTACATTCGTATTGGTATTACAGGAAGCAATATACGTATACGTGTTTTACTACCAATTTGTTTTCCACTGGCCGAGTAATAAACTGTGTTGTCTTTTGTCCAGGGGAGTTATATGGTTAACGAATATTTCGTTGTGTGGATATTTAAAATGTGATCATATAATTTTTTCATAAGAATCTTCTCTCTCTCTCTCTCTGTCTACCTATCTCTCTCTCTCTCTCTCTCTCTCTCTCTCTCTCTCTCTCTCTCTCTCTCTCTCTCTCTCTCTCTCTCTCTCATGTGAAAGACCCCAAAGGTGTTGAACAGCTGAAGATGGACCTCAACAGACTGGGTGAATGGTCGGAGACATGGCAGATGCCTCTAAACTTGGAAAAGTGCAAGGTGATGCATATCGTCCAAGCAGACCCCAATTCAGGCTATTCACTATTGGGAATGCCTTTGGAAGTGACTGATTTGGAAAAGGATTTGTGTGTTCTGATTAGCAGTGACCTAAAGCTTTCTAAGCAGTGCAGTAGAAGTAGAGAACAAAGCTAAGAAATTTATTGGGCTATATTAAGAGGCAATTTAAGTATAGAAATAAGGAACTAGTCCTCACACTTTACAACGCTCTGATACGGCCTCTCCTGGAGTATGTTGTTCAATACTGGTCTCAAGCACTCAGGAAAGATATTGAGCGACTGGGAAAAGTACAAGCTTGGGCTACAAAGCTTATTCCATCACTTAGAAGAATGAGCTATGAGGACCGGTTGAGAGCTCTTGATCTCTTCCCGTTGGAGACACGCAGACTATGAGGTCAGCTCATTGAAGTTTTGAAACTACTTAATGGGTTTGACAATGTGGATTATAGCAAAATGTTTAGCCTCAATATGAATACAACACGCAACCATGGCTGGAATTTAGAATTGAAAAGGTTCAGCACTAGTATTTGTGGAAACATTTTCACATAGATCTGTTCTACCTGGAACAAACTTCCCTCCGAAGTTGTAAATAGTTCTTCAGTAGAGCAGTTCAAGAAGAGAGTAGACAGTATTTTGCACACTCTGTAAAGAGTGTAGTGCACTAAACAGTCTCTCTCCTTCCAATTAGAGTATCTCCTCGGAATATACCGCAAGGTTTCTGAGAGACTAACTATTCCTTGTAACTCCTTGCAGCTTTCTCTCCCTCTCGGTTAATTTGAAGTCATTTGGTACGTTACACTGGCACTCGTTATCTTTATTGTATATATGTCTTAATTTATATTATACTCATACATCGTAAGCTGAGTTTACCATTTTCATTTTGTATATATATCTCATGTTCATCCGCTAAATTGTAATTTGTGTATAAACCGTTTATTATTATTATTACTATTATTATTACACACACACACACACATATATATATATATATATATATATATATATATATATATATATATATATATATATATATATATATATATATATATATAATTATATATATATATATATTAATGATGATATCAGTGAGTTGTCCTCCAGGATAACGTATTTTCAAAAGGAAAAGGGTAGCCAAAACAAGGAAGATCCCCATCTTCATATTTATTGCAATATTTCGGACTCTGCGTCCATCATCAGGTCAGTACACGATCCTATAAAATGAAATTACCATACATAAAATTTCGTAAATAGAAGGACCCGTAAAATAGTTTAAATACAAAGTAAATAAGGGTATAAAATACCTAAATGAAATTAATTCGTTAACAAAACACCAGCCCAGTACCGTATGAATAAAAGGAAAACTAATGCGATATGACTAAATAATAAAGACCAATCCCTACCCACCTAGATCCAACCCCAAGCCCACCTCGAGTACAACTGAAGACCATTATTTGATCATTTAACACTAACACCGACAACCCCAAAAACACAAAACAAAAGAACATCTGAAAATGATATATTCTGACTGGGCGTACAATGTGAAAAACTCCTAATGAATTTGAAATTAAACAAAACAAATATGAAACAATTAAAACTAAACTATTTGAAAACTGACTAAACAATTGAATCAGTTCATAGTATTTAGTTCCGGCTTGAGTTGTTGAATTAATATCTTTTCCCCTAAAAAAGTATGTTGTTCATTATTGAATTTACCTATTATTTTTTTAGGGGAAAAGATATTAATTCAACAACTCAAGCCGGAACTAAATACTATGAACTGATTCAATTGTTTAGTCAGTTTTCAAATAGTTTAGTTTTAATTGTTTCATATTTGTTTTGTTTAATTTCAAATTCATTAGGAGTTTTTCACATTGTACGCCCAGTCAGAATATATCATTTTCAGATGTTCTTTTGTTTTGTGTCTTTGGGGTTGTTGTTGTTGTTGTTCCCCAAGCTGCCTGGCCGAACAGCCCCAAGGCCCCGAGCAAGGCCAAGGCCATAACCGAGCGCCCCCACAGAACCCTCCCCGCCGACCACAATAAAGCCTGGGTGACCGAAGCCACTCCATGGCGGGGAGCTGAGGAGGGTGCGGAAATGCCCGGGAAACCAAAGCCCCACCCAGGGCCCTGTGTCCCTCAGCAATTATGAAGAGAAAGTTGAGGGGCAAGGGAAAAATGTGACGCTTTGGCTTCCAATCTTGGTAGATTGGGAGGTCAATCCACGTTAGAGACGCCGTCACTTGAGATCTACTGTAGAAAATATATAAGTAAAAGGAACAGTCAGAGTAAGCTATGGGTATGGCAGAGATTGCTCAGTTCTCACTCTGATAGACCAGCCATCACCACATGACTAGAACCCAATCCTCTCAGCATCAGCTAGGAAAGGCCCTAGAAAGCCACCTTTGGCGGGGGGATAGCTCCCCTATTTTAACCCTTTTCGGGGTTGGGCACCCGCCATGTCTTTGGGGTTGTCGGTGTTAGTGTTAAATGATCAAATAATGGTCTTCAGTTGTACTCGAGGTGGGCTTGGGGTTGGATCTAGGTTGGTAGGGATTGGTCTTTATTATTTAGTCATATCGCATTAGTTTTCCTTTTATTCATGCGGTACTGGGCTGGTGTTTGTTAACGAATTAATTTCATCTAGGTATTTTATACCCTTATTTACTTTGTATTTAAACTATTTTACGGGTCCTTCTATTTACGAAATTTTATGTATGGTAATTTCATTTTATAGGATCGTGTACTGACCTGATGATGGACGCAGAGTCCGAAATATTGCAATAAATATGAAGATGGGGATCTTCCTTGTTTTGGCTACCCTTTTCCTTTTGAAAATATATATATATATATATAAAAAATATGAAGCAGCTTAATTTTCTTCCGATTAATGTGCAAATTTAACTTAAGGGGGAAGGGGAAGGGGGCGCATTTTTTAATTTTCTTTTTATAGCTTAGGAAGCAAGCAAATGGTGAATAGCAAAAACAATCTAAACAAACAATAATGCTAAAAACACACACACACAAAATATTTAACAAATAAAACAAGACTAATGATTTCCCCGTCAGACGTTGGCTGAGCAAGTGAACTCGGAGTTAGTGAGATCCTTGTCTGCCTTGAAACAACACGTTTTAACTTTTAAGGCTCTGTCGGTTTAACCTTATCTGTTACAAGGGTTTATTCTTGGAATCTCACAATTTCTCCCTGTTAGTTTTAGGTTGTCAAAACGTTTTCCTCATTTGTTTGGTGATTATATGATGCTTCGCCCCATTCAGGTGTCGATTTGTTCTGGGCGACCGATAGCGAGACTGCAAATTAGGGAAACTAGCATTTGTTGGGACTATATTTTCTACCCATAAATATACAAATTTAGCAAAGTTTAGCTTGAAGGAAATCTGTGGATGCGTTTATCTTTTAGCTTAGGGGCAAACTAACAATAAATGTTAACTCTTCTATATTGAATAGTTGGATGATTTGTCATATTGTTGATTTGCGTTCTACTTTATTTTATACAATCTTAATTTGATAATTAGCATTATCTTCATTATATATTGCGGGATCAACCGAAAACATCGATCGTTTGAACTTTACAAATTATGAATATGCTCTGACAATAAACTGTATAAATGAATAAAATACGGCAATTAGCTTGATAGTTATGAAATAGATGTAATGTTCGGATTCTTGAATATACTGCTGTAGTTTAGACTCGTTTATTATTCGCCTAGTCGAGCAATGGGTAGATGATATTACTACATTTATTTAGAGTAGTTCCACCATGGCCCTAACGATGCCTCCGACGTCACTCTTGAGTCAATTGGCAGTGGCGAGGGTGAGTTAGGATAGTAGATAGTGGTGGAGTTCCTTCGTGGAGAGCTTTGTAGATGCCAGTAGAAGATAGTATAAAGGGCCAGGCACAGTGGGGATCGTTATTGGTGTAGTCCTTCTCTGTGATATTGTGGCAGGTGGTGAAGACTGAAGATAGTGAGGACCTTTATTACACTTGAGCTTGTCTGGTGCGCTCCATGGGACACCCCACTTTTCTGGTGCTCTTTTTGTATCCCCTCCTGTTTACTTGAGGTACTTCTTTTGTCTTTCTGTTTGTCCAGTGCACTTTGTGCTGGTAGAGATGTAGTGCACTTCATGTGACACCTTTGGTAGCCCTACTTATCCACAGTTGATTGCTTAGGGGTCTCTGGTGGCCAATGCTAGTGAATCTATAAGAGTAGGCACCACTGAGATGATGAGTGTTGGCAAAACCGACGTGGTCATATGTTTTGTGGCTGCATCAACTGGGACAGCAGGAGAAGGAGCGCAGTCTGTTCTTGTTGTATGGAGCGTCCCAGTTGTCTCCATGTGTACAGGTCCCATGGTGGAGATTTATGCTGACTAAAGCCATCTTCACACATACACGAGTCGGTGCCCGAGTCCAACACGAGTGATGAAATTTCCATATTCGGCAATGACTGGCATACTCTTCGTGACTCGTGTTACACTCGTGTGAGTACTGTTGGCATCGGGGTATGTCCTGGGTACTCGTGACGTGGCCTAGAAATTTCAAACCTGCATGAAATTTTGTGTCCCCGTCAAGAGTCCGAAGGACATACGTGTAGACACGTGTTGACTCTTGTTGACTCTCTGTGAATTGTGTTGACTCTTGTTGAACTCTGCATACCTCTTTGTGACTCGCTTGTGACCCAACTTCTTCAAAATATATTATTGAACCATATTTAACCATACGAAAACATCGAAATTGCAAAGACCCTTTAGAAAACAGATCGAAAACATCGTAACTTCGGTGACCCTTTAGAAAACAGACCACTAGTGTTATTTGTGTACATTTCGTATTATAATTTTCCCTGTCATCTGCTTTCTCTCTCTCTATTACTTCTATTTCTATATACTGTATTAATTTCCATCTGTATCTAGCTATCTCCCTTATTTATCAGCTTTTATATTTGTTATTTGGTCTCTATGGAATCTGTGAATAATTTCTGATTTGATGGCTAAATAAACTATGACGGGGAAATATATATTATATTCTTTTGTCATAATACTTATTTATGTAATGGTTGGACATTATTTTATTCATTTCCACAGCATTAGAATCTAAGCAATTATTAAATTGACATCAAGCAACATATAATTCTGTCCATTAATAAGGGAGATAATTAGATAATAGAGATATAGATCGAAGGTCGTTAGGTCCAAGTGAGCGTAAAATGTGCGAATTATGAAATAAGCCTATACTCTCTGATGAAAATATAAGGTGTCGGAATCATAGGTTCAGCTTTACATAAATGATAGGGGGAATGTTTTTATTTGCTTTTTTTCATAATAATTATTAATGTAATGGTAGGATAGTATTGTTGTCCATTGTATAGCATTAGAAACTAAATAATGATTAAAAAAACATGAAACTAGAAATAATTCTGTTCATTAATAAGGAAGATAATTAGATACAGAAGATAAATACAGTAGATTGATAGAGGGGAAGAGGTCATTCGGTCTAAGCAAGCGATAATGGGTGCGACAATTTATGACATTTTTAGCGCTATTTCTTTTCTTTATATATTTTTTCTATATACTTGTACTATATACTTTTTACTTACTATTTTCTATCTGTCTAATTTACTGTCCTACTTTTCCTTCTAGGGACAGTAGGCTAGGAATCCTCCTCCCCTTGTAAATTTCATCTACTAGACGAGACAGAGAAAGGGGTGAGGGAACGTGAAAGTGGTACCAAACCATAAAATTGGAACTTTAAATGTTGTTTCTGTTCGGTCTGTCTTGAGTCGTCCACCCCCAGCTACGGGGTGCGCATGAGTATATACATACATACACACATACATACATACATACATGCCGGTACATTGTCCGATGACACCCCAGATGACGGCACTCTTGTTGACTCTTGTTACACTCTTGTTGACTCTTGTTGACTCTTGTTACACGCTTGTTGATTTGTGTTGACTCGTACTGTCTCTTTGTTTTCGTACCCTGGAATTTGACCGTTATTTTTCAAATTTCCTCAAAGCGTGTAGGGTTCGTGTTACACTCTTTGTGACTCTTATTGACTCTCCGTGACTCGTACTGACTCTTGGATGAATACGTACCGACTCTTGTTGAATCTTGGTGAATTGGGAACAGTGACCTACTCGGGCTGGTTCTTGCCAGAGTCACGAAGAGTGTCACCCATCGTTCACTCGTGCTGGCATCGTTCACTTGTGCTGGACTCGTGCTGGCACCGACTCTTGTATGTGTGAAGATGGCTTTATAGTATCCCCTGTACCGGTTGCCACCTTTGCTTTATGTTTTTACATTATTTTATTATTATTATTATTATTATTATTATTATTATTTTATTTCATTAATTTACAATTTTTTTTTTTTTTTTTTTTTTTTGGATTTCCTTCATATCGTTGTTTGAAGGGTTTATCATATATAGTCATATAACACGAACCCTACACGAGTTGAGGAAATTTGAAAAATAACGGCCAAATTCCAGGATACGAAAACAAAGAGTCAGTACGAGTCAACACAAATCAACAAGCGTGTAACAAGAGTCAACAAGAGTCAACAAGAGTGTAACAAGAATTTCTTAAGCATTTCTCTTCTCATAATCTGCTCTCAGATCGCCAGTATGGCTTCCTCAAGGGTCGCTCTACTGGTGATCTTCTTTCATATCTTACTCACTCTTAGTCATCCAACTTTCAGGACTTCGGTGAGACTTTTTCTGTTGCACTAGACATATCGAAAGCCTTCGATAGAGTCTGGCACAAATCTTTAATTTCCAAACTGCCCTC
This sequence comes from Paralithodes platypus, assembly GCA_032716605.1. NCBI lineage: Eukaryota > Metazoa > Arthropoda > Malacostraca > Decapoda > Lithodidae > Paralithodes > Paralithodes platypus. The sequence goes on along the minus strand of CM064497.1, from coordinate 43,677,351 downwards.
CTTCGGTTTCTGTCCCTCCATCTGTGCCTTTGTCTCTAATTTCCTTTCCGGCCGTTCCATAGCTGCGGTTGTGGACGGCCATCGCTCATTTCCTCATCCTATCAACTCCGGTGTTCCTCAGGGTTCTGTCCTATCTCCTATTCTCTTTCTAATTTTCATAAATGATCTTCTCAACTGTACATCCAGTCCCATCCATTCATATGCAAACAACTCTACTTTACACCACTCAATTAGTTTTTCCAAAATGCTCCAGCCAGCAATCCCTCAAAAGTAAACGTAATGAAGCCATAAAATGCTTATATTCTGATCTAGCTACTATTTCCAATTGGGGTAGAGAAAACCTTGTTGAATTTAATGCTTCCAAAACTCAATTTATCCATCTTACTACCCGTCAGGAACCTCCAGAGGACTATCCCTTATTCTTCAACAATACAAAAATCAACCCTTCATCTTCCCTCAATGTTCTCGGTGTCTCTTTTTCTTCTGTTCTCACTTGGAAAGACCATATTACCAGTCTCGCTAAGGCAGCCTCCCAGAAGCTGGGTGTGCTCAACCGCCTCAAGGGGTTCTTTACCCCTGCGCAGCTTCTTGCTCTGTACAGGGGCACAGTGCGTCCTTGTATTGAGTATTGTTAACATGTGTGGGGAGGATCCTCTCACACCGCACTCCTAGATAAAGTAGAAAGGAAAGCCTTTCGTATCATTAACTCCCGTCCACTCACCAACTCTCTGCAATCTCTCTCTATCTTCGCCGCAATGTTGCATCTCTCTCGCTATTCTATCGCTACTACAATAATCTGTGTTCCTCGGAGCTTTCCCAGTGAATACCACCTCCTCTACGCAGGGTACATAGTACCCGCCTTGCAACACAATCCCACCCCTACTCGGTGCAACTCTCCAACCCAAGAGTGAAATGTTATTCTCAGACTTTCTTCCATTCAACTGCTGAGCTCTGGAACTCTCCCAGAATCAGTCTTTCCCTCTTCCTATGATTTAAATTGCTTCAAACTTCGTGTGTCCAGGCATTTTAGCTTGAACGTCCCTTGATTTCGGCCCTGTCACGCTTTGAAATCTGGGGGAGGCACTCGCTGCAGGCAGTTATGCCTTTTGTCTCCCTCATTCACATAGAAAAAACAAAAAATATGAGGTGTGAAAGGTAAACTGGATAAATACTGTCCATCAAAAGCTCTTGCCAGTTATAGTTTTTAATCCATTTGCATAACTGTCACCATTACCAGAACCTCGCCGTAAATATATTATCCGATAAAAATTACCCTATAACACAGACAGAGCTTTAGAGCTTTGTCTGTGGAAGGATGTATCGGAAACAAAACACTGATTCGCCAATTCAGACTTTTTGCCAATGAATTATTATGTTCCTTCCAACAACCAACTATACTCCTAAAATCGATTAATGACATTTACAAACACATGTGGCAGTCCGTGGATTCGAATCCAGGATGCTCACACCGAAAATCAACACCTTATGCATCGCACCACGAAGACAGTTAAAGAATGGTGGACACTGCCTACGATTTATTATGCAACTTCGAATCCTGCATATCAATCTAAGCATGTACACACATCCCAACTGCAACTCACGTAGGCTTTGCATATGTGAATGGAAAGAGCAATTAATGGGGCCTTAACCACTAGGGAAGTCCTCTCGATAAATTACCTCTGAACCAATATCAATTATTATGTTCCTTCCAACAACCAACTATACTCCTAAAATATTCAGGGCATCTGTTCAGGTAATTACTGGGAAATATTTATTGTTAAGGTTAAAAATAATAATATACGACACGTGGCAGCCAAACATGGTGTGAATTATGATGAGACTCCCACACTGTAGAGTCACTTATACAAGTTTCATATTACAAGCATATTTATGTAAGTTAATTTAAGATTTTTGTATACATTACTTACAAAATGTATACAATTTGTTATGAAACAAATTCCATAAGTAAATAATTACCATAGCTAAATTTGCGTATATAAAATAAGTGGTGTACAACATGTTATGAATGACTACAATCTATATGTGTGTTATATAGTACCCACTGACTGTAACGAAACTGGTACACATATGGCGAGTATTTTTCCTACAGATCTTAAAAGTGTTCAATAATATTACACCCTATATGCCTTAGGGGGTTCTTTTCCCCTGCACAGCTTCTTGCTCTCTACAGGGGCATAGTGCGTCCTTGTATTGAGTATTGTTCACATGTGTTGGGAGGTTCCTCTCACACCGCTCTCCTAGACAAAGTTGATAGGAAGGCCTTTCGTATCATTAACTCCCGTCCACTCACCAACTCTCTGCAATCTCTCTCTCTCTGCTGCAATGTTGCATCCCTCTCGCTATTCTATCGCTACTATAATGATCAGTGTTCCTCAGAGCTTTCCCAGTGTATACCACCTCCTTTACGTAGGGCACGTGGTACCCGTCTTGCAGCTCAATCCCACCCCTACTCTGTGCAACTCTCCAACCCAAGAGTGAAACGTTACTCTCAAACTTTCTTCTACTCAACAGCGGAGCTCTGGAACTCTCTCCCAGAATCAGTCTTTCCCTCTTCCTATGACTTAAATTGCTTCAAACTCCGTGTGTCCAGGCATTTTGGCTCGAACGTCCCTTGATTTTGGCCCTGTCACTCTTTCAACTATGGGGAAGGCACTCGCTATAGGCAGTTCTGCCTTTTGCCTCCCTCAATTACATAACAAAAAATATATATATATATATTAAACTGTATATATACAGTATTATTAACATACGAACAAATAATTATCACACAGTAAATATATATACCGGCTTTGCTTCAGTTTACGTGTTTTATTGCACTCGTTGGCCAATGTTGGTTATCAATAGATTAGCGTCATTGTTATCTAATCTATTGATAAAACTATAACTTGAAACTTATTATAATTGGAACAGTTTACAATCATCGATTTATTATTGACAAGGTATTGTACAATATTGTATTAATTAGGGGGGGTTTCAAGCTCGAGCCTTTGGACCATAATACGTTGGCTTTACCTACAAGGAAAAATAGTGACTTAAGTAGCAAATAAGTAATACATATATATACAGTATATACATACACAAATACACACACATTCAATCGACGTTTAATTTGCTGCTAGTATCTGAAAGTGTGCCATTTTTAACAAACCAACTATGCACTACGTTGCATGATCATACCTTGTAATAAGCAATCAAATTGTTACTCGCTCGTTTACTAATGAAGGGAATAACAGCTAAGTAATATTACTGTATAAGGCACAACTGAAATTAAATTAAATGCCTTTGTGGAAATATAGTGTTTGGGTAAATGCGGAATGGAGTTACAGGCTGTGTAAATGTTCCACTACCAATTTGTTATCCGCTGGCTCTGTAATAAGCTTCGTTGTCTCTCGTCCGGGGAGTTACTTGGTTAACGAATATTTCGCTGTGTGGGTATTTCAGAGGTGATCATATTGTCTTTTCAAGAGAATCTCTCTCTTCCATTATATATATATATATATACTGTGTATATATATATATATATATATATATATATATATATATATATATATATATATATATATATATATATATATACCGTATATATATATATATATATATATATATATATATATATATTTAGTTATAGATAGATAGATAGGTACATAGATATATTAGGTCTTATGCTTTGGCCGCTCGACATACTGAAGTCTAGCGATTTTATTGTAGATGACAAATCAGATAACAGATACCGAGTTTTGCAACCGGCTTGCCTTCCTAAACTAGCTCTATGCAGTTTTGCTCCCGAACTTGCGTCGCCACTGAAACGTTATTTCAGACTACAAACACTTACATCACCTATTGCGCTTCTCAATAACTAGATACAGATTCTGACTGCATATTTTGAATATGGGATTAGTCGTACAATACTAATGTATTGGAAGCAACAAAGGTATATTTTATAGTGTAATGTACTGAAATTAGTGCAGCACTAACTTTATTTCAATAACATCTCACTTTGACACATCAGAATTTGAACTCGAGACCTTATAGTTACCAGCTAAGTAAACAGGCTACTCAACCACACCTAACATTACTGTGTAGTTATTATGGGTCGTGAGTTCACTAATATTCAATATTTATAGTCTTTCTTTTTTAGCAAATACACAATATCGCAATACACTCCCATTCACGAACACAAAATACAATACACTGTCACATTCATATACATATATCCATCTATTGCCAGAAGCCATGATCCCCGATAGGGTGGCCACGGAAAAAATCGCCTCCATGCACCTCCTTCAGCCGGTGCCCTTCCTCCCACCTAACATCACTTTCACTCCTATACCTCTCGACTTCATCCTTCCACCTCACCCTGGGTCTGCCTCTTCCTCTCTGCCCTTCCACCTCACTCTCAAAAACTGTCTTAGTCATTCTCTCGCTTCCCATACGTGCCACATGACCGAACCATCTCAAGGGTTTCCTTTTCACACACAACAGCACATCTACTTCCACCCCACACTGCTTTCGTACCTCCTGATTCGTCTGCCTATCTCTCCATGTAACTCCACACGCACAACTCATGTAACTCATTTCCACCCCTCTCAGTCTTGATATGTGTTTCTACAACAACGTCCATGCTTCACTTCCGTACTGCAATGTCGGGATTACCACACTCTCATGCAATGACTACTTTACTTCCATCCTCACCATCCTATTCCTTTGCTTTCAATGTTCCTACAACCCTATTTCCCTGTTGTGCCCTCTCCCGCACTTCATCCTCCTTACTCCCATTTTTACTTATCGCACTGGCCAGATATTTAAGGGAAGGTTTGTTTTATTCTGGACCCCTTTTTCGCTAATGTTGATTTACATTAGTTAGGAGATTTTAAGATATTCGCTCCATTATTTTGGCGATTTTAAGCCCATTTGTGCCATTTAGGTGTCAATTTTTCCTGGCGAGCGATAGCAAGCCTGTAATTTATTAGGAACTGGTCTTCGGCTAGGATATTTTTTACCGAAAAAATTAAACATTTATCTTGATGGGGGATCTTTGGGGTATTATTAAGCTTGATGGAGGTCTTGGGAGGAAACTAAGAACAATCAATATATAAATAAATAAATAAGTAAATAGATAAATATATGAACAAATATAAGCAAACCTCCCCTTAAATGAGCTGACATTCTCCATAACCTGACTATTCAAACTCACCTCACTCTCTGTGACTGCACATCTTTCGAATACCATAACCTTACTATTCAAACTCACCTCACTCTCTGTGACTGCACACCTTTCGAATACCATAACCTTACTCCTCCCCACATGTACATTCAGGTTCTGTTTTTCTCACACAGTTCCAAACATAATTACCAGACCCTGCAACTCCCACTCATTATCACTCATGACAACTGTATCATCAGCAAACAGCAGCACAGGCAACTTCCATTCACTCCCTTCCCTTATCAGGGATACACCAACATCTACTGCTCTTCCTTGTATTTCTTTCATGAGTCCATTCATATATATATACCGATATTGAGCAAACATAGGGACATCACACACCGTAGCTTTAACCCAACATTTAGATCAAAGAACTTGCTCTGTTCATTCTCCACATGCACATCAATACATGTATTGTTACAAACAAACCTACTCGGATGAGTTCATACCATTGAAAGAACATGTGCCAGAATAGGTCGACGGAAGTATAAAAAAAGGATACCCGGGTGACAGAGACTAGGTATCGTACCGACCTGGCAAACCTGTGAACAAGGATGACAGGAGGTGTAGAAGTAAAAAGAAAGACAAGCAACAACAAGTCTAGCGACCCCTCGGGGTTGCTTGTCCTCTAAATAACTGCTGTTCAAAGTGTTCAACAGTGGTTTAGAGTGGGTAAGGGATAATTGGAAAGGGAAATACTGCCCTGGGGCTTAATGTCCATGACAGGGTTAGGAAATGTTAGCAGGGGACAATTGGGTTAGTAACATAACACAGCTATAAGTGATCCTTTGTGTGTCAGGGGAAAAGAGAGTAACATCTTAGTTATTTATATATAAATGCAGTAATCCTTGATATATTTGAGGACAAAGAAAATATAGTAATTTATTTACAAATGCAGTCAGTCGTGGTTTTAAGGCAAGGTGTTTGTCTACGATGTTTAAAAGCATCAACTGTGCTGCAGTCTATAACATCTCGAAGAAGCCCATGCCACAAGTTGACAACTCGATTGAAGAAGACATTCTTAGACTCTTGTGAGATTTATTTAGCATTGGTTTACCAATATTTTGCAACAATTTCCCCGTGTGTAATTTGATTGGTCGATCGTACAGTACTTATTACAGTTAATGTTGTCAATGCCTTGGATGATTTTAAATACTTGCATTAGGTTGACTCTTAGTCTGCGCAGGGTTAAAATATGAGAATTTAATTCTCTTAGATGCCCGCCCCTCTTATGGTTTGTTCTTTAGACTAGGTATAATTTTGGTAACTATGTTGAACTCGTTCCAGTTTGTCTATATCTTTTTGGTAGTAAGGGCACCAGGATTGAACTCAATATTCCAGAAGAGGGCAGGCTAAGGAATTGAGGAGAGTGAGGATTATATCTTCATATTTATGCTCAAATGACATTTTGTTTGCCTTCTTAACAATTTCTGTATATTGTTGATTGGGTTTTAGATTACTCAATATTGTTACTCCCAAATCTGTTTCTCTGTCTATACTCTTGAGCTGAGTTTCATTCATTGAACAGTTTGCTTTCTCATTTAGGTTCCAATATGGAGTATTTTACATTTATCCGCATTCAAATACATTGGCCAAATTAAGTCCAACATGAAAACTGATTTAAACAGTTTTGCATATCTTATACATGTTCATTTGAGAGTATGTATTTGCTATTTTTTTTTATCGTCGGCAAACAAGTGAGATCCTCATCTATGTCTATTTTCTCTCCTTTGGGCTCCTCCGACCATAAACTTATCTCTGTCACCTGTCCTATCTCTCCAGTATGGCCACCCGATCCTCCTAGCCGGCGGCGCTTGTGACACTTTGGCGCTGCCGACTGGGAGGCCCTTCGGCAGTACTTCTTTGATATCCCATGGAATTATTTCTGCTTCCGTGGCCGAGGACCCTAGGAGAGTGCTGAACGCATTACCGAGGTAATCCTATCGGGCATGGAAGCATACATTCCATTCTCTTTCTCTCAGACTAATGCTAAAAAATCTTGGTTTACTCACACCTGTTCTACTGCTGTCCGCAATAAGGAGGAAGCATTCAAATGGTACCGACGCCTTAAAACTCAAGACTCTCATTCTTCATATGTTTCTGCCCGGAATCAAGCCAAATCTGTTCTTCGACTTGCCAAACACTCTTTCATCAATAATAAATGCACTGAACTATCCAACTCTAGCTCTTCCCAAGCTTTCTGGCATCTAGCTAAAAACCTCTCCAACAATTTCTCTTCCTCGTCTTTCCCTCCCCTTTCCCACTCTGATGGCACAACTATCACTTCTTCCTCTGACAAAGCTAAACTCTTCGCTCAAACTTTTGCTAGAAACTCCACCTTGGATGATTCTGGTGCTATTCCTCCCTCTTCGCCCTCCTCTCTCTTACTTATGCCTAATATCCTAATCTCTTCAAAAGATGTACTTTCTACCCTCTCTGGGCTTAATCACTAATAAGGCGTATGGTCTGGACGGTGTTCCTCCTGTTGTTCTCAAAAACTGTGCTTCCGTGCTGACTCCCTGCCTAGGCAAACTCTTTCGTCTCTGTCTATCCTCTAACGTCTTCACTTCATGCTGGAAGTTTGCTCACATTCAACCTGTCCCAAAGAAGGGTGACCGCTCTCAACCCTCCAACTATCATCCAATTGCTCTCATTTCTTGTCTTTCTAAAGTTTTTGAAACTATTCTTGCTTCCAAATTTCTTAAGCATTTCTCTTCTCATAATCTGCTCTCAGATCGCCAGTATGGCTTCCTTAACCCTTCTTTAGCGGCGCGCAACATAAGTCGAGTTAAATAAATTTGGACTATGTGGCGGCGCGCGACATAGGTCGTGTGGCAATTTCAGCACGTAATGTTGCTGAGAGAGAGAGACAAGTGGTGGCAGGAGAGTAGCGAGCGTATGACTGCTCCAGACCACCGCGGCGGGCCTACTGACACGAATCCCACCCTCCTCCACCCTCTCACACTCGTTACATACTGAAATGTATAGGGAAAGTACCGAATTACATGGTTTTTGCACTCGTGTTGCGCGGTTGTTGCACGAAAACTAGCGGTCATACAAGGATCGTTGTGGTGTCATTGCAAAGCTCTGTTTATGCCCTTTCAGTGATACATGCTTGTTTTATGCTCTGGGTCTTATTTAGGCATGAAAATGATCACGTAAACAGCCCTATTTTGGCTAAAAACACCCCGCTGGTGGCTACATATTATTTACCGCCTAGGCCGCTCGTTAGGTGTTAAGGGTCGCTCTACTGGTGATCTTCTTTCATATCTTACTAACTCTTGGTCATCCTCCTTTCGGGACTTCGGTGAGACTTTTTCTATTGCACTAGACATATCGAAAGACTTCGATAGAGTCTGGCATAAATCTTTAATTTCTAAACTACCCTCCTTCGGTTTCTATCCCTCCATCTGTGCCTTTGTCTCTAATTTCCTTTCCGGCCGTTCCATAGCCGCGGTTGTGGACGGCCATTGTTCACTTCCTCACCCTATAAACTCCGGTGTTCCTCAGGGCTCTGTCCTATCTCCTATTCTCTTTCTAATTTTTATAAATGATCTCCTTAACTGTACCTTAATTCCCATCCATTCATACGCAGACGACTCAACCTTACACTACTCCATTACTTTTTCAGAACGCCCCAGCCAGCAATCCCTCAACGACAAATGTAATGAAGCCATACAACTCTTAAATTCTGATCTAAATACTATTTCCAATTGGGGCAGAGAAAACCTTGTTAACTTTAATGCTTCCAAAACCCAATTTCTCCATCTATCTACCCGTCAGGATCTCCCAGCGGACTATCCCTTATTCTTCAACAATACAAAAATCAACCCTTCATCTTCTCTCAATATTCTTGGTGTCTCTTTTTCTTCTGTTCTCATTTTGAAGGACCATATTACCAGTCTTGCTAAGGCAGCCTCCCAGAAGCTGGGTGTGCTCAACCGCCTTAGGGGGTTCTTTTCCCCTGCACAGCTTCTTGCTCTGTACAGGGGCATAGTGCGCCCTTGTATTGAGTATTGTTCACATGTGTGGGGAGGTTCCTCTCACACCGCTCTCCTAGACAAGGTTGAAAGGAAGGCCTTTCGTATCATTAACTCCCGTCCACTCACCAACTCTCTCTCTCTCCGCCGCAATGTTGCATCTCTCTCACTATTCTATCGCTACTATAATAATTAGTGTTCCTCAGAGCTATCCCAGTGCATACGACCTCCTTTACGTAGGGCACGTGGTACCCGTCTTGCAACTCAATCCCACCCCTACTCTGTGCAACTCTCCAACCCAAGAGTGAAACGTTACTCTCAAACTTTCTTCTACTCAACAGATGAGCTCTGGAACTCTCTCCCAGAATCAGTTTTTCCCGTTTCCTATGACTTAAATTGCTTCGAACTCCGTGTGTCCAGGCATTTTGGCTCGAACGTCCCTTGATTTTGGCCCTGTCACTCTTTCAACTATGGGGGAGGCACTCGCTATAGGCAGTTATGCCTTTTGCCTCCCTCAATCACATAGAAAAAAAAAAAAAAAAAAAAATGTCGTTAATGTAAGCTAGTAAGAGAACATGCCCTTGTACCGATCCCTGGGGTACCCCGCTAGTTACATTGGTCTACTTGGATGTTTTATCATTTATGACTACTGTGACGCTTCTGCATAGTAGCCACGTGCGGGCATGCGCGCGCGTCGGCTGCCCAGCCGTTTAGAAACCGGCTGATGGCAGCCGGTCGGCAGGCTTTTCCTTAGTATATATCCTACGACAACGTAACTAATGTCTGGGATATTCTTATGTTGTTTCACAGCTTGAAGCTGCCCTTATTCTTAACCAACGCATCTTAGTATATTTTATTCTCGATAGTTGATTATATATCCCAGGACGTAACAAATGGCGACCTTGCATAGGATTTACTGAACAGAGGAATATAGTGGTCATTTGTTTTGAGATTCCTTATGATTAGAGGAATACAGTGGACATAGAGTTTTTTTTTTGGAGCAACCAATATAACACATTAAAGACTTTAAATAACATTAGTATATACATACTTGCATAGGAGATAAGGCACATTCTATAACCGTGATAATTACTGCAGTACACAAACATGTCTAATACATCAGAACACAGTGATGGGTCAGGTCACGATACAGGCTCGGAGGGAGAAAGACCTGTGGAGTGGCTAGTCGATAGCGAGGAGGGTGCTAGAAGATTTTTAGAGGTGCCCCTTACCGCTGCCAGGGTGTTGAAGCTGAATAAATATGGCTTAAAGTGTGTGGCAGGTCTTCAGGGTCACCAGGGTTTAAGTGGCATGAGGAAAGATCAGCTGAGGACTTTGATATTGGGTTTAGAAGGGAGAGACCTGGGTGGAGAGGCAACGGGGGGCCCGGGTCCCCAGCCCCCCTCCTCTCTACCCCCGTATCAAACGTCAGGGTGCCTGAATTTAGTACATACCCCCAAGTTGATGGTCAATGGCAGCGTGGAATTCAATCACAGGGACCCTCCCCATTAAATGCACCTTCCCCTCCTCAAGGGTTGACTCCAGATTTGTTGTTTCGGCTTGAGATGGCCAAGGTTGAGGCCGCCGAAAGACAGGTTAGTATGCAGGCTGAGGTTGCTAGAGCTCAGGTTGAGGCTACCGAAATACAGGCTAGTGTGCAGGCTGAGGCTGCAGAGAGAACAGCTATACGAGAGGCTGAACTGCAGGCAGAGTCTACTAGGTATCGGGCTGACAGGGAGCTGGAGAGATCTCGAGTGGAGGTAACAGGGCGAAATATTGGGGGAGGTAACAGACATCAGGACCAATCATTGTCGCACCTGCTTAAACTAGTTCCTGTGTTCGATGAATTATGTGTGACTGAGTTTTTTATGCGATTTGAGAAGAAGTGTCAGGAACACCAGTGGCCTCAGGAAAAGTGGGCAGCATTAGTTTCATCAAGACTCCTAGGAAAGGGGCTAAAAGCGTATGATGCACTACCTTTAGAGTCCTGTGTAGTTTATGATGAGCTAAAGAAGGCTGTGCTACGGGCCTATGAGTTACAACCAGAAACTTACCGCTTGAAGTTTCGGGGTGTTACTAAGGGCAAGGATAGTACCTTCTTAGAACACGCCCGGGACTTGTCTGATGCACTACGACATTGGCTGCATTCTGAGAGGGCAGCTACTTTTGAGGAGTTGAGTGAGCTGGTTCTCTTGGAGCAGTTCTTTAAGTGCACAGGCGGGGACTTAACATTAAATATAAAGGAAAAAAATCCTAGAACTCTCCAGGAGGCAGCAGAAATGGCTGACCTCCGACTGTCATTAATTCGAGGGTGCGGAGCAGCAGCTAGGAGTGAGTCGGGTGCAAAGGATCGTACCCCTCCCCCTCCCAAGAATTTTGATACACATAAATACACAAAACCATCTAGCACTGACAATAAAACTGAACATAAACCAAATACCGTCCCGTATAAGAAGTCTAATGGTACCTCCCACTCCCAAGGGAAACCAAAGAGTAAAGAGTGCTTTGCATGTCACAAGGAGGGTCACTTTGCAAATGCTTGTCCGAACAAGCCACCAAACAAGGTTGTGTCATTGGCCCGCAGCATAGGGGTGTCGCCTATATCTTCTGAGTTTGCCAAGGGTAGTTCGTCAGAGGTTGGGACACAGCCTGTGTTCAAGAGTCCGGAAGGCTCGAACCCTGTCCGCGACGTCTTTGGGGGTCATAGAAGGCATGGTTTTGTGAGGTGCTGGCGAAAGGCGAGGAGTTAAGCTATTGCGTGATACGGGGGCTTCTCAGACCTTGTTAAAGAACTTTACTGGTTGGCCGATTAACGCTGCTCGGGTGGTGGTAGTTCAGGGGATCAATGCTACGAAGTCCTACCCGCTGGTGCGGATGGAGCTGGAGGTGGGTGGTTTGGCGAAGGAGCTGGATGTAGGAATTGTAGAGAACTTGCCTGTTGGGGGCGTCGACCTCCTCCTCGGCAACGACTTTGCGGTGCCTGCTTCTAAGGTTTCACCCTTGGTCGTTGCCGAGAAGGCGGCCGACGTTAGTAGGGAGGAACAGGAGTGGGTTGAGAAGTGTAGCGTACAAACCATGGCGTGTGTTGTGACGCGTTCTCAGACATCCGGAGCCTTGCAGCCACCACCTCAGTCTATCAAACCGCGGAGGAAAGGTCACAAGAAAACGAGGAGTGTTGGTCAATTGGAGAGTTTTGAGCCGGCAGTGTTTCTTGGTGACTCATTATTGGCACCTATGTTAGAGTCTGGAGAGGCCCCGGGGCCTGTCACCGCTAGTGCAGGTGCAGGGCAGGAAGAGACTCTGCGACAGCATCGTTATGCGCAGCGTGAGGAAAGGATGGCTCAGCGGGACATTGGAGGTGGAAATAAATTATTTAAGATGAACTTGGATAATCTCGCACCTGCTGATATATGTTCCTTGCAGCTGAAAGATCCTGAAGTCAGGGCGTGTGGTAATGGTGCTGTCGAACTGGAGAGCGATGGGGATGCGCAGCCTGGTGATTTTTTCTTGTCCGAGAGGATCTTGTATCGGAGACATCAGGATCCCAAGAAAAAGTGGGATGGCGGGTCAGGATTAGTGGACCAGTTAGTAGTACCGAGGGTGTGCCATGAGAGCTTATTGAGATTAGCTCATGATGTGCCTTTGGCAGGGCACCTGGGGGCACGTAAGACGGAGGCAGCTCTGAGCAAGCTTTTCTGGTGGCCTGGGTTAAAGGCGAGTGTCGTGTCATGGGTGTCACAGTGTCACACTTGTCAAGTTGTTGGGAAACCCAATCAGGTCATCCCGAGAGCCCCGTTACAACCCATCCCTGTCATTGGGCCGCCCTTCAGCAAAGTAGTTATCGATATGGTAGGACCATTGCCCCCCACTAGTGCCGGCAATAAATTTTTACTAACTGTAATGGATGTAGCAACACAGTATCCAGATGCTTACCCCATGCGCAACGGGATGGCTAAGACTGTTGTCAAAAACCTGCTTGTCTATTTCTCTCGTTATGGCTACCCTCAGGAGATCCAGTCTGATCAGGGATCCAATTTTACTTCTGCTCTGTTTAAGCAGACCATGCAGCAACATGGGATAGTGTCTGTGGTGTCATCTGCCTACCATCCCGAGAGTCAGGGAGTTTTGGAAAGGTGGCACTCGACTCTCAAGAGTATGTTGCGGTGTTATTGCATGGAAAATGGGAAGGACTGGGATCTAGGTCTCCCATACGTTTTATTTTCTGCGAGAGAAGTACCTGGGGAGAGCTTGGGATTTAGCCCGAACGAGTTGGTTTTTGGACACAGGGTCAGGGGGCCCCTCCACATAGTCAAGGAGATCTGGGAGGGAGTCACAAAGCCATGCTCGCTTCTAAAGTATGTAGTTGAAAGCCGTGAGAGAATGCTAAAGAGCTTGGAGGTAGCAGGTCGGAACCTTAAGAGTTCACAAGCTCAGATGAAGGGAGGATACGACCAGAAGGTGAAGCTGAGGAAGTTTGAAGTAGATCAGGAGGTACTGATACTACTGCCTCTGGTGGGACACCCCTCGTCTGCCAAGTATTCTGGTCCGTATCGGGTTGTAAGGAAGGTTTCTGATCTCAACTATTTAGTAGCTACTCCTGATCGTAAGAAAAAGAACCAACTTTGCCATGTAAATCTGATGAAAGAGTATGTGAGGCGCCCCTCCGAGCCTCTCACTGTCCCGGTGTTGATCTGCAGCGATCGTGGTGGAGAAGGAGGAAGGGACAGTCAAGCTGCGGGGGAGGATAATTGGGATTGTCATGTTTCCGCGGATCAGTGGGCGGGGAATTCTAGACAAGTGGCTCACGAGTTGATATTGCACCTGCCTGAGCAACAGCGTGTAGCTGTGCAGCACTTGTTTGATTCAAACCCAGCTGTTTTCGCGGAGCATCCTGGCCTCACTACTCAAGCGGTGCACGATGTCGATGTTGGGGACCACCCGCCCTTTAAATCAGTGCCATACTGTGTTCCCCCTATTAAATTACCAGCACTTAGGGAAGAGCTGGATTTTATGCTGAAACGTGGGCTGATTTCTGAGGGTGCAGTAAGGTGGACTTCCCCAGTCACACTGCAGCCCAAACCAGATGGCAAGGTGCGGTTTTGTATAGATTTCCGCAGGTTGAATGGTTTAACCCCCACAAATGCCTACCCTCTCCCTCACGTGGACGACAGTGTGGATAAGATAGGAAAAGCCAAGTTCCTCACTAAGATAGACCTTGTTAAGGGTTATTGGCAAGTGCCCTTGTCTGAGCGAGCGCGAGAGGTGTGTGGGTTTGTGGTGGACGGTGCCACATATCGTTGCCATGTTATGCCATACGGGCTGAAAAATGCCCCTGCAACGTTTCAGAAATTAATGAACGACATTGTAGCCGACATTCCCAACTGTACGGTGTACCTAGATGATGTCATAATATACGACGATGATTTTAACAGTCACTGTGCTCACATCGGACAGCTTTTTAATAAACTGAATGAAGCAGGTTTGGTGGTAAACCTGGGTAAGTGCGATTTTGTCAAAGCCACAGTTTTGTACCTGGGGTTCGAGGTGAGGATGGGTCAGGTGTGCCCTCCACAGACAAAGATCAAAGCCATCGATCAGTTTCCCCAGCCTACGACTAAGAAACAAATCATGCGGTTTCTAGGTATGATAGGCTATTATCGTCGCTTCATCAAAGGCTATTCGACTGTACTTGCACCTTTAACTGACTTATTATCTAAGGACAAGAAGTTCCGGTGGTCTCCTGAGTGTGCAGAGGCGTTTTCCTTGGTGAAACACCTGTTATGTACCCACCCCATACTCATGGCCCCGGACTTCAGTAGACCTTTTCAGCTGGCGACTGATGCCAGTGGCGTAGGGGCTGGGGCTGTCTTGTTACAGACAGATGATGAAGGTATCGAACATCCAGTGAGTTTTTACAGTAAAAAATTCAATAGTGCACAAAGGAATTACTCTGTAATTGAAAAAGAACTCCTGGCGATAGTGCTGGCACTCAGGCACTTCGATGTATATGTTCCTGCTTTCGGACCAGTCGTAGTGGTTTACACCGATCATCACCCTCTGAAATTCTTGAATCAGTTTCATAACCGGAATATGAGGCTGACCAGGTGGTCACTCATGCTTCAGGAGTATAATCTGGACATACGCCATATTGCCGGTTCTGATAACGTGATAGCGGATTGTCTATCAAGGGTGGATGATGTTGGTTAGACTGCCACAGGATTGAGGGTTGAGTGTGGAGGAAAATAGGCTGTTCAGCCGAAAAAAACAAATTAAAAAAGCAAAAACCTTATAAAAACTCTTTATTTTTTATAACGTGTAGAATTTTGTATAAGATGTTGTAGCAGTATCTAAGTTGAATGTTTTCGCTTATTGTCGCTAAGTTAGTTGAACTTGCTCGGTGGTGGAGCGCAACAGTCTTTATTTGTTGTATATATAGTGCCTTGTGTCGCAACAGTGTGTGGTACTATGAGAAGCTTTCTGTTAGATATGAAGAACTTCGTCAAGGGTCTTATATCTTGGGGGAGGTGTGACGCTTCTGCATAGTAGCCACGTGCGGGCATGCGCGCGCGTTGGCTGCCCAGCCGTTTAGAAACCGGATGGTGGCAGCCGGCCGGCCGGCTTTTCCTTAGTATATATCCTACGACAACGTAACTAATGTCTGGGATATTCTTATGTTGTTTCACAGCTTGAAGCTGCCCTTATTCTTAACCAACGCATCTTAGTATATTTTATTCTCGACAGTTGATTATATATCCCAGGACGTAACACTACTCTTTGCTTTCTTTCACCGAACCAATTTTCTATCATCTCATCACACCGCTTTGTATTCCATGCGCTTTTAATTTTAACAAGAAATATTTGAGGGGAACTTTGTCAAAGGCCTTTTGAAAATCAAGGTATATAATACCTTCAGCTTTATTCTCATCATATAAGTTGAATATATGGTGATAGAAGTGTAAGAGAAGAGCAGGAACGTTTGTTATGGAAGCCATGTTGAGTATCTTTGTGTATGCTGATTTCCTCTAAGTGATTTACGAGTCTGCCTCTTATGAGTGTTTTTAGCATTTTACATACACGTGAGGTTAAGCAAGCTTCCACTTATCAGGCAGTCCCAGTCCCAGACTGCCTGTCCCAGACTGCAAGGATTTATTGAAAAGCAATGTCAGTGGCTTGTAGGCCTTGAATTTAGCTTCCTTTATAACTCTAGGTGGGATTGTGTTGGGTCCAGGGGATATAATTATTTAACTCTAGTTATTCCGAACTTTTCAATACTTCTCTCTCTGTAATGTTGATAATGCTTAGAGCATTAGAATTGTGTATCTGAACTGGCGATGCTGTAGGGATATCACTAAGATCTTTAGTTGTAAAAACTGATGCAAAGAAGATATTGAGGGCCTTACTCATCTGCACTTTATCGTTGTTTTAATCTCCGTTCTTGTCTACTAACGGTTCAATAGTTGTAGTAACAATTTTTTTTTTTTTTTTTTGTAACTATAGAATGCTTTGAGGTGTATTTTACTTTAATTCACAACATGTATCTCTAGGGTCTTTTTTACTCTGCCTAATACACGTTTTGGCTTTGCGTCATAGATCTATGCATTTCACTCGTTCTTCGCCATTTGCCAAGGTTTTTAATCAGTCATGAGCAGTTTTCTCAGCAAGCAAACAGTCTGCAATCTCTTTATTCATCAATTTAGGCTTATCATTATGGACTGAATGTCAGTTTTTCGATGGTATGCATGCTTGCACTGCTTTTAAGTGAGTGACAAATTCCCATGATTTATTTATGTAATTATTTTTAATACAAAACTTCCAGTCCGTTTCTGTAAGTATTGGTCCAAGTTTACGAAAGTTTGCTTATTTGAATATTGTGAGTTTCTCATTGCTGCTATTTTGCTCATGTCTATTAAGGGGGTCACTGTTTTTTTTTTTCTTTCTCTCCTTTTCTCTCTTTCCCTGGCTTGTATCCATTCGGTCCCAGTCAGCCAACTGCTTTAAGACGTTTATCCCCATCCAGGTGTCGATTTCTTCCTGGCGAGCGATATCATATATATACGGTATATATATATATATATATATATATATATATATATATATATATATATATATATATCTATTGCCGGACGCCTTACGAGGGTGGCCATACACAGAATGCCCCCAAGCGGACCTATTCCCTGTGAGAGGGACAACCCGAGCCAGTTTAGTGAAGGACTTACAGGATTGACCACTTAATTTAGGATCCGTCCGACTCCTAGGCCCTCTGTGTATCTTGTTAGCACTATTTTTCTACAGTGGTGTTCGGCTAATCCATCCACATGCCTGCCTTACCCTTAGGTAAGCAGTACGGATTTGTATCAGGTTTACTCCCCTAGACAGGTTGCCAACCAAGGCTGACGAGTCCCATCCACCCGGATTTGTATAAGGTTGTCTCCCCTAGATGAGTTGCCTACCAAGGCTAACGAGTCCCATCCACCCGATATATATATATACCTGTGTGTAAATGCACACAGGTACACACGCATATGCACAATAGCATGCACAAGTAGCTGGTAGAGAAATTAATGATAAACTTGAGAGTGAACATTGATTGAGGCGAAACACTGATTCGGGTACATGTTAAGGGACAAATATTTTAACATGTTTTACCAGCGTGTTAGATTTTTTCAAGAAAGTTCGTATCACATCTATATGTCGGCGATTCTACAATTAAGTACTTGTTTTTATTCGCTATTTCATATAACTAGTTTGTGTCCTTTCCCCTTGCTTTTAATCTGGGAGAAACTGTTCTTAGTATGTACCGCCAAAGTTCATTCCAGTGTGAGTGAATGAAGACAAGGTTATAAAAAAGCTTGAATGCCTCAATAATTGTTACCATTTTGCCCTAAATTCCTATTTGGATGCATTCGTTCAAGCATTCTAGTTTTCAGAAGCCTTGGTTTATACTTCAATCAGATCAAAGCTGGGAAGGGAATTCAACATTATGTCTGTACAACAGTTGGCTTATATAGCCGGATCCGTTCTTATAGATATAGTTTCATAGACAAATATCTGGCATTGCCCTTTTTGCATTCTATTTTATCTTTAATTTAATACAAATTTTCTTTCTTTTTATCTGAATTAACTATTTGATATTACTCTCTTCTTTATTTGTTTAACTATTACCCTTTGAACATAATATCCGCCATTTTGTATTATAAGCAAATGTAATAATTTTGTAATACCTCTCTCTCTCTCTCTCTTCATCCGGCTCGCTCTTTAATCTTTCTCCCAGCGGTATTAATGTCCTCTTGTCTCTCGTCCACCCTGCTTTAAGGGAGCCCACCTCGCTTTTTTGTTTTATCTTTCTCGCCTTTTCTCTCTTTCCCTGGCTTGTATCCATTTGACCCCATTCAACCAACTGTTTTAAGACGTTTAACCCCATCCAACTGTCGATTTCCTCCTGGCAAGCGAAAGCGAGACAGCATTGTATAGAGAAATCCGGCTTTGCCGGAGAATTTTTTTTATCGAAAAATTTACAATTTTAGCTTGCTGTCAAAACAAATATATATATATGCTGGCTCGCTACCGCTCGCCAGGAAAATATTGACACCTGAATGGGGGTAAACGTCTTAAAACAATAGGCTGAATGGGGCCGAATGGATACAAGCCCAAGAGAGAGGAAAAGAAAGAGCAAAAAAAAAAGCGAGGTGGGCTCCCTTAATATGTTTGGGCTCGTGTTACTCACTCTCCGGTCTTTCATTTCTTTCATGGTTTCATTACTTATTTTCTTACCTTTCCTTCCAGTCTAGATGCTGGGGTGCGTTAAGGGGGGTCATCGTTTTTTTTTTATCTTTCTCTACTTCTCTCTCTTTCTCTGGCTTGTATCCATTCGGCCCCATTCAACCAACTGTTTTAAGACGTTTATCTCCATCCAGATGTCGATTTCTTCCTGGCGAGCTATAGCGAGCCAGCATTGTATGGAAAAATCCGGCTTCGCCGGAGACATTTTCCTATCGAAAAATGTACAAATTTAGCTTGCTATGAAAAAAAAAAAATGCTGGCTGGCTACCGCTCGCCAGAAACATATTGACACCTGGATGGGGGTAAACGTCTTAAAACAGTAGGATGAATGGGGCCGAATATATACAAGCCAAAGAGATACGGAGAGAAAGAGAAAACAAAAGAAGCGAGGTGGGCTCCCTTACTAAAGTTACACGCTTTTATATCAGCATCGAACCCAAACAAGACAATATAATGCTATGTTACATTTTTTTATGTTTCTAATTAATAGATTCAAAGATTTGGCTCATATAGAACCGAGGGCGTAATTTTCATTATATTCTGGCAACTATTAGACGATTTTATTCAGTTTAAAAAGGGCCTCCAGCAATTAACAGGCTCCGAAATATCTTAAACACACACAGACAAACATTTTACACCCTTCGTATTTTACAGTGTACGATCACTTGCAATAGTAACTGTCACACTAATTTCTGATGAAGAGAGAAAGAGTGAGCATTGATTGGGAAATAATGACTTTGATTTGTACGATAAATGGGACTGTTTTCAATATATGACATCAGTTTGTTTTTTTGGTCTAATAATTCATATGTTCCTTAGTTTTCTCCTAGACCTCCATCAAGCTTAGAAAAACATCCCCTAAACATTCAAGAAAAATTTGTAAATTTTTCGGTAGAAAAATGTCCCGGCCGAAAGCCGTTTCCTATTAAAATTTCAGGCTCGCTATCGCTCGCCAGAAAATAATCGACACCTAAATGGTATGAAAGGTCTTAAAATTGACAACGAAATGAGGCGAAAGGTGTTAAACTCGCCAAACTAATGGGCCGAACGTCTTATAATCTAAAAAAAAAAAAATGGGGCTAAACATGAGGTAAGAAGGAGGTCCAGAAAAACGGTCTGCCACCTCTTAATAGGTTTTCCATTGATCACTGCAGGCGATTGTACATCAAAGTTTACCTACCCAATTCAGTGAGGGACTTCAACGTATTTAAGGGAGCCCATCTCGCTTTTTTTTCTCTTTCTCTTCCTCTCTCTTTGGCTTGTATCCATTCGGCCCTATTCAGCCTACTGTTTTAAGACTTTACCCCCATCCAGGTGTCAATATTTTCCTGGCGAGCGGTAGCGAGCCAGCATATATATATATTTGTTTTGACAGCAAGCTAAATGTGTACATTTTTCGATAGAAAAATGTCTCCGGCAAAGCCGGATTACTCCATACAATGCTGGCTCGCTATCGCTCGCCAGGAAGAAATTGACACCTGGAGAGGGATAAACGTCTTAAAACAGTTGGCTGAATGGGGCCATTGTTCACTTCCTCACCCTATAAACTCCGGTGTTCCTCAGGGCTCTGTCCTATCTCCTATTCTCTTTCTAATTTTTATAAATGATCTCCTCAACTCAACCTCAATTCCCATCCATTCATACGCAGACGACTCAACCTTACACTACTCCATTAGTTTATCAGAACGCCCCAGCCAGCAATCCCTCAACGACAAACGTAATGAAGCCATAGAACTCTTAAATTCTGATCTAACTACTATCTCCAATTGGGGCAGAGAAAACCTTGTTACTTTTAATGCTTCCAAAACCCAATTTCTCCATCTATCTACCAATAAGGAACTCCCAGCAGACTATCCCTTATTCTTCAACAATACAAAAATCAATCCTTCATCTTCTCTCAATATTCTTGGTGTTTCTTTTTCTTCCTCTCTCAGTTGGAAGGACCATATTACAAGTCTTGCTAAGGCAGCATCCCAGAAGCTGGGTGTCCTCAACCGCCTTAGGGGGTTCTTTTCCCCTGCACAGCTTCTTGCTCTGTACAGGGGCATAGTGCATCCTTGTATTGAGTATTGTTCACATGTGTGGGGAGGTTCCTCTCACACCACTCTCCTAGACAAAGTTGAAAGGAAGGCCTTTCGTATCATTAACTCCCGTCCACTCACCAACTCTCTGCAATCTTTCTCTCTCCGCCGCAATGTTGCATCTCTCGCTATTCTATCGCTACTATGATAATCAGTGTTCCTCAGAGCTTTCCCAGTGTATACCACCTCCTTTACGTAGGGCACGTGGTACCCATCTTGCAACTCAATCCCACCCCTACTCTGTGCAACTCTCCAACCCAAGAGTGAAACGTTACTCTCAAACTTTCTTCTACTCAACAGCTGAGCTCTGGAACTCTCTCCCAGAATCAGTCTTGCCCTCTTCCTATGACTTAAATTGCTTCAAAGTCCGTGTGTCCAGGCATTTTGGCCCTGTCACTCTTTCAACTATGGGGAGGCACTCGCTATAGGCAGTTCTGCCTTTTGCCACTCTCAATCACATATAAAAAAAAAAAAAAAAAAATGGATACAAGCCAGGGAAAAGAGAAAAAGAGAGTAAGATACAAAAAAAAAGACGGTGACCCCCCTTAAACAACCGAATTTGTTCTCAATCACCTTATGGGGGTAGTGGTTATTTTGTGGTCAATTCATATCTATATATTCACTTAATAGTTTCTTCGCTAGACCTCCATCAAGCTTTAAAAAAACACACCCAGACCCCCTTCCAAGATAAATTTGTAAACATTTTGGTAGAAGAATGTCCCGGCCAAAGGCCGATTCCTCCTAGAAGTACAGGCTCGCTATCGCTCGCTAGGAAAAAATCGATACTTAAATAGCATGACAGGACATTATATTGACAAATAAATAGGGCAAAAGGTCTTAAAATCGCCAAACTAATGGAACAAACGTCTTAAAATCTCAAAGCTAATAAGACTAAACATGAGGGAAAAAAGCAAGTACCTCCCCTTAACTTGGCAAAGGCTAGACTATGGTATTTGAAACTTCCCACCATGCGGAGGTATTTTGGTTAATTTCCGACGATAATCGTCATTTTACCAAAAATATTGTTATTACATATTCATATGCTCCTATTTTAAGTTTAATATGAAGATAATAACATTTAAGAGCAATAAGACAAGTGGAAATAGTATATGGGGAGGGGGGGAGGGGGGAAGACGTATTATTACCAACCGGTCCATTCATGAGGGGAGAGCTGCGGCGGCAATATATCCTCTCCTCCCGACTTCACAAGCGACACTGACGGCTCTAAGTAGAAGTCTCTCTGTTGCAAGGATCTCTTAGACTTCAGTAAGGCCTTTGATAGAGTTCCACATGAAAGGCTGTTAAGGAAGATAGAAGGACATGGTATTGGGGGGATGCTACTCAAGTGGATTAGTTCATGGCTGATTGGTAGGAAGCAGAGAGTTAGTATCAATGGTGTAAAATCGGACTGGGGATTAGTTAAAAGTGGAATCCCCCAAGGGTCGGTTTTGGGGCCCCTTCTGTTCATTATCTACATAAATTATCTTGACTCGGGCATAAAGAGTAGGATCAGTAAATTTGTTAATGATACTAAAATGGGTAGGATAATAGAGTCAGCTAGCGACGGGGAATGTTTTCAAAAGGATCTCGATTATTTGCACGAGTGGTCCATAAATTGGCAGATGAGTTTCAATGAAAACAAATGTAAGGTATTTAGGATTGGAAATCGTAATTTAGATGCAAAATACAAACTAGACAATATAAAATTGGCTAACTCAGAGTGTGAGAAGGATCTGGGGGTGCTCGTTAGTAATGATCTGAAACCCAGAAAACAATGTATAAGTGTTAGAAACAGGGCTAATAGAGTTCTAGGATTCAATCTAGGAGTGTTAGCAACAGGACTGCTGAAGTTTTCTTAAAGCTATACTTAGCACTAGTAAGACCCCATTTTTACTATGCTCTCCAATTGCTGTCCATTACAGAATGGATATCGACCCTTTAGAAGCAGTCCAAAGAAGAATGACGAAAATTATACATAGTATTAGAAACTTATCGTATGAGGAGAGGTTGAAAGCCTTAGGCTTGCACTCGCTAGAAAGACGAAGATGTAGGGGAGACATGAAAGAGGTATTTAAATAGATAAAAGGTATAAATAAGGGTGATATAGATGAGGTATTAAAGCTAAAGAACGGCGACATAACCCGCTCAAATGGTTTCAAGTTAGATAAGTTTAGATTTATGGAAGATATAGGAAAACACTTGTTTGGGAATAGAGTTGTTTTCATGTGGAATGGACTGCCCACAGCAGTGATTAGCTCAGGAGCAGATGAAAGCTTTAAGCGTAAGTTGGATTCCCATATGGATGATATGGGCTGGGTGTGAATGGGAGCTGCCTCGGGTGGGCCGCATGGCCTTATGCAGTTTCCCGCGATCTTATGTTCTTATGTTTGCATATAGTAAACTGCATCTGGTTGGGTTACGTTAGGTTAAGCTAATGTCAATTTAGGTTAAATTACGTCAGTTTAGGTTTGGTTAGGGTAGGTTTCTATAGTTTGTACAAATGTCATCTAAAATTGTGATATAGCTTACAATGTATACAGTATACTAGTTTGCAGTAGACAATGGGTTAGAATTAAAGTTCATATTAGTTTTCACCAACCCACCAATTAATTTACAAATAAACCAAACTAATGGTATAATTAAAAGTAATGAAAACAATCTTAAATTTTTCATTATAACAACCGATTTAAGTGACCAGGTTTTGTTTGCAAGTTATTGTTTGGCGAGTTATTTTCCTTCAAGCCAAAGCTAATGGTATTTACGTCATTTTTATACTTAGTTATGGATAATAAGTATAATTATGCTCAATATTTTATACTATGTATAATCCATATTCAGAGCGCTACTCATGGAAATATTAATACCTTCATGGCGTTACTGGATAATAAGAACACAAGAGAACGGGAGTCTGCAGAAAGTCGATTGGCAGATACCTTTCACACCCAACCCATCTCCTTCATTTGACCACTGTATGTACTATGTACTGTATGTACTCCTTACTCGGGAAGAGAATATGCCGCACGTGCCTCCTGCGTGTCGTAAAAGTCAATTAAAGATGGGTCGGTGGGCTTGCGACCCCCCACCCGTGAAAAATACATATTGCAACGTTGAACGAACAAACAGCCTCGGATGTGGACGGACCTAATGTTGAAGAACCCCGACTTACCATGGACAGTCTTAGAATAGCGACTTGGAATGTGAGAGGCACAAATGATGACACAAAAGAGAGAGAGGTCCTGGAAGTGTTAGTGAATGCTAGGTTGGATGTATGTGGAATGACTGAGACCGAATGGAGGGGTACAGATGTGAGAGTGGGAATGTGGATTGGGTGTGTGTGCTGGAGTGAGAGAGGGAGCAGCGAGAGAAGGTGCGTGTTTGTTTGTAAGTAACAAATGGAAGGAGCGTGTAAGAGACTATGGGGTCTGTGGGTTCAAGGATTGTGTGGGTGAGAATTAAAGTAAGAATACA
Organism: Paralithodes platypus; assembly: GCA_032716605.1. NCBI lineage: Eukaryota > Metazoa > Arthropoda > Malacostraca > Decapoda > Lithodidae > Paralithodes > Paralithodes platypus. The sequence continues at coordinate 43,652,818 of CM064497.1, read as the reverse complement.
AATGTGGGTGGTTGTGTGTGTGTATGCTCCGACAGAGGATAATACTGTAAGAGAGAAAGAGGAGTTCTGGGTGAATGTGGAGGCGTGCCTGGATAAGTTTGGCATGAGCGAAAGAATATTTCTAATTGGGGATATGAATGGGAAGGCGGGTGATAAGAAAGTTGATAGAGTGGTGGGAGGGTGGGGTGTACCTTCAGAGGTGAATGGGAATGGTAGTGCACTTGTGGACGTATGTGTGGGGAGGATAGCCAACATCTTCTTCCAACACAGAATGATACACAGGTACACATGCAAAGTGGTGTGGAGGAAGAAGGATAAGACAGTGATTGATTATATATGTGTGGATGAATGAATGAAGAAATCTGTGCAGGATTCTAGAGTGTATAGGGGTATTGGAAGGGTCTGTCTTACCATTATGTAGTAGTAGCTAAAATTAGGATTCAAAAGAAGTAGGTGAGGAGAGCTGGAGGGAGGCGAGAGGAGGGTGGAATGGCGAGGAGGGTGGAGAGGTTGCAGGAGGAGGAAATCAAGGAAGAGTTTAGGAGAGTAGTAGAAAGACGACTAGGTAGATTTGACCTGGAAGGTATGGAGGAAGTGGAGGAGATGAGCAAAGTGTTTAAGGAAAAGATGTATGCAGCATGTGAGGAGGTGTGTGGGGTGAGGAGAAGAGGGAGGGGAGTGAAGGGTACAGCATGGTGGACAGAAGAGGTAAAAATAGCTGTGGAAGACAAGAAGAAAGCGTATATAGAGTGGTTGGGTAGTAGAGGGAATGAAGATTTGGAGAGACAGAAACGAGCGAGGTACTTGGAGAAGAAGAGAGTGGTGAAGAGAGTAATGAAGGAAAGGAAGAGAAGAGTAGATGAGGAATTTGGAAGGAATCTGAGTTTAAAATGGAGGGAGTATAAGAAACTGTTCTGGAAGAAGTCAAGAATGTTAGGGAAGGTAGCAAGGGAAATAGTAAGGGTATGAAAGATAAGAATGGGTGAGTGCTAGCCGAGAAGCAAGAGAGAGTCGAAAGATGGAGGGAGTACTTCAACGAATTGCTAAATGTAAGGAATGAAGTGTCAGCAAACATAGTTGGATGGGGTATGGGAGGGAGAAAAAGAGAAGTAGTGGAGGAGGAGGTGGGAATCAGGAGGTCAGAAGTGTGTGAAGCCATGAAAAGAGTGAAGTTGGGAAAAGCACCAGGAATAGATGGAGTGTGTGGGGAAATGCTGAGGTATGGTGGTGAGATAGTGATCGAATGGGTATGGAAAATGTGCAAACTAGCATGGGAGAAGGGAAGTGTACCTGATGACTGGAAGACAGGAATAATAGTCCCCCTATATAAGGGTAAAGGGGAAAGAGGAGTGTGTGGTAACCACTGGGGAATATGTCTTCTAAGCGTATTAGGGAAGGTGTACAGTAGGGTAGTGATTTTTTACCCTGAAATGTGTTGTGGATAAATATCTGAAGAAGCAACAAAAGCTTTATGTTGCCTTTATGGATTTGGAGAAGGCCTATGACAGAGTGGATAGAGAAGGTATGTGGAAAGTACTTAAAATATACAGAGTAGATGGCAAGTTGATGAAAGCATTGAAGAGCATGTATGAGGGTGCGAAGGCGGCAGTATGTGTGGAGAATGAGCAGAGTGAGCAGTGGTAACCACTGGGGAATATGTCTTCTAAGCGTATTAGGGAAGGTGTACAGTAGGGTAGTGATTGAGAGAGTGAGAGCGAGAAAGGAGAAATGGATAGGTGACGAGCAGGGCAGTTTTAGGAAGGGAAGAATATGGGTATATCAGATTTTTTACCCTGAAATGTGTTGTGGATAAATATCTGAAGAAGCAACAAAAGCTTTATGTTGCCTTTATGGATTTGGAGAAGGCCTATGACAGAGTGGATAGAGAAGGTATGTGGAAAGTACTTAAAATATACAGAGTAGATGGCAAGTTGATGAAAGCATTGAAGAGCATGTATGAGGGTGCGAAGGCGGCAGTATGTGTGGAGAATGAGCAGAGTGAGTTCTTTGATCTGAATGTTGGGTTGAAACAGGGGTGTGTGATGTCCCCGTGGTTGTTTACTGAAGTCATAAAAGAAATACAAGGAAGAGCAGTGGATGTTGGTGTATCACTGATAAGGGAGGAAACGAGTGGAAGCTACCTGTACTGCTGTTTGCTGATGATACAGTTCTGATGAGCGATAATGAATGGGAGTTGCAGGGTCTAGTAAATATGTTTGGAACAGTGTGCAAAAAACAGAATCTGAAGGTTAATGCGGGAATGAGCAAGGTTATGGTCTTCAAAAGGGGTGAAGCCACAGAGTGTGAGGTGAAATTCAACGGTCAGGCTATGGAGATTGTCAGCTCATTTAAGTATCTGGGCAGTGTGCTGAGTAAAGATGGGAGTATGGATGAAGAAATGCGGGAGAGGGTGCAACAGGGGAAGAGGGTTGTAGGAATGCTGAAAGCAGTAACAAGAAATAGGGTGGTCAGCATGGAAGTGAAGAAGTCCTTGGATGACAGTATGGTAATCCTGACACTGCCTTACGGAAGCGAAGCATGGACGTTGGTGGAGAAACTCAGACCAAGAGTGAGAGGGGTGGAAATGAGTTACTTGAGAAGTGCGTGCAGAGCTACATGGAGGGATAGACAGACGAATGAGGAAGTAAGAAGGAGGTGTGGTGTGGAGGTAGAGTTGCTGGAAAGTGTGAAAAGGAACACCTTGAGATGGTTCAGCCAAATGGAACGTATGGGAAGCGAGAGAATGACTAAGAAAGTGTATGAGAGCGAAGTGGAAGGATAGAGAGGGAGATGTAAATCAAAAGAGAGGTGGGAGGATGGAGTGAAGAAGTATATGAATGAAGGCGGTGCTGGTTGGGAGGAGGGGCGTTGACTGACTGGGAACAGAGGTGCATGGGGCGTTTCGTTCGTGGCCACCCCATCGGGGATCACGGCGTCAGGCAATAGATAGATAGAGATGTACTATCATCTTGAAGCTCTTTACCGTTCTTGATCCTACTATAGCACTCGGTAGCTTATTCCACATATCTACAACTCTGTTACCAAAACAGGATTTGCCTATATCCTTTCTGAAACAAAATTGATCTAATTTGAAACCATTCGTTTAAGTTCTCTCGCTATCACTGAGCTTCAGTACATCTTTCATTTATGCCCCCTTTATTAACCCATTAAGCGCGCGCAGGGTGTAGCGAATACCACAGTTTTGGGCGGCAATATTGAGCTCCATTCCTGCCTATAATCGTCATTTTACGATAAATATCGTTATTACTTATTCATATGCACCTATTTTACCTTCAATATGAAGATAGTTACCTGTAACAACAACAAAACAAGTGGGAATATCATTTGGCTGGTCAAAATCGCGAGTTTTTGGCGAGCGGTTCATTCATCAAGTGTGAGCCAGCCGACCTCACACCCTCTTCTCTCGATGGTTGAAGCAGTACTGAGCTACTCCCTCACACAGTCCCAGTCTCTACCTTACGTAACACACACATGACCACAGCCTAGGATCGTTTTTTTTTTTTTTTTTTTTTTTTTTTTTTTTTTTTTTTCTATGTGATTGAGGGAGGCAAAAGGCATAACTGCCTATAGCAAGTGCCTCCCCCATAGTTGAAAGAGTGACAGGGCCAAAATCAAGGGACGTTCGAGCCAAAATGCCTGGACACACGGAGTTTGAAGCAATTTAAGTCATAGGAAGAGGGAAAGACTGATTCTGGGAGAGAGTTCCAGAGCTCAGCTGTTGAGTAGAAGAAAGTTTGAGAGTAACGTTTCACTCTTGGGTTGGAGAGTTGCACAGAGTAGGGGTGGGATTGAGTTGCAAGACGGGTACCACGTGCCCTACGTAAAGGAGGTGGTATGCACTGGGATAGCTCTGAGGAACACTGATTATTATAGTAGCGATAGAATAGCGAGAGAGATGCAACATTGCGGCGGAGAGAGAGAGAGAGATTGCAGAGAGTTGGTGAGTGGACGGGAGTTAATGATACGAAAGGCCTTCCTTTCAACTTTGTCTAGGAGAGCGGTGTGAGAGGAACCTCCCCACACATGTGAACAATACTCAATACAAGGGCGCACTATGCCCCTGTACAGAGCAAGAAGCTGTGCAGGGGAAAAGAACCCCCTAAGGCAGTTGAGCACACCCAGCTTCTGGGAGGCTGCCTTAGGAAGAGTGGTAATATGGTCCTTCCAAATGAGAGCAGAAGAAAAAGAGACACCAAGAATATTGAGAGAAGATGAAGGGTTGATTTTTGTATTGTTGAAGAATAAGGGATAGTCCGCTGGGAGATCCTGACGGGTAGATAGATGGAGAAATTGGGTTTTGGAAGCATTAAAGTTAACAAGGTTTTCTCTGCCCCAATTGGAAATAGTATTTAGATCAGAATTTAAGAGTTCTATGGCTTCATTACGTTTGTCGTTGAGGGATTGCTGGCTGGGGCGTTCTGAAAAACTAATGGAGTAGTGCAAGGTTGAGTCGTCTGCGTATGAATGGATGGGAATTAAGGTACAGTTAAGGAGATCATTTATAAAAATTAGAAAGAGAATAGGAGATAGGACAGAGCCCTGAGGAACACCGGAGTTTATAGGGTGAGGAAGTGAACAATGGCCGTCCACAACCGCGGCTATGGAACGGCCGGAAAGGAAATTAGAGACAAAGGCACAGATGGAGGGATAGAAACCGAAGGAGGGTAGTTTAGAAATTAAAGATTTATGCCAGACTCTATCGAAGGCTTTCGATATGTCAAGTGCAATAGAAAAAGTCTCACCGAAGTCCCGAAAGGAGGATGACCAAGAGTTAGTAAGATATGAAAGAAGATCACCAGTAGAGCGACCCTTAAGGAAGCCATACTGGCGATCTGAGAGCAGATTATGAGAAGAGAAATGCTTAAGAAATTTGGAAGCAAGAATAGTTTCAAAAACTTTAGAAAGACAAGAGATAAGAGCGATTGGACGATAGTTGGAGGGTTAAGAGCGGTCACCCTTCTTTGGGACAGGTTGAATGTGAGCAAACTTCCAGCATGAAGGGAAGACGTTAGAGGATAGACAGAGACGAAAGAGTTTGCCTAGGCAGGGAGTCAGCACGGAAGCACAGTTTTTGAGAACAACAGGAGGAACACCGTCCGGACCGTACGCCTTATTAGTGTTAAGCCCAGAGAGGGTAGAAAGTACATCTTTAGAAGAGATTAGGATATTAGGCATAAGTAAGAGAGAGGAGGGCGGAGAGGGAGGAATAGCACCGGAATCATCCAATGTAGAGTTTCTAGCAAAAGTTTGAGCGAAGAGTTTAGCTTTGTCAGAGGAAGAAGTGATGGTTGTGCCATCAGAGTGGGAAAGGGGAGGGAAAGACGAGGAAGAGAAATTGTTGGAGAGGTTTTTGGCTAGATGCCAGAAAGCTTGGGAAGAGCTAGAGTTGGATAGTTCAGTGCATTTATTATTGATGAAAGAGTGTTTGGCAAGTCGAAGAACAGATTTGGCTTGATTCCGGGCAGAAACATATGAAGAATGAGAGTCTTGAGTTTTAAGGCGTCGGTACCGTTTGAATGCTTCCTCCTTATTGCGGACAGCAGTAGAACAGGCGTGAGTAAACCAAGATTTTTTAGCATTAGTCTGAGAGAAAGAGAATGGAATGTATGCTTCCATGCCCGATAGGATTACCTCGGTAATGCGTTCAGCACTCTCCGAGGGTCCTCGGCCATGGAAGCAGAAATAATTCCATGGGAAATCAAAGAAGTACTGCCGAAGAGCCTCCCAGTCGGCAGATCCAAAGGCTTTGGAGATGTTTACACGAAAATATACCAATGAATAAGGGAATAACAGGGAAAATAGGTGATAATTGAAGGGGGAGGGGGAAGGAGGGGATGTGGAGGAGTGATATGAGGTATGGAGGGAAAATAAAAAAATATAACTTGTTTTAAGTGCTACTGGGGCCTTTTAAAATGTGTTTTTTCAGGCCTTCCCTCTTAAGAGCTTTCTCGCCGTCGCCCAGTAAAACCTCTTAAGAGTGTTCTCGCCATCCCGGGTTAATCCCACTAACACCCTCTTGAACACCTCTATCATATCCCGTCTAACTCTGCGTCTCTCTAACGAATGTAAGCTTAATTTCTTCAACCTTTCTTCATATAGAAAATGTTTATTATTATGCATAACTTTTGTCAAGCTTCGTTGTTCTCTCTACTAGGAATTTATGTCCATTCTGTAAAAAGACACCAACATTGAACCGCATAATCCATATTAGGCTTCATTAACACTAGTTAAAGTTTCAAGATCACGCCTGCTGTTCTGTTACTCACGCTTCTTGATATAGATCCAATCACTATCTTTGCCTTATTTCGAACACTGATGCATTGATTTCTTGTTTATAGATCACAGTTGACGATGACTCCTAAATAATTTTAATTATCTTAGTTACTTATATCCATGTTATCGAATATATATCCTGTATTGCATATGTATTTCCCAAAATATACTACACTGTGTTGATCTACATTGAACTTCATCTGCTAATTTACTGGAAAGCCTGAATATCATTATCAGAATTATTCATTCTTCCTAGTTTAGAACATAAGAACATAAGAAAATGGGAGTCTGCAGTAAGCCGTTTGGCCCACACAAGGCAGATCCCTGTCACACCCAACCCCAATTACATAAGAACAGAAGGTCATAAGATCGCGGGAAACTGCATATGGCCATGCGGCCCACATGAGGAAGCTCCCATTCACACCCAGCCCATATCACCCATATGGGAATCCCACTTATGTTTAAAGCTTTCAACTGTTTCTGAGCTAATTACTGTTCTGGGCAGTGCATTCCACATGTTAACAACTCTATTCCCAAACAAGTGCTTTCCTATATCTTTTCTAAATCTAAACTTATCTAACTTGAAACCATTTGAGCGGGTTATGTCGCCGTTCTTTAGCTTTAATACCTCATCTATATCGTCCTTATTTAAACCTTTTATCCATTTAAATACCTCTATCATGTCTCCCCTACATCTTCGTCTCTCTAGTGAGTGCAAGCCTAAGACTTTCAACCTCTCCTCATACGATAAATTTCTAATATTTAATTAATTTCATTGGGGGTGTGGTGGTGAGATTAATAAAAATAATATTATTAGTAGGTTTAGGGATATTTCTTCGAGAGGCCGGTCTATATGATCTGTGCCCCATGAATATTCTTTCCTCTCACTTAAACAGTAGGCTACCATAGTGCGGTTGGGAATATGAACATGATTAGACTAATATCCAGTATTCGAGAATGGATAATAAGTCGTAGGCGTGTGCATAAACCTTTAACCGTCCTGGTGGTGTAATGGTTAAGGTGGCAAAAATATGTGTGTGATAACCCGGGTTCGAATCCCGGTGGATCATATATACTTTAATTAATTTCATTGGGGGTGTGGTGGTGAGATTAATAAAAATAATATTATGTATATTTTTCGTCATTCTTCTTTGGACTGCCTCTAAAGGGTCGATATCCATTCTGTAATAAGGGCACCACAATTGAACAGCATAGTCTAAATGGGGTCTTACTAGTGCTAAATATAGCTTTAAGAAAACTTCAGCAGTCCTGTTGCTAACACTCCTAAATATGAATCCTAGAATTCTATTTGCCCTGTTCCTAACACTTATACATTGTTTTCTGGGTTTCAGATCATTACTAACGAGCACCCCCAGATCCTTCTCACACTCTTGAGTTATCCAATTCTATATTGCCTAGTTTGTATTTTGCATCTAAATTACGATTTCCAATCCTTAATACCTTACATTTGTCTACATTGAAACTCGTCTGCCAATTTATGGACCACTCGTGCAAATTATCGAGATAATTTTGAAGACATTCCCTGTCGCTAGATGACTCTATTATCCTACCTATTTTAGTATCATCAGTAAATTTACTGATCCTACGCTTTATGCCCGAGTCAAGATCATTTATGTAGATAATAAACAGAAGGGGCCCCAAAACCGACCCTTGGGGGACCCCACTTTTAATTAATCCCCAGTCCGATTTTACACCATTTATATTAACTCTCTGCTTCCTACCAATCAGCCGTGACTTAATCCACTTGAGTAGCATCCCACCCAATACCATGTGCTTCCATCTTCCTTAACAGCCTTTCATGTGGAACTTTATCAAAGGCCTTACTGAAGTCTAAGTAAACTATATCATATGACTTTTCGTTATCTACCGTTTCATAAACCTCGGAGAAAAAACTGAGTAAATTTGTTAGGCAGGATCGTCCTGGAGTGAAACCACATTGAGAGGGTTTTATTAACTTGAACATTTCTAAGTGATATCTAATTTTCCTGGCAATAATTAATTCTAGCATAACACTAGTTTATAACACTAGCACACTGCCTCCAAACACAAGTAAGCGTGTATGGTCAATAAGGTCACGGGTAAGGGCAGGACCTCAGATTAAACACAATCTTCCACGGTCACTTTCTGGCCAACACTGTCATCCGCAAATTTGCTGATCTTGCTAGTTATTCCTACATCAAGATCATTAACATAACACAGATGTTTTTGGGACTCCACTCTTTACAATACCCCAGTCTGATTGTATGCCATTTATGCTATACCTCTTTGCTTCTTATCAATTTACGATTAACGCACCCATCTTAATAGTTCCCCCTATTCTATGAGCTTCTATTTTCCCCAGTAATCTTTCTCGGGAGACTTTATCGAATGCCTTGCCGAAATCGAATGAAATGTTATCATATTCTTTGTCATTGTTACTATACTACCAATGCCTATATTATATGCATTATTAATCAGTTGCATGCAATTATATATATATATATATTTTTTTTTTCTTTTCTATATTCCAACTTACTTCCTCTCGGGCATAGGCTGAGAGCCTTAACATTCACCGCTTTACAATGAACAGTGAAGCCCGTGAGGTCTTGTTCCAGTCTAGGGAGTGAGACATGTGAAGCACGTAGAGTACAACGAGCACCTGCCATCTTGCCTTCACATGAGGCACGGTGCTCACTCATGGCCCGAAACGACCCCATCTCTGAAGCCACCTCGTTCCCGTGCTTCACTGTCTCACCCCTTACACTCGGACTCTCACACTTACACACACACAACGCCACCTGTTGAGCAGATAACTCACCAGGCATTGCACCCGTATAGCATATTTTGAATATGGGAATATTCATACAGTGTTATTTAATCAGGGAAAAATGAGGGTATTTTATTGACGTTTCGGTGGGCTTGTGGTAATGCACTGATACTAGGTACAGCACAAATTCCATCCCAATAATATCTTCCCATTGATACATCGGGATTTGAACCCGGGACCTTTGGATTACCAGGCCAGTGGCAAGACCACTCCATCACATATATATATATGTGTGTGTATGTGTATATAATATATAGAGAGAAAATAACATGGGGAGGGAGGGGGAGGGGGAGGGAATATGAACTAATCTGCTGAGGCACGGGGATTTACGTCTACATTACATGTTTATCATCGAGGAGTTAATAGCCTATTACCTCTTTCTGACATACCGGACCTCCCACTTCCTCCTGCTAATGTATTACAACATTTATTAGTGTACATTCGTTCTTGAGTTTTATGTGGTTTATCAGATATCATTAGTTTATCGTTGGGTTATAGGAACTTGGTAGGGTTAACTATAAATTAATATATATATATAATTATATATATATATATATATATATCAAAATCAACGAATTATGTTAATCGTTTTTGATCCCACTTTAGCACTCGGAATAGGCTACCGAGTGCTATAGTGGGATCAAGAACGATAGAGAGTTTTAAGATCAAATTAGATCAACATAATGGACGAGATGAGTTGGGTGTGAAAGGGATCTGCCGTGTGTGGGATAAATCGGCTCTCTGCAGACTCCCGTTTTCTTATGTTCTCATGTTCATCGGAATCTTTCTCTTAACCCTTTCATGTACATATGACGCAGAGGTTGCCAGATTAGCAATAAGAAATAGAGTTAGGCTCAAAATTGCGTCATATGTCGGAGAGGGTTAATTATGGCTTCCTTTAATCATATCTATATATAGTTACGTTATCTACTTAGCATTTAGCTCCCTTATTCAGAGCGAGAGAGAGAGAGAGAGAGAGAGAGAGAGAGAGAGAGAGAGAGAGAGAGAGAATGACAAACGGTGAGTCAAGTTATTGCTATGATTCATTATTTCAACAAACACTTTGTTTCCGTGACACAGTTGTTATGGGGGGTCACCTGCTTTTTTTCTCTCCTTTTCTGTCTCCCTCTTTCTCTGGTTTGTATCCATTCGGCCCCATTCAGCCTACTGTTTTAAGACGTTTATCCCCATCCAGGTGTCGATTTTTTCCTGGCGAGCGATAGCGAGCCAGTATTGTATGGAGAAATCCGGCTTCGCCGGAGAAATTTTTCTATCGAAAAATGTACAAGTTTAGCCTGCTGTCAGAAACATTTTGTTTAATATGTTGGCTCGCTATCGCTCGCCAGGAAAAAATCGACACCTGGATGGGGATAAAAGTCTTAAAACAGTAAGCTGAATGGGGCCGAATGGATACAAACCAGAGAAAGAGGGAGAGAGAAAAAAAAACCGTGGTGGGCCCCCTTAAGGGAATAGCTGTACATCATTACTTGAAGGAAGGTGAAATATAAGTTAGGTAATATCAAAATATTTATAGCAACATTCTACTATGCATAGACACCATTTTATCATCAAACTATAATCATAATACATAATAGTAACCTTTGGAAACTAATAAGTGGTGCGGGGGAAACAAACTTCAAAACAGGTGTGGGCGAACAGTCTGTATTGTTTAGGCGAAAAGACCATTGTTTTGACGAAGGGTTTTCCTTGTTTGGGCGAACGAACTTCCTTGATTGGGCGAACGGACCTCCTCGTTTGGGCGAACGGATTGCAAAGTGTGGGCCAATGGACTTTGGGCGAAAAGACTGTAAACCAAAGAGTGAATGGGAACCTTCCTATAAACTATATATAATGTATATATGTATGACTGGCAACATTCAAGTCAATATCTCAATAAATAAGGTGATGAATCATAGTTTAATTCTCCAGAGCGTGTCGTGGATTTCTAAGGGTTGGTTGTGCAGTTTTAGCCCTGAAATGGCACAGGACATTTGGAGGGTCATATATATCTGCTACCAAATTACAGATTGGTATCTTAAAATTACGGCTAAAATAAATCTTGATATCCCCCTCCGATCTCTGATCCCCAACAACAACAAAGGCCAACCAGTTAAGGGGAGATGGGCTGGTTTTTTGGCCGATATTTTCATTAACAGATTATGTTTCTAGTTTCCTCCCTAGACCTCCATCAAACTTTAAAAACAACAACCTCAGGATCCCCCATCAAGATATAGGCTATTTGTATATTTTTCGGTAGAACAATTTCCCGGCCGAAGGCCGGTTCCTCCTAAATTACAGGCTAGCTATCGCTCGCCAGGAAAATATTGACAGGTAAATGGCACGAAAGGTATTAAAATTGACAACTAAATGGGGCGAATGGTGCTAAAATCGCCAAACTAATGTGCCGAACGTCTTGGTCTAAACACGAGGGAGTAAGTGACCCAGAAACACGGCCCATCTCCCCTAAAATGTTTTCCTCTTCGACTCAGGAAAGAAAACGGTTCCTATGAAAGGAAGATGGGTCCTGGTCCATTGATAATTAATAGTGATCGGCTTCACAATAGAACTATCACACATGGCTTAGTAACACAATCCATCCCTGTTATTGTACAAGTCGCTAGTGGAGGGAGTAATAGTGATCGGCTTCACAATAGAACTATCACACATGGCTTAGTAACACAATCCATCCCTGTTATTGTACAAGTCGCTAGTGGAGGGAGTAATAGTGATCGGCTTCACAATAGAACTATCACACATGGCTTAGTAACACAATCCATCCCTGTTATTGTACAAGTCGCTAGTGGAGGGAGTAATAGTGATCGGCTTCACAATAGAACTATCACTCATGGCTTAGTAACACAATCCATCCCTGTTATTTTACAAGTCGCTAGTGGAGGGAGTAATAGTGATCGGCTTCACAATAGAACTATCACACATGGCTTAGTAACACAATCCATCCCTGTTATTGTACAAGTCGCTAGTGGAGGGAGTAATAGTGATCGGCTTCACAATAGAACTATCACACATTACGGTTTAAGGGGAGGTGTGGTGGAGTGGTCTTGCCACTGGCCTGGTAATCCAAAGGTCCCGGGTTCAAATCCCGATGTATCAATGGGAAGATATTATTGGGATGGAATTTGTGCTGTACCTGGTATCAGTGCATTACCACAAGCCCATCGAAACGTCAATAAAATACCCTCATTGTTCCCTGATTATATAGCACTGTATGAATATTCCCATATTCAAAATATGCTATAGGGGTGCAATGCCTGGTGAGTTATCTGCTCAACAGGTGGCGTTGTGTGTGTGTAAGTGTGAGAGTCCGAGTGTAGGGGATGAGACAGTGAAGCACGGGAACGAGGTGGCTTCAGAGATGGGGTCGTTTCGGGCCATGAGTGAGCACCGTGCCTCATGTGAAGGCAAGATGGCAGATGCTCGTTGTACTCTACGTGCTTCACATGTCTCACTCCCTAGACTGGAACAAGACCTCACGGGCTTCACTGTTCATTGTAAAGCGGTGAATGTTAAGGCTCTCAGCCTATGCCCGAGAGGAAGTAAGTTGGAATATAGAAAAAAACAAAAACAAAACAAAACATGGCTTAGTAACACAATCCATCCCTGTTATTGTACAAGTCGCTAGTGGAGGGAGTAATTGCCGACTTGCGAGTTTCGTACTATAAGGAAGTTGGAGCTGTAGACATTGATATTTAGCAGAATTACCAGCTAAAATACGGTTGTAGTTCATTTATAAATACATACAGTCCAATTCAACATAGTTTGTAGCCATCAGAAACCTACATTATTATTGCATTTCTGTTTATTATCGATGTCTACAGCTCCAACTTCCTTATAACCTGAAACTCGCAAGTGGGTTGTTATTGTGGTGTCTTTTTTTTAACCTAAGTTAATGTCAGAGGGTAGTGGTACATGTTTTCGGACTATTCCTGTTTTAAATCATTAGTTTTGAGATTTTACGACGTTTCGCCTCATTAGCTTGGTGACCATAAAATGTTAAGTCTCATTTAGGATTTCAGATCTAGATTTTTTTGTGGGCGAGCCTGCAATTTAGGATACACCTGCCTTCGGCCGGGAATGTTTTCTACCGTTTTTGCTTTAATTGTTTTGTTTAAGGAGGTCTGAGGAGGCGTTTTGTAATGTCTAGAGGCAAACTAAAAAATTATTACATTGCTAAAAATTGGACAGAAGCAATGAAAACCCTCGGTATTACTTAAGAGAGCCCACCTCGTGTTTTTTCTCTTTCTCTCCCTCTCTCTTTGGCTTGTTTCCATTCTGCCTCATTCAGCCTACTGTTTTTAGACGTTTACCCCCATCCAGGTGTCAATCTTTTCCTGGCGAGCGGTAGCGAGCCAGCATATACAGTATATATTTTTGTTTTACAGCAAGTTAAATCGAAAAATGTCTCCGGCGAAGCCGGCTTTCTCCATACAATGCTGGCTCGCTATCGCTCGCCAGGAAAAAATAGACACCTGGATGGGGATAAACGTCTTAAACAGTTGGCTGAATGGGGCCAAATGGATACAAGTCAGAGAAAGAGAGAAAAGGAGAAAACAATAAAAAATGCAGGTGACCCCCCTTAAACAAAATATACTAATCTCTCAACGTCGGATGAGATAGTGATAAGTTGATTAAATTAGCACACGAGAGCTTTTGTCGTAAACTTTGACGGGTCAACATTTTGGCGGTAACACTTTTGGGATCTTTCGCCCTGGTATCGGGAAGCAGATTGGAGTTGGATTAATTGACGTGACAAGCATTTATTATAAAGTTCACCTCAAGCTTATATTAATTGCAGTGTCAACAATATGCATACAGTTACATTTAAAAAGTTACTGCATAAGCTTAGATTAATTTTTAATGTATGTACAGTATGTATGTATGTATGTATTGTATATACTCAGGCACATATCCCATAGCTGAGGGTCGCCGACTCGAAACAGAGCCCGAACAGAAACAACATTTAAAGTTTCAATTCTTAGGGTCCGGGACCACTTTTATATTTTCTCGCCCCGTTCTGTCTCCTCTAGTAATTGAATTGAAATGACAATACTATTTATACAGTTCATCTCATAAGGTTAGATGAATTGAAGCGACAACAATAGCCTATATATAAAGTTTACCTCATAAGCTTAGATGAATAATTGAAGTGTTAGATTAATTGAAGGGACAACAATATATATAAAGTTTACCTCATAAGCTTAGATGAATTGAAGTGTTAGATTAATTGAAGGGACAACAATATATATAAAGTTTACCTCATAAGCTTAGATGAATTGAAGTGGCAACCATATATATAAAATTTACCTCATAAGCTGCCAGACCAGTAATGAGGGAAACAGCGCTCGTGTGATACCGGCTTCACAACTCGTGGACATAAACTGCCAACAGATCAAGGATGTAAGAATGGTATTAAAGGGGGGGGGGGGTATTTATTTGCTTATATATTTATCTTTGTATTATTATTATTATTATTATTATTTTGTTTAGTTTCTTCCCTAAGCCTCCATCAAGCTTAAACATATAAAACGACCCAATATCCTCCTTCAATATAAATGTTGTAAATTTTTCGATAGAAAAAATGTTCCGGCCAGTGGCCGGTTACTACTATCGCTCGCCATGATAAGAATAGACGCCTAAACTGCACGAAAGGTCTTATTATTGACAAAGAAATGGTGCGAAAGGTCTTAAAATCGCCAAACTAATGGGGTGAGCGTCTAAAAACCCCATAACTAGTGGGGATAAACATGAGGGAGAAGGAGGGCCAGAAACCTCCCACCTAAAACGGTACCGGTGTAGCGGGAAATATTTCCCCCCTGACTGAAGTTCCCCCCGGGAAAAGTAGCCTAGGCTCAATTTCCTCCCGGAAAAAGTGGCCTGGGCTGTTTTGCCCCCCCCCCCCCCCCGGGGGGGGGGGGGTTTCAGACCTAGGGCATTTTTCCCCCCTTATATAGGAACCATTAGTTGACATAATGACTTTATTGAAGGACTGTTTAACCTAACCTAACCTAACCTAACCTAAACCTAACCTAACCTAACCTAACCTAACCAAACCAACCTAACTTAACCTAACCTAACCTAATGTTATGTTAGTAATTTCTGTTGTGATGGTCGAGCCATTGTTTGATGTTTCAGTCATGTTAAAGTCATTGATACACTTACCATATAACCGGGTGGGTGGGGGGAATTTTGGCCAAGAGGGGGGAAGAATATCCTAGGCCAAAACTCCCCCTGGGGGAAATCTATCCTGGGCCAGATTTCCCCCAGGGGGAATTTCGGACGGGGGGAAAAGCAGGCTGGTACACCGGTATATAGAGTGATTTACCTCTCTAACCTTACATAAGGTGGGTTTATTAACACCCATATACCTTTATAGGGGTATACATTATTATGGACACTTGCATTATCCTTTTCATACCCGTATTTTGTACAGTGTATAATCGCAGTCATTCATTCTGATACATTTTGAATCCACGAATTGATTAAACGAACCTTCGACATGAAACTATCTTGTAAACACTTAATATGGAGATTCAATTCAGCCCGAGATGGCTTCGGAAATTGATGTATCCAAATTAATTACCGTGATTGTTCAGTCAATATCGATAGTTGACGATAACCTTGCTCATAAACTGTCATTTTAAGATACTACGTACATTTTCTTGACAGTATTTGTGTATTTCTAGTAGCCTGTGACTAGTACAATCTGTTTCTCACCGTAGAAGTGTCGAGTACTGTATATGTCCTTTTTTATTGATTTCACACATAATTGAGGCGTATAGAACGAGAACCACGACCCCGCCAAATTTGAGATTCCCGGGTTATGGTGGATCTGGAAAGTGGTGAACAGTGGTATTCTGTAGGCCAAAGCAGCACACGAAACGCGCCTTTATTCACGATGTAAACAAGGGTTGAAGTCGCGTGAGATTTTGGTTGCGTCACTGCATACATATCTCGCCTGGTGGAGCAAGATGGGAGAGGGTACTAGCCAATGGGGTGGTCGTACCCCACTGACGTCATCCAGCCAGCCAATGGGAGCCCGCGGCTGAGCCGAGCTCCCAGCCAGCTGGTTCAGTTTCCCTCTCGTTTATCCCTCTCTCGTTTGCTCCTTGTTTATCGAGTGTTTTATTGTGTTTTCTTATGTTACAGGGCCATAACTATGAGTGATACTGCATCCAGTAGCGAGTCAGAGGTGGCAGATCCTAGCAGGAAGAAATTAAGGCAGCCAAATAAGTGGAAGAAGGTGATTGCAAAGAAATATATGAACTCCGGTGTAGTGTGATAGTGTGATATTCTTCCCCGTGCAATTGTGACAGGTTAAAGGGTACCTGGAACTGTCGTCGACCGGAATTCTCGTCGACGTCGACGAGTGTTCCAATTTTCGCCGTCGACGAGTGTTCTTTCTCATCGACGAGAGTTCATATTTTTAAGTGGTGGTTTTCCGGGGAGATAACGTTTACAGCGGTCCCTCCTATTGGCATTAATCTTCATACTCTTGTTGAGCTCAGTTGCCTTTGTTTTCTCAGTTTTTCTCCTAATATCCACATTTATCTCCCTGTTGACATTACATCTTTTAGAAAGGAACTATACAGTATATGCAAAGGGTGCGATATTACTTTAGCAGCGCGCACTGTGCAGGTACCACCACGGACTTATTAAGAGATATATTTTAAGTTTCCACGCATCCATCAACAACCTACACCACTTTCTGGTGTGATACTAGTAATAGAAACGAGTTAATAACGTTTTTATGTGTTTTTTAACGATAAATAACAGTGCGTTTAGCCCGAAAATCGGAAGTTTACAGCCTCTTCCGATCGTCGGTTTGTTGACATAACACACATAAATAAACAAGACGATTTGTTCCAATCGTCATTCACTCGCAGTCCTGCACTCGAATCAGTTACCACTACACAACCAGCCACACACACACACAACCACTTGTTATGTAAAGCTTCACCATAACTTCTGTTTATATTACCTATTTATGTTTACCGTACTAAATTATCTATATATCTTTATTATATATTTTATTTGATAAATATACAAGTGGAAACCAAGAAGAAAATATTTATAAAGACAAAAATTAACAATTAAGATTACTTTAACTACAGACAAACAATAAATGGGAGGCTCTGTTGCAAAATCATTCGCTAAACTCGTCATTTGCTGGGAATCAATTCACTCGAATCAGTTACCACTACACAACCAACCTTACACCTGTACCAATTTTTCTTAAGCTTCACTATAACTTCTATTTATAGCCTATTACCTATTCACATTTAAAACCATATTCTGTATTTTCTACGATTATCTTATAAGTGGAACTGTCGTCGAAATTTTCGACGTCGACGAATGTTCTACCGTCGATGAGAGTTCTCGGTTCGCGCGTCGACGAGAATTCCGGTCCATAAGACTCCGGTCCAGGCCATATGCCTTTCATTTGAACCAAAATCCGTTAAATCACGACTGTATTTCGATATATTTTTACTTCATGTTAATGCATTAGGTTAGGTTGGTTAGGTTAAGTTAGTAA
This sequence comes from Paralithodes platypus, assembly GCA_032716605.1. Lineage (NCBI taxonomy): Eukaryota > Metazoa > Arthropoda > Malacostraca > Decapoda > Lithodidae > Paralithodes > Paralithodes platypus. The sequence continues at coordinate 43,635,146 of CM064497.1, read as the reverse complement.
ATACAATAACATTAAGTAAAAATTCACCGAAATAGAATCGTGCTTGGAGGTAATGTCAAGGTACAGCTGCTGCGGCCATTGCCTTCTATAAGTAGATTCTATTTTTATCCCACTTAATTATTGTTATTTATAGTTATTTTCTGTATTAGTATTATTATAAGTAGTGGTAGGTTAATCTCGCTAACGATATTTCGAAACACAGTCGTGATTTAACTGATTTTGGTTCAAATGATAGGCATATGGGCTGTTTTAACCTGTCACAATTGCACGGGGAAGAATTTCACACTGGCAAAGGATACCAAAGTGTTTACAATAAAAAAAAACAAGTGGCTAGCAGGGAGGTAGGGCTCCCATGTGGTTGTGGTTATTTTTGGCAAGGTTGGGCATGCCTCTGTAAAGGATTTTTTGTATAACTTTTGGGCCCTTGGTGACAATACAGCCCTAAATCTATATATTACTAAACTTGTGACGACAAACGACTGTGAACGGAGTGGTATCAAAGACCGTGTGAGTAGTGTTTTGCGGACCACGATCTTGTGGATTACTAACCACACCCGGGGCTGGTACAGGCGCGGCGACGTGCTTGAGTGGCCCCTGAACTCCAACAACAACTAACCACACCCCCTCTCATTTCTCACACCACTTTGCCAGGCCTTTACTACAACATCAATAAGGTAACTGCCAATAATTATTATTTTTATCATTCAACTATACCATTGAACTCCTTATTCTTTAATTTCCTCAATCTCCTTCCCAAACATTATTCTCATGCCACATTTAATTCGTTAATTATGTTAAATGGCATGCTAGCCCACTCATCTATACATATTCGATATTGTCTTGCTCTAACCTTTCCATGAAGCCCAGAAACAAAGAAGGTGGTTGGTAAATAGCGGAGTTACAGATGTTTAGGATTTTTTTTATTTTAATACCACGAATTTTCCGAGTGTTTTTTATAAGCAAAATTGGTCATTTGCATCAATATATAGTGTTTGTAATTAATTAGAAATCTCGGGAAAACCTATTTTCCCCATTATGCCTATCGATCGATGTTGAGACACGATGTTGAGACACGCTCCCCGATAGTGATTTGAAAAGACATTAGCCTAACCAAACAACCTTACCTAACCTAACCTAGTATTATGGGTGGGGGCTGCCGCCCCCCCCCCCCCTCCCCGCTGGTTGAGTACTAATCCCTTAATACAAAAATATAAACATTGGCTGTCGATTATACGAAGGAGAAAAAGTCGATGAAGTCTATGGTGATTACTCTGCAATCTTCAGCTTGATTTGTACATTGATAACGGGAAAGTACCGTATTGACAACCTTGTTACGAAAATTAAATTTTAGTACCATACTTTTATATTAGGTTTTTCTGAGGGTTTAACACATTTTCATATGATCTTTAGAGCTATCGATGACTGAAAGTACCAAGTACCGTATTGACAACCTTCTTACGAAAAAGAAATGTTAGTACCATACTTTTTTATTAGGTTTTGCCGAGGGCTAAAACAAATTTTCTTATGATCTTATGATCTTTCGAGCATATAGAGTCATTATTTATCTTCAAATATATCAACAAAATTCGTGGTATTAAAATAACATTAAACCGATGTTTATTTATTTTTCTTTAAACTCATTTATCTAGCAACTATGATATGGCGTGATCGCCGTTCTCGCTCTATACGTTATCATCAACTTTTAGGCGAAGTATTGGTTTTGATTGTACAGTCGCGATCATAAATTCTTATGCATACATACAGAGCCACTGACCGCCAAAATCACGATCATCTCCAGCGAGGGGAGTATATAGGAAATATGAAGGTGGTTTAGAGGACGAACTATTTTGTTTTGTTTTAATAGTTATATGGGGGAGTAGACTTGATGTCTATGAGAGCAAGATACCTTGATTGAGAGAGAGAGAGAGAGAGAGAGAGAGAGAGAGAGAGAGAGAGAGAGAGAGAGAGAGAGAGATTTACGAGATACCTATAGAGAACTTGTGTAGTAAAACCTGGTGAGGAAGGAGTAAGGAATTTAAGATGACAAGGGATCAGTGGACACAAATCGATAGACTATGCGTATCATTATTATTTTTATCATAATATATTTTATTGTATTAAGTGTTTCAGTGTTTATACGGTAGGCTACTATGTGTAAATTATGTGTTTCAGTGTTTATACGGTAGGCTACTATGTGTAAATTATGTGTTTCAGTGTTTATACGGTAGGCTACTATGTGTAAATTATGTGTTTCAGTGTTTATACGGTAGGCTACTATGTGTAAATTATGTGTTTCAGTGTTTATACGGTAGGCTACTATGTGTAAATTATGTGTTTCAGTGTTTATACGGTAGGCTACTATGTGTAAATTATGTGTTTCAGTGTTTATACGGTAGGCTACTATGTGTAAATTATGTGTTTCAGTGTTTATACGGTAGGCTACTATGTGTAAATTATGTGTTTCAGTGTTTATACGGTAGGCTACTATGTGTAAATTATGTGTTTCAGTGTTTATACGGTAAGCTACTATGTGTAAATTATGTGTTTCAGTGTTTATACGGTAGGCTACTATGTGTAAATTATGTTTCAGTGTTTATACGGTAAGCTACTATGTGTAAATTATGTGTTTCAGTGTTTATACGGTAGGCTACTATGTGTAAATTATGTGTTTCAGTGTTTATACGGTAGGCTACTATGTGTAAATTATGTGTTTCAGTGTTTATACGGTAAGCTACTATGTGTAAATTATGTGTTTCAGTGTTATACGGTAAGCTACTATGTGTAAATTATGTGTTTCAGTGTTTATACGGTAGGCTACTATGTGTAAATTATGTGTTTCAGTGTTTATACGGTAGGCTACTATGTGTAAATTATGTGTTTCAGTGTTTATACGGTAGGCTACTATGTGTAAATTATGTGTTTCAGTGTTTATACGGTAGGCTACTATGTGTAAATTATGTGTTTCAGTGTTTATACGGTAGGCTACTATGTGTAAATTATGTGTTTCAGTGTTTATACGGTAGGCTACTATGTGTAAATTATGTGTTTCAGTGTTTATACGGTAGGCTACTATGTGTAAATTATGTGTTTCAGTGTTTATACGGTAGGCTACTATGTGTAAATTATGTGTTTCAGTGTTTATACGGTAGGCTACTATGTGTAAATTATGTGTTTCAGTGTTTATACGGTAGGCTACTATGTGTAAATTATGTGTTTCAGTGTTTATACGGTAGGCTACTATGTGTAAATTTGTCTTCATTTTGTCTTCAATGGTTCACTTTATGTTTGCATTTTCTCCATTATAATATCCGAGAGAAGTTTTATCATCCAGTTAAGGGGAGATGGGTTGTTTTTCTAGACCCCCTTCTCCCTTATGTTTAGCCCCATTAGTTTTCGGATTGTATGATGTTTGTCCCATTAGTGTGTCTATTTTAAGACCCTTCGTGCTATTTTGGTGTCGATTTTTTTCCTGGCGAATGATAGTGAGCCTGTAATATTGAAAGAATCGGCCTTCGGCCGGGAAATTTTTACCGAAAAATGTACAAATTAATAAAGAAAGGGGAACTAATGGATGTTTTTTATAAAGTTTGATGGAGGTCTATGGAGGAAACTAGAAAAATAATTAATAAATTAACAAATCGACCAAAAAATTAAATCATCCCCCTTTAAAAGAGAATTATGTACTGTAACCTCTTAGACAATCGTGGCTTTAACTTAGACAATCGTGGCTTTAACTTTTCAAAGCTGTCCCAAACTTTACATTTACATTTCGTAGGTTTGCTTATAATGTTTAAGGCTCATATTAAGCCAGGATATATGTCTTATAATGTTTAAGGCTCATATTAAGCCAGGATATATGTCTTATAATGTTTAAGGCTTATATTAAGCCAGGATATATGTCTTAAAGTGTACACTATAGGCTCTAGAACATTGACTAATGAATTCCTATAATAATATTATTGTGGCTCTTACAGTTTTTCATAATTTTCCGAAGGTGTATCAACAGTATTCTGACAATATTGTTCATACATTTCTGAGTATGACTGAACAACGAACGGCATAATTAGAGGTGGTATATATTTATTGAAAATTTCTCGCACGCTGATGACATATTTTGAAACCTTCCCTTTAAACGTGTGCCCGAGTCTGTGTATTCCCTCAATCAATGTTCACTATTTTAAGTTGATCATATATAAATGTACAAGGAATTGTACAGGCGATTGTGCATTTGCTAAGACATAAGGTTGTTGTTGTTGTTGTTGTAGTTGCCCCCACCGTCCGCAGCCCCCCTTGCAGTGCTACCCATTTGGGCGATCTCGCCAGCACCTAGAAGGAATAATAGTATAGTTAAAGAGACAGACAGAAATGGCTAAGCTTGGGTAGAGAATGCCAAACCTCACTCTGGATAGGACCAGCCCTTACCCAAGACATGAAGTTCGGATTAGTGCTGTGAACGTGTGATTGGATTTAATAATCTTAATGGCTTATATATAGTTTCAAGGTGTGCTTACAAGATTTAACCTTTATAGTAATATATTGATTTTAATTAAAACTATGTATTAACTTGTTATGGTGGTTAAATACAGCCAGCTCACCACGTTCTTAGGTAGCAATAATATAGATGAAGTGTAGGGGATAGAGGTTGTAGTGGGAGATATGTTTAGCGTAGGAAAGAACTAATAGGGATGTAGGAAAGAAGGGCTCTGCCTCGTATGGGCCAGTAGGCCTTCTGCAGATTTTAATTTTTCTCATGTTCTTATGTTTTTATTTGTCCCAGGTTCGTAACTTAGCAACTGTACGTTGACAATAAACAATTCTGTATATTCTAAGGGACTGGGGTTCACGAAAAGGGGCTCAAATCCTCACGCTATTCTTGACTTACAGTGCGATGGTTGAATAATCCAGAGGAGTTGATGACCTCTGAAGTCGTATTTTAACTAGGGTATGTTCTAGACTCTAGAGTAAACCTCACCAGCTCTAACATTCAGCCATGGTTGTCAACTATATTAATCCCGAGGTTATTCAGCTTCATATAATACACTCTGCCGAAGTTATTACGGTACAACACTAGCCCATTGGACGTTTGGGTCATTATTATTGGAAGACAGAGAAAGGGGCAAGGGAACGCGAAAGTGATCTCGGACCCTGAGAATAGGAATTTTAAATGTTGTTTCAGTTTGGGCTCTGTCTCGTGTCGGCCACCCCCAGCAATGTGGTATGTGCCTGAGTATATACATACATACATACATACATCTATACATTTTAATTATTATTGAAGGTTTGTAACCTTTCTGCTATTTTCGAGCTACCGGCACTCTTAGCGTGCATCCTAAGCTAAGCGCAACATTTTCACAAACCGCCTTCGACTTATGTAATGCCCCCAGACACCATTCAGGCTATATTTATACATTTTATTATTAGAAAAATATACCGCTCGCCTAAAATAAATAGGGGGTGAAACTTCCTATATACTGTATATTCGCCAAACTAATAGGGTGAAACGTATTATTATTAATATAGCCACACTATTGTGTCAAACAGGTGTGGTCTAAAAAGACTACCGGTACCAGAAGAAATCTAGGTCAGGACTGATACGATTTTTGTTTAGATTATTTGTTTGTCTTGTTTGTTTTTTCTTTGAAATACAGTGTTGTTTTATAACAAGGACCGTTGTATTTGAGTGTTTACCTATTATCCAACGATTTTAAGACACAGCCCCCGGTAGTGGGGAGGGCTATGAAGATCAGGGATAATGTAGGGTTAAAGACGATAACAAAGGACAAATAATCTCTATTTGGCAATAACCGTTTGCCGTAGGATACATAATGGGTTGAGGGACAAAGCCCCAGGTCTTATTGTATTGTTGGATAATGGGTAAATACTTACTTCCGATGGTCCTCGGTATATAAATCCACACTATATGAACGAAAACACAAAGAAAGAAACACAAATACGTGTTGGATATGAACCAACACAGACACCATAATGTACACTGACAACTGCCTTGGAGCCGGTAACCATCCTCTCCCTCACGATAATGAGGCCTTGTGGAATATTGCGCACCTGCATAAGCTGTAATTGGCTCAATGGGTGTGACGTCAATGGGGATATCACAGAGAAATCCAATACCTTCGGTTGATCATTTTGCGTAATTATCGAAGACATAACGGACAGAGGAATGATGTTAAAACTTCATAACAACAATGGTGAAGGGCGGTGGCACCATGTATAGTGAGAGTATTACTGTATTATTATCTTATATCCTGATATTGCATATGCGACGGTCAGACATAATATAGCAATTAAGTATTGGGTATGAAATGTGTATAGGTCACCAAATAATGGAGGGGTCCCGTATCACTTCTCTCCTAAATTTATACCAGGCCACCCTCTGATTAGATACGATTAAAATACTGCCAGAGATCGTTTCCCAACAACATTGAGGTTTATACAATAACTGAAAATGACAGTACATAATTAACCTTGTAACTTTTAACCTTTTCTAGAGTCTACTAATAATATATGGTACACTGTTATAAATCTAAGTATAAACAAATGGATATGAAAAGGGATTATAAAGGTCATTGAGTATGTTGATAGTGATTTACCTTTTTATCCTTGTATTTGATGCGTTTATTACCATCAGTATACCTTTAAATGGGTAGATTATTATGGAGACTTTAATAACTTTAGGTATCTTGCAGTCCTCGTGTGAATATGTATTAGAGATTTGTAATATGCTACTACATCAAAATAACATTTAGTTTATAACATGTTCCTACTCTACCTCCGGGCATAGGCTAACAGCCAGTAGATTCAACCATTCAACATGATGAAGTCAGGTGGTTTTATTCCAGATGGCGAGTGTGATATAGAGACAGTTTGAATGTAGCAACCAGCTCGTTCGTGGTGTTACATTCGTAAACTTGCGACACCTAGTTGTCTCCTCGTGGCCTGTTGTAACTCTGACTTTTCGAAGCTGTATCACCACTGTATAACTGTCCCATTTTAAAAATCTTAGACACCTTTCTCTCAAATGCCACCTATTGAGCTGTTTACTCACTAAACAGCGAGCGTATTTTTATGGCGTGTTGGTGAGCTTTGTGGTGATGCCCTGTAACTAAGTACAACACAAATTCCATCCCAATAATATCTTCCCATTGAGACAACGGGATTTGAACCTGGGAATATAAGATTACCAGTCCTGTAGCAAGACCACTCCACCACACCTTCCCTAAACATAGTAAGTAAGCCGTTGAGCGAAGTGGAGCACTGGTGGACATCATGTAAACACACTGGTCCTCTCGGTAGTTTCAAGATTAATTTTGGTACTTTTACCTAGTTTCATAAGAACTAAAAGTCAGAGAGGTAGTTGGAATGAAATTCGATAGTACCAAAATTTATCCTTAACTACCAAGAGGGCCAGTGTGTCTACACTTTACCACTCGGATTCGACTATGTCCAATGTCATATCTGTATGCCACCACATTTACGAAAGATGAGTCGCCCCTTCTCACTAACAAATATTTCAGTAATTGCAAACCCTCTGGGGGTAAGGGGGTTAGAATATGCCCCACGTTCCTCCTGTGCATCGTAAAAGGCGTCTAAAGAGGTTGAGTGGTTGGGAGGGAGGGAGGGGCAGTGGAACGAAAGGGACTGATTGACTATGTATATATGGATTAATGAATGAGGAAATCAGTGTTAGATGCTAGGGTGTATAGGGGTATTGGGGGGGGGGGAGTGTCTGACCATTATGTAGTAGTACGGTAGCTAAAATTAGGATACAGAAGAAGTGGGCGAAGAGAGTTAGAGTATGGCAGGAGGGAGGTGGAGTGATTAAGAGGATAGAAAGGTTACAGGAGGAGGAATTCAGGGAAGAGTTCAAGAGAGCAGCAGTTAGACGACTAGGTAGGTTTGACTTGGAGAAAGTGGAAGGGGTGAGCAAAGTGTTTAAGGAAGAGATGTGTGCAGCATGTCAGGAGGTCTGTGGAGTCAGGAGAAGAGTGAGATTAATGTAAGGAACAGCATGGTGGACTGAAGAAGTGAAACTAGCAGTTAAAAAGATAAACTAGCAGTTCAAAATATAAACAAAACATATAACCACCCAGAACGAGGGGCGGCATGCTCCTCGGTGCCGCTAGAAGTGTGGCGAACATATCACAAGAGCAAGTGGTTGGGTAGTAGAGGGAATGAAGATTTGGAGAGACAGCAAAGAGAAAAGTACTTGGAGAAAAAAGAGAGTGGTTAAGAGAGTAGTGAGGGAAAATAAGAGAAGAGTAGATGAGGAATTTGGAAGGGACTTAAGTGTAAAGTAGAGGGAGTGTAAGAAATTGTTCTGGAAAGAGGTCAAGAAAGTTAGGGAGGGTGGCAAGAGAAATAGTAAGAGGGTGAAATATATGAATGGGGGCATGGGCGAGTGCTAGCAGAGAAGAAAGAGAGTCGAGAGATGAAGAGAGCACTTCAATGAATTGTTGAATGTAGGGAATGAAACGCCGGCAAACATATTTAGATGGGGTATGGGAGGGAGAACAAGAGACAAAGTGGAGGAGGAGGTGGGGATCAGGAGATCAGAAGTGTGTGAGGCCTTGAAAAGGGTGAAGATGGGGAAAGCATCAGGAATAGATGGAGTGTGTGGGGAGATGCTGAGGTATGGTGGCATGGACAATTTGTAGACTAGAAAGGAAGAAGGGAAGGTGTGCCTGAAGACTTGAAGACAGGCACAATAGTCTCCCTGTATAAGGGTAAAGGGGAGTACAAAGGAAGGGAGTACAAAGGAAATCAAGCAACAATAGGTCCAGCGACCCCCTCAAGGTTGCTTGCCCTCCAAAATACTGATGGTCAAGTGTCCAAACAGTGGCTTAGAGTGGGTAAGGGAAAAATGGAAAGGGAAGACGCTCTGGGACAAATGTCTGTGGCAGGATTAGGAGATGTTAGTAAGGGGACAGTTGTTACTAATACATTTAAAAGAAAACAAAAATATTAATTTACAAATGCAGTCAGTCGTGGATTTAAGGCAAGGCATTTGTCTAGGCAAAGTTTAAAAGAATCAACGATGCTGCAGTCTATGTCATCTCGGGGAAGCCCATTCCACAAGTTGACAACGCTATTGAAGAAGAAATTCTTAGACTCGTGTGAGTTAAAAGATTTACCAATAATATTGCAACCGTTCCCCCCGCGTGTAATTTGATTGGTTGATAGTGAAATATTTATTACAGCTCATATTGTCGATGCTTTTGATGATTTGAACACCTGAATTAAGTCGCCTCTTGATCTGAGCTGTGTTAAAGAAAATATATTTAATTCCCTAAGACGCTCCTCGTATGTTTTGTTCTGTAGGTAAGGTAAAATTTTGGTAACTCTACGTTGAACTTTTCTTTTTGGTAGTAAGGGCACCAGGATTGAACGTAATATTCCAGGAGAGGGCGGACTAAGGAATTGTAAAGAGTTAGGATTACATATTTGGATTTATGCTCAAGAGACCTGCCTATAAAGCCATTTTTTTTTTTGCCTTCTTAATAACTTCTGAACATTGTTGACTCGGTTTTAGGTTACTCGATATTGTTATTCCCAAATAAGTTTTTCTGTCTACACTCTTAAGCTGAGTGCCATTCATTGATTAGTTTGCTTTCTCTATTCGGCTTCCGATATGGAGTACTTTACATTTATCCGCATTGAAACACATTTGCCAAATTTGTGCCCAATGTGACAACTTATCTAGATTATATTGCATATCTTCAACATGTTCATTTGAGAGTACGCTATTTGCAATTTTTGTATTGTCAGCAAACTTTGAGATTGCACAGGTGAGACTCTCATCAATGTCGTTAATGTAAACTAGGAAGAGAACTGGCCACAGTACCGATCCCTGGGGTACCACTCTACATACCTTGGTCCATTTGGATGCTTTACCGTTTATGACTACTCTGTGCTTTCTGTCACTGAGCCAACTTTCTATCCATTTCAACACACCGTCTTGTATTCCATGTGCTTATATTTTTATCAATAAACGTTTGTGGGGAACTTTGTCAAAGGCCTTTGGAAAATCAAGGTTTATAATATCTACAGCTTTACTTTCATCATATAGGTTGAGGATATCGTGGAAGGAGTCTAAGAGGTTTGTTAGGCAGCAGCGTTTATTACGAAAACCGTGTTGAGTATCTTTAAGTATGTTGTTTTCCTCTAAGTGATTTACAAGTTTGTCTCTTATGAGTGTTTCTAGCATTTTACATACAACTGAGGTTAAGCTAAGTGGATGATAGTTACTAGGTAAGGATTTGGTGCCTTTTTTTTAATATTGGTGTTACGTTGGCGAGACCGGGAGAGAGGAGTGTGTGGCAATCACACAGGGATATGTCTCCTAAGTATAGTAGGGAAGATGTACAATAGGGTAGTGATCGAGAGAGTGAGAGTGAGAATGGAGAAATGGGTAGGTGAGGAACAGGGCGGGTTTGAGAAGGGAAGTGGGTGGGCAGACCAGACTTTTTCCTTGACATGTATTTTGTTGAAAAATATCTTGAGAAAGGACAAAAGTTTGTTGCTGCCTTTATGGACTTCGAGAAAGCCTACTGTAGGACAGAGTTGATAGAGAAGGTCTGTGGAAAGTATTGAGAATATACATAGTAGCTGGCAAGTTGCTGAAAGCGGTGAAGAGCATTAATTTTATGAGGGTGCAAAGGCGGCCGTGCTTGTGGAGAATAAACAGCGCGAGTTCTTTGATATGAATGTTGGGTTTAAATAAGGGTGCATGATGTCTCCATGGTTGTTCAATATTTATATGGATGGAATCATCACAAAAATTCAATGAAGAGCAGTGGATGTTGGTATACCCCTGATAAGGGAAGGAAATGAGTGGAAGTTGCCTGTACTGCTGTTTCCAGACGATACAGTTCTGATGAGTGACAATGAGTGGGAGTTGTAGGATCTGGTGAATATGTTTGGAATCTTGTGTGAGAAAAGAAACCTGAAGGAAAATGCAGGGAAGAGTAAGATTATGGTCTTTGAAAGAGGTGCAGTCACAGAGTGTGAGGTGAGGTTGCATATTCAGGCAAGTTATGGTATGGTATTTGGGCAGTGTGATGAGTAATGAGGGGAGCATGGAGGATGAAGTATGGGAGAGGATGCAACAGGGAAAAAGGGTTGTAGGAACGCTGATAGAAGTGATAAGGAATAGGGTGGTCAGCATGGAAGTCAATAGGTCATTGCATTATAGTGTGGTGATTCCGACATTGATGTACGGGAGTGAGGTATGGACGTTGTTGGAGAGGCACAAATCAAGAGTGAGAGGGGTGGAAATGAGTTACTTGAGAAGTGCATGTGGAGTTACGTGGAGGGATAGACTTGCGAATGAGGAAGTAAGAGAGCAGTGTGGTGTCGATGTACTGGAGAGTGTGAAAAGGAACACCTTGAGATGGTTTAGCCATTTGGAACGTATGGGAAGCGAGATAATGAATAAAAGTGTGTAGTGAGGTGGAGGGACAGAGAGGGAGAGGTAGACCGAGAGTGAGGTGGAAGGATGGAGTTGAGAGGTATATGAGAGAAAGTACAGAGGAAGGAGTACAAAGGAAATCAAGCAACAACATATCTAGTGACCCTTCTAGGTTGCTTGTCCTCCAAAACACTGAGGATCAAGTGTTCAAACAGTGGTTTAGAGTGGGTAAGGGAACATTGGAAAGGGAATTACTGCCCTGGAACTAATGTCCGTGGCAGGATTAGGAAGTTAGTAGGGGACAGATGGGTTAGTAACTGAGGGGGGGATAAAATAAAGTTATTAATTTACAAATGCAGTCAGTCGCGGGTTTGATGTGAGATATTTGTCTAGGCGGAGTTTAAATTAATCAACGGTGATGCAGTCTATAACGTCTCGGGGAAGCCCATTCCACAAGTTGACAACTCGTTTGAAGAAGAAATTCTTAGATTCGTGCGAGTTAAAAGATTTACCAATAATTTTGCAACCGTTTCCCCGCGTGTAATTAGATTGGTTGATACTGAAGTACTTACTACAGTTCATATTGTCGATGCCTTTGATGATTTTGAACACTTGAATTAAGTCACCTCTTAATCTGCGCTGGGTTAAAGGAAATAGATTTAATTTTCTAAGACGCTCTTCGTATGGTTTGTTCTTTAGGCTAGGTATAATTTTGGTAACTCTACGTTGAACTCGTTCTAGCTTGTTTATATCTTTTTGGTAATAAGGGCACCAGGATTGAATGCAGTATTCGAGAAGAGGGCAGACTAAGGAATTGTATAGGGTTAGGATAACTTCTTTGGATTTATACTCAAATGATCTGCCTATAAAGCCAATTATTTTGTTTGCCTTCTTAACTTCTGAACATTGTTGACTCGGTTTTAGGTTACTCGATATTGTTACTCCCAGATCGGTTTCTCTGTTTACATTCTTAAGCTGAGTGCCATTCATCTAATAGTTTGCTTTCTCATTTAGGTATCCGATATGTAGTACTTTACATTATCCGCATTGAAACTCATTTGCCAAATTTGGGCCCAATATGACAATTTATCTAGATTGTGTTGCATATCGTCAACTAGATTACGCTATTTGCAATTTTTGTATCGTCAGCAAATTTTGAGATTGTACAGGTGAGACCCTCATCTATGTTGTTGATGTAAATTAGAAAGATAATTGGTCCTAGTACCGATCCCTGGGGTACCCCGCTACTTACATTGGTCCATTTAGATGCCTTACCGTTTATGACTACTCTTTGCTTTATGTTGCTGAGCCAATTTTCTATCCATTTCAACACACCGTCTTGTATTCCATGCGCTTTTAGTTTTAGCAGTAAACGTTTGTGGGGAACTTTGTCAAAGGCCTTTTGAAAATCAAGGTATATAATATCTACAGCTTTACTCTCATCGTAGAGGTTGAGGATATCGTGGAAGAAGTCTAAGAGGTTTGTTAAACAGGAACGTTTTTTACGAAAGCGCTGTGTTGAGTATCTTTAAGTACCGGTATGTGATTTTCCTCTAAGTGATTTACGAGTCTGTCTCTTATGACCGTTTCTAGCATTTTACATACAACTGAGGTTAAGCTAATTGGACGATAGTTACTGGGTAGGGATTTGCTGCCTTTTTTTAATATCGGTGTTACGTTGGCTAGCTTCCACTGATCAGGCATAGTTCCAGACTGCAAGGATTTATTGAATAGTAATGTCAGTGGTTTGGAGAGCTCATTCTTAGCTTCCTTTAGAACTCTAGGCGGGATTGTATCAGGTCCAGGCGTTATATTTACCTTGAGTTTATCTAAACAATTCAATACTTCTCTCTCTGTAACGGTGATATTGCTTTAGAACATCTGAATTATCAATCTGAATCGGAGATGGTGTAGGGATATCACTGAGGTTTTCTGTTGTAAAACTTGATGCAAAGAAGGTATTGAGGGCATTACTCATTTGTACTTCGTCTTTGGTGTATTCTCCATTTTCATCGAAAGTGGTGTTTGTTGGGAGGTGGGGGGGGGGGGGGGGCCCGTCGGCTGACAGGGGACAGTTGTATTTGGGGACGATTCATTCGTGGGTACCCCTTCGAGGATCATGGCGTCTGGCAATAGATAGATAGCAAACATGTTATTGATCCACCAGATTGCATTAATGTAGTTGCTGGTTGTCACAGCAAGGGATATAAAGTTGGGGTGACTTTCAAACTTCGGCCTGTAAACACCTACTCTCTCAAAGAAATGAACACCTGACGGATTGAATCGCCCACTCAAAAATGTCTCTCATTTAGTGATTGGCTGTCCACCAAGGGGAGTTGGAGTTAACGAGAAGCGTGCATTAGGCAAATACTCTCGAACGCTTTTTCTGGGATTTGTTTTCGTGAACTTTGTCTGGCAACATCTGAATCAACCTTTATTGACGAGGAAACCGTTTTTACATTATATTCTGGCTATCATTACACGATTGTATTCAGTTTCGGAAGGCTCTTTAGGAATCATAGAGGCAACGTCTACTACAAAAAACCTCCTGATTCCCTCAGTCAGCTGAATAGACTCTTGTAACAATAGTCAGAATAAATTGAAAAGAATGCGGCAGTGTATACTGAATGGGTTAAGCTATTATCGACAAAAACATAAATTAGGAAGGGAAGGAAGAGAGTGGCGATAGAAAAATAGACAATATACAGTATATATCTTGGATAGACAGATATAAAGACAGATGGATGGATAGATAGAAATGGAAGGGGTTGGTGAATTAATGACAACAATGCAAAGTAACATAACAGTACAATATACAGAGTCAGCCCAAAGAGAGAATTCATTACTTATATAATTATAGGAATATTGCTTTTGTATCCAAGTGATTCATTATATTAATAATAACATGCAAATCACTTGTGTATGCCATTATTACGGTAAGTTGCAGGAGCGTTTGACCTTATTGCAACATAAACTTTGTAATACTACCGAGCTTCATTAATTTATGTGACATTTATGAGAGAACAATAACTGTGTAATCGAAGTTAGCATTAACATTTATAGTATATAAATGCATGCTTATTCACGCAAGTATAATATTAAATTTAGTTTTTACTTAAAGCATTCTTATATTTAGTTTAGAAGACCAGCGTCTATGCAAGGGGTACTTATGATGATCACTACATCTTTGCTTCTTAGAGGACCTTCTTTGTTAAAATATCTTAGAAAATTTAACTGAATGAATATAAGCACCATATAAGGAGGAGCACTTTTTTTATAACGTTTCGTAGAAAGCTTCTGCGAAACTTTGTCAATAAAGTGCTCCTCCTCATACGGTGTTTATACCCAAGACCTTCTTTGGCTAAAACATGTCAACATTTGTATGTAGGTATATGTGTGTATGTATAATTACACTCAGGCACATGTCCCATAGATGGGGGTGGCCGAATCGAGATAGAAACCAAACAAAAACAAAATTTAAATTTCCAATTCTTAGGGTCCGGGACCACTTTCGCGTTCATTCGCCCTTTTCTCTGTCTCGTCTAGTAGGTGAAGCCTACAAGTGGACAAGGATTCCTAGCCCCCAGAAGTCAGGGGGGGGGGGGGGGGCGCGTTTGTAACACCACGAACTACATATCTCGTAAATGAAAAAGAAATACACAAATACAGATGCGATTCAGTCCAAGATAGGTTTTAAAATTTAAGACAACCATTTAAATTTCACAGTATACTGAAGGTTTTTGAAGAACATACAGTATAACCAAGAGCTACAGTCACTTGTACAAATTCGTGGACCCCCTATTTTGTTCTTTATGCAATTATAATTATCTGGATTGACTTTGGGATGACATTTGCTTTTCAATAAATACCCGGTAGTATCTAGTTTTGTAGTTGATGTATAGGAACTTATATTTATAAATTCCTTTCCAGAGATATACTTCCATAATTATAAATAGGTGAGGTCCATGAATGTCTATGAGTGCGTTTACATGTATTGTGTTAACTCCTTCTGTACCGGAGACGTCTTTTAAATTTTAGTTTCGCTCTATTTAGACGATTTTGTGCAGTTTATGAAGGACCTGTGGTAGTTAAAACGGTTAAGGGAGGTAGTTCGAAGCCAGAAATTTGATGGAGGCTCTTTTTAACTGGATAACATCGTCCATAGACTACAGTAGATCTGGACTGGACACGAAAATGGAACTTTGCAGTAAAGGACCCAAAATCGGAGATCGAACCCTCAAGTTCGAACCTCGAAACTGCGAAAATATCACATTTTCGCGGTTTCGAGGTTCGAACTTGGGGGTTTGTTCTCTGATGTTGGGTCCCTTACTGCAAAGTTCCATTTTCGTGTCCAGTCCAGATCTACTGTAGTCTATGCATCGTCTAATAGTAGCTAGAATAAAGTTAAACAGTTGTCTCCGGTACAGAAGGGGTTAACACTCTGACCATTACCTTCCATGATCAATGCGTGTTTTTCTTATTCTTTCATCAATAGTTTAGTGTAGTTTTCATACCTCCCAATTAAAACGTGTCTACAGACGTTTTCACCAATATCCCTGCAATACATCGCGTAACTATTATAACCATCATCGTTAAGGGGAGGAGGACCGTTTTTTCGGGACCCCCTTCTCCCTAATGTTTAGCCCCACTAGTTTTAAGATTATAAGACATTCGGCCCATTAGTTTGGCGATTTTAACACTTTTCGCCCCATTTCGTTGTCAATTTTAAGCCCTTTCGTGCCATTTAGGTGTCGATTATTTCCTGGCGAGCGATAGCGAGCCTGCAATTTTAATAGGAACCAGCCTTCGGCCGGGACATTTTTCTACCGAAAAATGTACAAATTTATCTTGAAGGGAGGTCCAGGGGGTGTCTTTCTAAGCTTGATAGAGGTCTAGGGAGGAAACTAAAAAAATATATGAATAAATGAATTAATAGACCAAACAAACGGTCAGTCTCCCCGTAATAGCCAAACTCCGAAGCAGTTGGGTTATTATATACCACGGTAGAGTATCTCGTTAGGGCTCAATGCAAATCTAAAATGAGTGTATCATTATTTTGGCTGGTTAGTGTACAGTCGTAAGCTTAAATAACTATCTACCCACTTGAATCCGTATACCAGGTACCGGTATCGAACATGAATTACACGATACAATACCTTAAGGGGAGATGGGTCGTTTTGATTTATGTATCTCTATATTTTTATTAGTTTCCTTCCTAGACCTCCATCAAACACACCCGCCCAAGACCCTCCTTCAAGATTAATATGTACATTTTTCGATAGAAAAATGCCCCGGCCAAAGGCGTTCTCCTAAATTAAAGGCTCGCTATCGCTCGCCAGGAAAACAAACTCGACACCTAAATGACACGAAAAGTCTTAATGTTGACAAAGAAATGGGGCGAAAGGTCTTGAAATCGCCAAACTAATTGGCCGAGCTTCTTATAGTCTGGAAACCAATGGGGTTAAACATGAGGAAGAAGGTGGACCAGAAAAACGGCCCATTTCCCCTTAACCCTTGCAGTTCCAGTGGTGTGCGATTTTTTTTAATGTCAACTATATTCAGATGGTTTTATGCAGTGCAGCTTAGGAAGGGTCTATGCTAGTTCAAAGGAATAATTGAGAATGTATGTAGCCTTTTAATTGATAGGCGTCCTTCCTAAGCTGAATAAAATCGTCAAATAGTTACCAGAATATAATGGAAATGTCGTGACCGGCAGTGAAAGGGTTAAATGTTGTAATATTCAAGTGGGTGTAACTATATTAATGCTCATAACTGTACAATCATATCCGCAAATAGCTGTTAATGTATGCTGAACTTGAGAGAGTGAACACTAATTGGGAGGAGAATACACTCATTTTGTACATATGACTCATTGATAGGTTTCAAAATGTTACATCAGTATTTTTTTCTATGTGGATGAGGGAGACAAAAGGCGAAACTGCCTGTGACGAGTGCCTCCCCCAGAGTTGAAAGAAAGACGGGGCCAATATCAAGGAATGTACGAGCCAAAATGCCTGGACACACGGAGTTTGAAACAATTTAAGTTATAGGATGAAGGAAAGATGGATTTAGGGAGAGTTCCAGAGTTCAGCTGTTGAATAGAAGAAAGATTGGGAATATCGTTTAACTCTTGGGTTGGGGAGTTGCAAAGAGTAGGGGTGGGATTGTGTTGCTAGTCGGGTGCTACATGCTTTACAAAAAGGAGGTGGTATACATTGAGAGAGCTCTGAGGAACACTGATTATTGTAATAGCGGTAGAATAGCGAGAGAGATGCAACATTACAGCGAAGAGAGAGAGAATGCAGAGGATCAGTGAATGGATGTGAGTTAATGAGACGAAAGGCTTTCTTTTCTACTTTGTCTAGAAGTGCTGTGCGAGAGGATCCTCCCCACACATGCGAACAATACTCAATACATGGATGCACTGTGCCCCTATACAGACAAAGAAGCTGTGTAGTGGTAAAGAATCCCCGGAGGCGGTTGAGCACACCCAGCTTCTGGGAAGCTATTTTAGCAAGTGGTAATATAGTCTTTCCAAGAGAGATCACAAGAAAATTAGACACCGAGAATATTAAAAGAAGATTTAGGAGAAATATATATGTTGTTGAAGAGTAAGTAATAGTCTTCTGGAAGGCTGTGACGAGTAGACAGATGGAGGAAATCGAGTTTTGGAAGCATTGCAAGTCTATCTATCTATCTATATGCTCAGGCCCAATCCCCATTTTGGGGATAGCCGACTCAAGACAGAGCAAGAACAGGGAAAACACAAAAACAACATAAAACAACAAATAAACACAGATAAAAAGCACAAACTCACACACATCCAGGTCACCCAGGAGAAGACCCAGAGACCAGGGTCACCAAGGTCGCTCCAGCACTCCCCCGGCTCCCGACCACCCGGAGAGGTTCCGATCTCGGCAGGCAGACATGCAGCGGAGCCAAAGCCACAAGCCCTCCCACCACACTTCCAGGCGCACCCTTCATATTAATCGTTTCCCCGGGCCAGGCGCCTGATGGACTAGTATCTAGTCCAACTTGCGCCCGACCCCTTACTCCAAATGACCACGTTTTCACTCAACTATTCACAAGCATTCTCCATTCACTCCTGTCCACCACCACTTCCCCTGCCTGATCTATAGTCATTCCTCTATCATCCAAAGCCTTTCTTACACAGTCTCTCCATCTCAATGGGGGTCTTCCTGCCCTTCTATCTCCCCTTGTACCTGACTCACATATTCTCTTTGTAAGCCTTTCATCTCCCATTCGTTCAACATGACCATACCAGCTCAGCACCCTTCTGTCCACTCTGGCTGACAAATGTCCCTGCTGCCCCACTCTCCTATGTATCTCTTCATTCCTCAATCTGTCTCTACGAGTAACTCCACACATACTCCTCAAGCAGCTCATCTCCATCACATCCATCCCTCTTTTCTCCTTTTTCTTCAGAGCCCATGTCTCAGCCCCATACATCACTGTTGGCACAACAATTCCTTGATACAGTGCACTTTTTACTTTCACTCCGAGATTTCTCGTCTTCCACATACTTCCCATTGCTCCGAAAACCTTTCTGCCTTCACACACTCTCTATTTTACCTCCACTTCCATACCTCCACTCCTGCTTATAGTCCATGAGCCAAGACCCGAATTTTGGGATATCGGTACCACCCGGGGTGACTAATTCTCTTAGGTGTTTTTAGCTTGCTACATGTCTCTAGTTTATGTTTTGATATGATAGCCCTTGCACATTGGTAGCTTAATGGTCGTTATCACTTCTTGAATAGACATACCCTACCGAGTCCTGTAATACAAGTCCTGTAAATACACACTAAGCATGCCATGGGCTTGTACATACTATTATGGCAAATTACTACTCCTAAATATCATCTACGTCAGACTCGGAATCTGACTGTTGTGCCACCGGCTCTTCTTCAATAGCCTTGTTCTGACATGTCTGTAACCTGCACATGTCCGTGCATTTTAGACCATTGCTGAGGCAAGTACACTTAGGGAGTTCGCATGACCGCACACACTTGCAAGACAGTAGCTGCATAACAGCATCTGGTGCTGGTGAGCCTCGCATCCAGTTGACGGCAAGCTTACCGTCCTCATCTGTCATCCAACCGCAGTCTGTTGGGTTCGCAACAAATGGCTGGCTCTGAAGACTTCTCCTCCAGATCGCAGCCTGGTAGTTTGCACGCAGTGCATGCATGAAGAGGCAGTCCTCACAAGGAGGGAGTTGACTTGACTCTACCTCTCCACGTCTTGCACAGAGCAGCTCATACCGAAGCTTGTTTACCTTAGTTGTGTGGGTAGATGGTAGGTACATGTGGCAGGTGATTTCCTGTAGCTTCTCAAAGAGTTCAGGAGACACTTCCCATGAGCGTCCAAGTTCGTGAAAAGCATGCTGGTATGTCTTGTCCATCTTCACCTGCTTGAGTGTCGTCATCTTCCCTCGGCCAGCGAATGCACTGACGGTATCACAGCCTGTAAAGGCATGCATACCAATCAATGAATCACACACGCTGCCTCCCAGTGTGCGGCTCAGTGTGGTGATATCCAGGAATCTTGTCCGGTTCTTCGTCCCGCACTTCTGGAACAGATGGGATGGGATCTTGTGGCACATGCCAAGACACAACACCATGACGTCTGTATCTTCTGCAGTGATGATGACAGACTTGTTCCCAGATTCTGCTGCATGAAGTGCATGGAGAAGAAGGCGTGTGTCTGCTTCTTCTTGAGTTGACTTAAGCTCAGGAGCCTCTTCCCACTGCTCTTTGGTGATCTTGAAGCAGCGCTGCTCACATGTGACATACAGCTCCTTGTCCTTGAGCTTCTCCCTGTGCTGTGGTGCCTTCCATTCTTCTACCAAGAACTTGATAAGACTTGCCTTGTTGGAGGAACTACCGAGTAACTTTCTCCACTGCTGGATGTTGTGCCCAGGTTGAATGTTCTTGAAATGAATTCCTGTGCCTGCACTTCTTTTGGCTCGTTCTGCATCCTTGATGGATGTCTCCTTGTAGATATCAAACACAACATCAATGCGCCTGCTCTTAGCACCTTCATGAACAGCGTGACTCAGTGCTGTACCTGCAAGCTGTGAAAAAGTTTTGTCGTTTCCCTTCAGTTTGTGGACCAGGCTCATCCCATCAATTATGGTAGCAGAGGGCTCGGGTATCACTTCTGCAGGAGAAACATTCCTCTCTAACTCCTTTGCGAGGGCAGCCTTGTTGGTCTTGCGGAGAGACCCATCACCGCTGGCAAGTGCCCAAGGCAAAGGCCCCAGGGGATGAGCCAAGACATCACTCATTTTGAGCTTTCTGTTCTCGGCAACAAGGATCATCTGGCCAAATAGGTTCCTGTCAGCCTTTAAGATAACCTCCTTGGCATGGTCTTGTGAGCGTGGCTTCATTCTGATGTTAGTGAACGTTCTCAGTTTCGTCTTCGTCATCGTGTCATGAAACTGTATAGTTGGCGTATCGATCTCCAGGCGCTCTTCCTTGAAGGCTTGATATGCATCCTCTCCTATTCTGTAGGCCCCTAGAAGGTCTTTGACAACTTCTGGTGGTGCCATAGTCGCAGTTGACAAACTGACAAGATCTTCTTGCTCTGCGTTGAAGGGGTTCAACCAGCTGGTCTCCATCAGTTGAACTAAAGATTGGACATCGGCCTCATCTCTTCTAATCCTGGGCATCTGTAGGTCTGGGTGGCTGAAGTCAGTATACTTTTGGCCTACTACCATAGTCCTGAGCTGCCTTAAGTACCTGCTGCGATACTCCGATGTCAGGTAGTACCTGGCGACAGCTCCGCCTTTCAGGCTGAAGCCTTTTGTGCCCCCTGGTGTCTGGGTGTCTTTGTTGATCGTCTCTTCGATTGTCTGGTCCACAGGGATCCGTCCAAAGGGATTCTTGCTACCGATCTGGACCGAAAAGCCACCTTGCATGAAGTGTTCATGGACCTCTGGGTGTTCAATGGGCAGTCGAGACATCAAGGCATAGTAGTAGGTTAGGAACCGGGCATAGTTCACTTTGTCATAGGCAAAACACCACGGTATCATCTGTCGGATTGCTCCTAGGTGGAGCATCCAGTTGCCTTCTCTGGAGGCTCGAATTAAGTCCAGCATGATCTCAACCATGTCCAGGTATGACATCCAGAATGCTGAGAGGTTGTGTTCATCTCTGAGGGTCTCAAGATAAACTTGGAAAAGCTTCATGATATGTGTGCATGATTCACTCTCCATCAGCTCTTGAAAGAGTCCCTGAGACACATTGCTGTGAAAGCTGTTGATGTCCTTCAGTGTTTAATCTAGATGGTGTATGTCCCTTGAATGGTTTTCTTCTAGCCATGAAAGGAAGCCTTTCCATGCAAGCCTCATCAGTGCTTCATACACGAGCTTGTGTAGTCTCACTGCTCTGTTGTACCTCTTGCCGTTCATCACTCCTGACACTGATCCTTCTGCGATGATACCTGATTCCACACACAGATCTCTAAGACCTGCATCTTGAAACCTCTTTCCTATGGTGGAGATGAGATTACAGATTGTGTGGAAGACGCCCATCCTGATGATAATGTTCTTGAACTTCCCTTGTTTCCAGATAACTTCGGCAGCTTTGGCATAGAGTGCTTGATCAAACACGCACACAATCTTGTTAAGCTGTAAGGACTGCATGATAGCATGCGTTTGTTCCAAGATTTCATTAACGGTGGACATTTCTGTTGCGGGAGCATTGATAGTGGGCAGGTAGCTTACAGTGTCCTGAACCACTGCAATGTCTCTGCGCATTTTGATGTTGAACCCAGTCCAACTGCTGATGGACTGGTCCTCATGGTCTGACATTCGAGTAAGAAGCCAGATATGGTTCTTTGTCTTTGAATCCTGGACTTCCTTGGTAGTGTCGACATACGCAGTCTCAATCCTAGGTGGCCCTGCCCGCCGCCCAACATTGTATATTGGCAGCATTGATGATGTCTGAGTGATGCTTCTTATCTTGGACTTGGTAATCTCTGGCAGGACTTTCTCTGGCACAGAGCCTGCAACTTTGGACTGGACAGCAATGCCATTGACTCTATGAGAAGTACCTGCTCCACTTAGGGTCTCTTGAAGTCGGTCAATGTTATCCCAGGCCAGGGTTGTGAACACACCAGGGTAGATGTTTGCTGGCAGTGGAATGTCATCCTTTGAGCATTCCAGCTTCTGGATACAAAGGGTTGTATCGATCTCCTCAAACATTGAGTAAGACACACAGTGACCAAGACGATTCAGAGTTCGGATCAGTTCTGTGTTTCCTGTCAAAGACTTTACAGCATTGGTCAGCAGTACGTGCTTGGGTGGTTTTGTCTTGCCACTGGTAACAGCAAAGACCAAGTCACTGCCAAAGGAAGTGGCAAGACGTTGAGCTCTTTCAGAGGGAGTTTCACACTCACACTCTCCTGTCAGCAGGGTGTGCAGGAATTGAGTGACTGCTGCAGGAATGACATTCTGATCTGTATCGGGAGGCCATGGCTGACTCACATCTTGTTTATTGATCTCATTCCTCAGCTGCATTCCTGCTTTGGTTAAGACATCTTCAGAGTTAGCTGCTCTTGCTTCTTGCAGGTCTTTTGCCATTTTGTGTGCTTGCCGGGCAAGGTCGTCCATTGAGAGGCTGCGTGGATAGATTAGAAGCTTTCCTTTCTCATCTGGGACAAAGCGTAGTGATTCTCCAAACTCGGTTTCAATCTTTCGGCGAACATGTTTCTTTGTCGCTGGTTTCAGTTGGATAATACCACGGGACATCATGGATCTCTCAAGCCTAGATGTGAGGTTTGTCATAGGCAGTACCTCTGGGTTGGGGAATAATTTGGTCCTTATATACAAGCAGAGTTCCTCGAGGGCTTCTGTTTCAACCTCTTCGTAGCGTGCTTCCTCGCTTTCTTCCTGATTTTCACCTGCACCCGACCTGGCGGCCGCTGGGAAATCATCTTTTGTGAAGAGTTTGTAGCACGACTTGTGGTAGTGACCCTCTGCAGCAACAAGGTCTCTGCTAACTAAACCAAGGATTCTCTGGTTGAGTTTCCTTATTGCTGCTCTGCGAATCTTCTCATCTGCTCGTAGCTCAACACACTGTATGAGTGGCTCCCTTGTCTTTGTTGTTTTTATGTACTTGCTTGACTTCTCGCAGAAGATACATACTTTGGCATACACCCTGCTAGTACTAGGGGCATCCCTTGATGCCCTCCTCCTGGGGTCGACGCTTGCTGATTCTATCTTGACACCCTTGGCAAGGATAGAATCCAGTGACTTCTTCATTGTAAAGAGACTACGACATTTACGGTGATAATGTATGTGTGGTATTCCTCCTTCTTCAAGGCCCTTGGCTGCTTCCAGGACTGGATCATGCTGCCTGATTTCTGCAGCCCTGAGCAATGTGTTCCAGGAGTCCAAATCCTGTGGTGACACCAGAGCATCGCTGTCATCATCAGAGCAGTGGATGATACAGTCGATCCGTGCTCTCTTCCTCGCAGATGGTTCCATCCTGCCGTCAAACAGTCGACACACACCTGCAAAAAATATCACCATTAAACCATGAACAAACAAACACATTACATGGAAACCACTCTACATATGTTTGCTCCTTCCAATAATAAATTATCCCCAAAATATAACAAAAAATCCCCAAATATGAAATAAACCCCTAAATATGGAGAAACTTGAAATACACATCGGAATAATTCTTGTAGAGAATCAAATAAGCTACAAGAGCTGTTAGAATATATTTTTCAATGTTCCCCATATTTAAGGATTTATTCTAGATTTAGAGGAAAATACCCAAAATATAGAGTATATTCCGAAATATGAGGAAATTTGAAAAATACCTAGGAACAACTCTGGTAGAGAATATAATTCTACATAGGTGTTCAAAGTTTCGCGATGATTGTGTGATGGATTTTAAAGAAAATGAGGAAAACGCCGAGCGTCACGCTAAAAATCTTTATTTTTGGGTAGCGCCCCTATTGCATCAAAAAAATTAGACTAAGCTACCAGTGCGAGAAGGCTATCATATCTTAATGTACTTACAGTCACTCTATAAACATTTTAGTACCATTCGTGTTTAGTCACCCCAGGTGGTACCGATATCTGGCCTGGCTCATGGACTATTATCGTTCCTCCTAGATATTTAAAACACTCTACTTGTTCCAATATTTCCCCATCCAGCCTCACATCTAGATTCACCCTATGCTCTCCCCTATTACACACCATTACTTTACTTTTATTGACATTCACCTTCAGTTTCCTCCTTCCACAAACCACACCAAACTCTTTGACTACCCGCTGCAGTTTCTCATCAGAATCCGCCACCAATGCTGTGTCATCAGCGAACAGCAACTGATTCAACTCCTAATCTCTACCATTCTTTCCTACTAAACCCAATCCTCTTCCCATAGTTCTCCTTTTCACCTCCCTCACCACACCATCCATAAACATATTAAACAGCCATGGTGACATTACACAACCCTGTCGCAAACCTACCTTTACCTCCTCAAATCATTCACTCAACTCACCATTTCCTACTCTCACACATGCTCTGCTCCCTTCATTGCAAGTAACAAGGTTATCTCTGTCCCAATCAGAGATAGTAGAAAGATCAGAAAATAGGTGTGCCAAGGCCCTGTTATATGAGTTTTGAAGTGATTGCATACTGGGTTGTTGTGAAAATGTAGTTGCATAGTGTAAGGTAGAGTATTTAGCATATGAGTGGATAGGACTAGAGGTACATTTGAGGAGATCATTAATAAATATTAGAAAGAGAACTGGAGAAAGGACAGGCCCCTGAGGAACACCGGAGTTGATAAGGAAGTGGGGCGATGGCCATCCACAAACGCAGCTATGGAACGGCCAGAAAGGAAATTTGAGAAAGGCACAGATGGAGGGATAGGAATCGAAGGAGGGTAGTTTATAAATTAGAGATTTGTGCCAGACTCTATCAAAGGCCTTTGATATGTCTAATGCAATAGAACAAGTCTCACCTAAGTCCCGAAAAAAGAATGACCAAGAGTTAGTAATATAAGAAAGAAAGGAACCCTAAGGAAGCCATACTGGCGATCTGAGAGTAGATTATGAGAAGAGAAATGCTTAATAAAATTTGAAGTAAGAAGAGTTTCAAAGACTTTGGAAATGCAAAAAATTAGAGCAACTGGACGATAGTTGGAGGGTTGAGAGCGGCCACCCTTCTTTGGAACAGGTTGAATAAGAGAAAACTTCCAGTAAGAAGGGAAGACGTTAGAGGAGAGACAGAGACTGAAGAGTTTGCCTAGGCAGGAAGTCAGCACGTAAACACAGTTTTTTAGTACAACAGGAGGAACACCATGCGGTCCGGTCCGTACGCCTTCTTAGTATTTAGCCCAGAGAGGGTAGAAAGTACATCTTTAGAAGGGATTAGGATATTAGGCATAAGAAAGAGAGAGGGGGGTGGAGAGGGAGGGATAGCACCGGAATCATCCAAGGTGGAGTTTTTAGCGAAAGTTTGGGTGAAGAGTTAAGGTTTGCCAGAGGATGAAGTGATGGTAGTGCCGTCAGAGTGGAAAAGGGGAGGGAAAGACGAGGAAGAGAAATTGTTGGAGAGGGTTTTGGCTAGATGCCAGAAAGCTTGGGAAGAGCTAGAGTTGGATAGTTCAGTGCATTTATTTTTGATGAGTGTTTGGCGAGTAGGACAACAGATTTGGCTTGATTCTGGGCAGAACCATAGGAAAAATTAGATTCATGAGCTTGAAGGCGTCGGTACCGATTGAATGCTTCCTCTTTATTGCGGACAGCACTAGAACAAGCGTAAGTAAACCAAGATTTCTTTGCATTAGTCTGGGAGAAAGAAAATGGAATATATTCCTCGATGCCCGAGAGGATTACCTCGGTAATTCGTTCAGCACTCTCCAAGGTTCCCAGTCCACGGAAGCAAAAATAATTCCTTGGGAAATCAAAGAAGTACTGTTAAAGAGCCTCCCAGTCGGCAGCGCCAAAGTGCCTCTAGCGCCGCCAGCTGGAAGGATCGGTGGCCGTACTGGAGAGATAGGACAGGTGACAGAGATAAGTTTAAGGTCGGAGGACCTTAAAGGAGAGAAAAGATCGACAGTATAAGTAGAAGGGTTAGAAGTTAGAAATAAGTCAAGAATGTTGGGCCGATCTCCGAAGTGGTTCGGGATACGGGTGGGTTGCTGAACCAACTGCTCTAGGTCATTTAGGATAGAAAAGATGTAGGCTTGTTCGCCAGGTTGGTCAGTGAAATGAGGGGATAGTAATTGGTGGTGGTGAACATATATCAGTGTGTTAAAATTGTCCAATTGAATTCATACCGCTTATCACTGCAGCGATTGTACTGTTACTCTAAGACATAAGTATTCGCACATAATGAGCCATCAAACAACGAAATTGAACCTCCGAAATGGTGATAATAGGTATATAATTAATAAGAAGATTCAATTAAGATTACGTTTGGGAAAGCTTCGACAATTTAAGGACGCGATATATGTCTTAGAGTGTACAGTTGCCAAGACATGAATCTGGTACGTACAGTCATGGTCATTAAATCTGATAAGTAGCCGTCGAATTAAATATACAAACCTCCGAAATACAAACATCATGTAGGAAATTTATATCTTGATTCAGTTCAGCCCAAGATATCTTCGAAAATATATGGACAGCATACATATTTTGTGGAGATGCGGAAAATGATCACTCTCACAGGTATACTTGTAGGTTGAAGATAAATGTGTTAGCTTATTGTTTACTAATAGTGTTGTTATAATTAGGTAAGGTCATTAATTCACATTAACTCATTTAGTACCGGCGACATCCTATTCATTATATTCTGCCAACTATTAGACGATTTTAATCAGCTTAAGAAGGACGTCCACCAATTAAAAAGCTACAGCCTATCTCAATTAATCCTATTAGCTACTACATATCCTTTTTAAACTTCATATAATCGTCTAAATGCAGCTAAAATATATACAAAATTACGTCACCCGTACTGAAGGCACAAATAATATCCTGTTATCATGGTGAAATAGAACCAGACCTGCACATCATGTTAACACTCTAAAGCACAAATCCTGGACCAACATTAGTCCACGAAGACCATACACGAACCTATGAAGTACGAAATGTAAATATTAGAGAAATTATTAATGAGAACATTCGATTAACCTCTTGAGGATTATGACGCGTTTTAGCTGTGTATTTTGGCTATCATTAGACAATTTTATTCAGGTTAGGAAGGAACTGTGGAAGTCAGAGGCATAATTGAGTTGGTTTTGACCCCTTAAATTCCTAGAGGTCCTTCCTAAACTGCAAAACATCGACTAATGATGCCCAAAATATATGAACAAAATGCGTCATAATCCTCCAGGGCTTAAGTTCGGAACATATTCGAAAACTTAATGCCACGATCTATGTGAATCTATACTTGTATAAAGAAGGGACTGGAGTTCTAGAAAAGAGGCTCTGGTCTTGATTTTCTTCTTGACTTATTCTTGCTTAATAATTCTGAAGGGTTGGTACCGGTAGCCTATAAAGTCCTATTTTGATAAAGAAATAATAATAATAATAATAATAATAATAATAATAATAATATAAGTATACAACGAGGAGTGACAGAGTTAATATCAACGAATGGGATACAAATAAAACATAGATAACAGTCTGACAATATATTCTAGAATTCTATAATATAATGTATAATTACTAAATGTATTTATATTCCAAAGGGATAATGTCATATTCAGCGTATAATCAGTGAACATTCAATCCGCTTATCATCACTTTTATGGCTCTACTAATATAGTGTTGTATTGTAGAATACAACAATCAAATAATTTCCTTTGTTCGGTTTTCCTGAATATTGAAGTCATGTTATAATTCCGTACAGTCAGGTCAGGTGAAGGTGTTGAGGGATTAGCCTTTACAATTGCACCTCGTATCTACATTCTACTTTTTCCTATTTTTCTGAAGAGTGTAAAGAGGGGAGAAGGGGTGTTGGAGAGAGAGGAAGCTGTTGGAGTGGCTTTGTTATGTGTGTTATTAGTCTGTATACGTGTTCGAAATCTCCCCCGACTGGGTGCAAGCATGTGAAACACGCTAGGACGTACTATAACACCCACTAAATGTCCGCCTGGGTCCGTACAGTACATTCATTCCTCAAGAAGGGCTTCAAAATAGCAATGATGTATCAAGTTAGTATTTGCATTTTAAGATGTTTTTAAACAATCCTAAAATATTGAAATCAATAATATCTATAATTATAAAAAATGCATTTGTTCAGCATTCGATAAAATCACTTGATATTATCGTATTATAAACGACATAATGTAGTTAGGCGACATGAATGGTAGAGTTGGAAACGAGGAAATAGAAGGTATAGTGGGTAAATGGGGTGTGGAGGGTAGGAATATGAATGGTGACTTCCTTTTAGAAGTATGAGCGGAGAGAGAGATGTTTCTGGCTAACACATTTTTTGAACATCGTCACATTCATAGATATACATGGCACAGAGGTGAAGGTGAGCAGGAACAGAAATCTCTAATTGACTGCGCCATGATGGACTCCGGACTAAAAGGAAGAATTTTAGATTCAAAAGCTGTAAGAGGTATGCTGACGGGATCAGACCACTATACAGTGCTGACAAAAGTGAGGATAAGGAAAGAGTGGAAATATGAGAGGAAAGAGAGAAAACTGACAGTAGAGAGAATAAATGTGAGAAAATTAAATGAAGAATGTAATGCAACAAAATACAAGGACATCCTGAAAGAGACTATAAAGGACATGGATGTTATGATAGATCTGGGAAATACTGTAGACGAAGTATGGAAAGGTACAAGAGACTCCATGATTACAGCAGCTGAGAAAATATGTGGGAAGAAAAACCTTTAAAATGTGGAAGAAGAAAGGTAACGCATGGTTTAGCAAAGAGATAGAAGAAATAGTGAAAAAAAAAAAAAAAGTTCAGAAAGAGTATGCTGCAAAAGAATATACCTAGAGAAACTAGAGATGCGAGGAAAGAAGAATATAAAGATTTGAAACAAAGAGTGAAGAGGGCGATACAAGACGCTAAAAGGAAGACAGATGAGGCATATGGGAGAAAGATTAGTGAACAGTTTCTGAATGACAGGAAAGCCTACTACAGAGCTGTGAAAGAAGCCAGAGGGAAGAAGACTGAGTGTCTCAGGTGGTAGGATGAGGGACATGAATGGGGAAGTGGTAGAGGGTGATGGTGTGGTGAAAGTATGGACAGATAATTTTAGTAGCTTAGCTGTAAAGAGTAGGGGGAAGGCAAAGATCTCATCTATAGGAATGGAGAGAGGTAGAATAAACAGGGTAGTTGAAAGCCAGATAAGCAGATAAGAAGTAAAAGAAGCAATCAATAGACTTAAAATGGGCAAAGCTGCTGGAGTAGATAACATCCCAGGTGAAATGCTGAGATATGTAGGAGAAGAAGCTGTTGACATAATGCATAGGTTATGTAAATTAGCATGGGAAAAGGAAAGTGTACCAGAGGACTGGAGGAAAGCAGTGATAGTACCCTTGTACAAAGGGAAGGGTAGTAAAGAAGAGTGTAAGAATTATAGGGGAATTAGCTTGCTTAGCATACCTGGAGAGGTACACGCAAGAGTAGTAACAGAGAGGCTACAGAAGATAACGGATGACAAAATAGGCGAGGAACAGGGAGGTTTCAGAAAGGGCAGGGGCTGTGTTGACCAGATAGCCTCAATGCGATTGTTGGTAGAGAAGTATTTGGCCAAAAACAGAAAACTCTATGCAGCATTCATGGATTTGGAAAAAGCCTACGACAAAGTAGACTGGGAGGGCCTGTGGGATGTGTTAACAGTATATGGTGTGGGAGGAAAGTTGCTAATGGCAGTAAAATCTTTTTATAGGAATGCAATGGCAAATGTGAAGGTAGGGGATAAGTTAAGTGAAAGTTTTGAGGTCAATGTAGGTGTAAGACAGGGATGTGTCATGTCAGCTTGGTTGTTCAATATATACATGGATGGAGTGATTAGGGAATGTAGGGCTGTATCAATGGGTGTGGGAGCTAGACTGGAATCAGAGGGAAGAACATGGAAGATTTTAACATGCCTATATGCGGACGATGCAGTCCTGTTGGCGGAAAATGCTGAAGAACTTCAGAGAGTGGTCACTGACTGACAGGGTATGTGAAAAGAGAAAGTTAAAGGTCAATGTAGGGAAATGTAAGGTAATGGTGTTTGAGAGAAGAATGCATGAAACCATAGATTTTAAGGAAAAATATAGAATCAAGAAAGAACACAAGAAAAGTTGTAAAATAAAATTGAAAAATGAAGTACTAGAAGAGGTTGAAAGTTTCAAGTATTTGGGAGCTGTACTATGCAAATATGGTAACATGGAGAGTGAGATAAAAGAGAGAAAAATGCAAGGGAGAAAGGTGATTGGAGAACTTGATCGTATTCTCAAAGGAAGAATGGTTAGCCAGGAAGTCAAAAAGTCACTGAGAAACAGTGTGCTGCTCCCAACACTCTCGTATGGAAGCGAGACATGGACGGCAAGTGACGAGGACCTCTTCAAACTGAGAGCTGTGGAGATGAGCTTTTTCAGAATGGCAGCTGACATGAATAGGCTAGATGGGCCAAGTAATAGGGAAGTGTACGAGTCCTTTGGAATGGAAGAGCAGGCTTTGGGCATTGATTGTGGTGTGGTTGAGTGGATAAAGAGAAGTACTTTGAGGTGGTATGGTCATGTTCAGAGAATGGATGAAGACAGAATGCCAAGAAAGATATATGGGAGTTAGGTGAGTGGAACCGCTAGTAGTGGAAGACCACCTATGGTATGGGAAAAGAAAGTGGAAAAATATATTGAAGAAAAACTTCCACGTAGTGGAAGGGGCATTGTGGCACGGGCAGGGGAGGCATGTCTTGACAAAGTAGCTTGGAGACGTTTCTGTCATGGCCATCCTCTAGTGGGGGTTTCCCAGGGGGAAACAAGGCGTCGGAGATGATGATGATGATGATAATGTAGTTTATAGAAACAAATCCACCATTAAATTATCACTTCTTTTTTATTTTATGATAGCTATATTTAGACGATTTTGTGCAGTTTACAAAGGATCTGTGGTAGTAAAAAGGGCAAAATGAGGTAGTTCGAAGCCTGTTAATTGCTTGATGCTCTTTTATAACCGAATAAAATTGTCTAATAGTAGCCAGAATAAACTTAAAAGACGTCACCGGTACTGAATGGGTTATGAAATAGTTTTCCTATCCTTGTATAAATACGGACTACAGCTTATTATGAGAGAGAGAGAGAGAGAGAGAGAGAGAGAGAGAGAGAGAGAGAGAGAGGGGTGGGGGGGGGGGGGGCTGACAAAGAGAAGTGTTGGGGGGAGGGAAGGGGGGAAAAGGGTTTAGGCTTCTCTCTCTCTCTCTTCTCTCTCTCTCTCCTCTCTCTGTCTCTCTCGCTCTCTCTCTCTCTCTCTCTCTTTTATCCCAGGTATTTGAAATGAAATGATTTGGTGAGAGATAGACCGATACTTTAGGGTCAAGAAAGAGCGAGAAAGAAGATAATTTATGAACGGGAGATGGAAAATAGAGAGCTAGACAGAGAATGAAGGGGAGGTAGAATTGGATAAAGGAGACAGGTTATTAAGGAGGGTCACCTGCTTTTTTTTTTATCTTTCTCTCCTTTTCTCTCTTTTCCTGACTTGTATCCATTTGGCCCCATTTAGCCAACTGTTTTAAGACGTTTATCCCCATCCAGGTGTCGATGTTTCCTGGCGAGCGATAGCGAGCCATCATTGTATGAAGAAATCCTGCTTCGCCGGAGACATTTTTCTATCGAAAAATGTACAAATTTAACTTGCTGTAAAACAAATATATACCGGTATATATATGCTGGCTCACTACCGCTCGCCAGGAAAATATTGACACCTGTATGGGGTACACGTCTTAAAACAGTAGGCTGAATGGGGCCGAATGGATACAAGCCAATGATAGAAGGAGAGAAAGAGAAAAAAAGCGAGGTGGGCTCCCTTAAGCAAGATAGAATGGTGAGAGATAGACATAGAAAATAGGCAAGGAAAGGATGGATAAAGCAGGAAAGTTATGAGAGGAGAAGAGACAGACAGAAACATAGGCAAGGCAAGGATGTGATAAAGCAGAATGGTTATGAATGGAAGATGGGAGAAAAAGAGGTAGACGAAGGCTGAGAATGTGGATAAAGAAGAACGTATTTGAAAGGGAGATCTATCTATTTATCTATTTACTCAGGACCAATCCCCACTTTTCCTATTTTTATTTTATTTTATTGTATTATTATTATAATTATTATTAATATTATTATTATTAATATTAAAAAAAAAAAAAAAAAAAAAAAATATATATATATATATATATATATATATATATATATATATATATATATTTTTTTTTTGGGGGGGGGGTCTGGTATCCTTCTCTCCTTAGATAAATCTACCAAAAAAAAAACGAGTGAAAGGGAGAGGATATGAGAAAATATAGATAATGAAGGGGTGGGTTGGTATCAAAGAAAGTTTGTTGAAGGTGGGTGGGTGAAGGAGAAATATACAAAAAGGTAGAAGTTGGACAAAGAAGAAAGTTTTTTGAAAGGAGGAGAGATAGACAAAGAGGGAGAAGGTGGATACAGAAGAAAGTTCATGAAAGGGAGATGGAAGATCGAGTGATGTACACCCGGATACCATAGTCTCTAGCCCACTCAGGAGAATTCGTGGACCCTCTATGTTTTTCTATATATAATTATATCTATCTGGATTGATTTTTGGATAAAACTTGCTTTTCAATAAATAGTATACTGTATATAGTTTTGTAGTTCATTTATAATATATATTATTCATAAATTCGTGGCCAGAGATATGCTTCTATAACTAGAAATAGGTGAAGTCCACGAATATGTATGAGCGGGCTAGAGACTATGGTATCCGAGTGTACACAGAGATATGTGGAGGGAGAGGCTGGATATATTATGGAAGAAAATGGTGTGACTCTGAGAATATAATTGTATGGGATTTGTTACCGACACATTGTAAGGGATAATGGCTATATGTATTATAGGAAGGTAAACTAGAAGTATATATACTTAATGTAGGTGTTTTGGAGTGGTCTTGCTACTGAACTGGTAACTCTAACGTTCCGGGTTCAAATCCCGAAATGTCAAGGGAAGATACTTTAGTGATAAATTTGAGCTTTAGTTACATTCTCTATATTACCACAAAACTCATCGACACTCCATAAAAACACCCTTACTTTCTCCAAAACATTAGCATTTTATTGATACTCCCATAATAAAATATGCAACTGGGGGCAACGTATGAGTGAGTTAGAAGCTCAATTTGTAAGAGTAAGAGTAAGAATAAGAGTGTGTGTAGTCCGAGATTGCGAGACAAGTCAGCGAGACTTGACTCGTAGTTTCACTCATCTTTTGGAATAACATCTTCAGACTTCATTGGGTTGACCGGTCGATTCTAGAGGGCATAGATAACTTATGTCGAGTTCACTCATGAACTAGAAACACTCCCAATGCGTAACCTTTAAAAAAACATTGGTTGAGATTAAAACGAAAAATTAGAGGCAGGTAGATGAAGACCAGCCAGTTAATCAAGACTGGAGTGCTTGTATCTGCAGCATTACCGTAATAATGTAAACAGTGGAGGCTCGGCATATATAATGATGCACAACATAATTAATGGAGCGTGTTGAAGTGCTGGCAGACGGGCTCAAGAATATAGTGCTTGCTTCGTCTTCGGGAGTCTGCTTATTATTATTATTAACTTACGTTTTTTTTTTTTTTTTTTTTTTACAATTCTGACGATATCATAACAAAAAGACTAACACACACACCACGCAAGCACACACATACATTCATAAATTCAAACACACGCATACATACATACTCACATATATACAAGCACATTTACTAATACACACACATTCACACACATATACGCACTCACACACATACATAAACACTAAACAAGAACTAATATTTACATTCACTATTCTAACCATCCAACAGTTGAATAACTGAATAAATATAATAAAAACCCTCCTAATAATAAATAAATAAATTATATAGTCTTGAAAGACACTCGTAAATATCAACATCCCAGCATCAAATATATGTGAGAATTTTTTTAAATAAATTTGAATTTTTTGTTTGTATACTTATTACGATTTTAAGCCATTGCATTACCATAGCCCATATATAAATATTTATCTATCTATCTATTGCCAGACGTTATGATGCTCGAAAGGATGGACACGAATGAATCGCCCCCTTGCACCTCTGTCCCCAGTCAGTCAACGTCCCTCCTCCCTCTCTGTCCTTCCACTTCACTCTCGTACACTCACTTAGTCATTCTCTCGCTTCCCATACGTTCCACATGGCCGAACCATCTCAAGGTGTTCCTTTTCACACTTGCCAGCATATCTACATCGACACCACACCGCTCTTATTTTTCCTCATTCGTCTGTCTATCCCTGCATGTAACTCCACGCACACTTCTCAGGTAATTTATTATCACCCCCCTCACTCTTGGTTTGTGTCTCTCCAACAACGTTTATGTTTCACTCCCGTACTTCAATGTCGGGATTACCACACTGTCATACAAGGACTTCTTAACTTACATGCTGACCACCCTATTTCTCGTTACTGCTTTCAGCGTTCCTACTACCCACTTCCCCTGTTGCACCCTCCCCCTCACTTCTTCCTACATACTTCCGTCTTTACTCAACACACTGCCCAAGTACTTAAATGAGCTGACATTCTCCTTAACCTGGCCGTTCAACCTCACCTCACACTCTGTGACTGTACCCTTTTCAAAGACTATAAGCTTACTCTTCCCCGCATCAGGGGCGTATCTAGTGAACATAGCGCCTAGGGCAAGCACTGGAATTGCGCCCCTATGGATGGGGGTGTGGGGGGCGAGCCTAGCGAGTCTTTGCAGCTGGGGGGTATGGGGGGCCGCTATAAGCCCCCCCCCCCCCCGAGAAAAATTTCGAAATATGAGCATGTCTAGGAGCATTTTGAAGGCATATGCAAAACTATATTGAGGCAATTAAAGCAATATATATATATATATATATATATATATTGATTTAATTACCTCAATATAGTTTTGTATATGCCTTCATATATTATATATACAGTACATACCTGTATACAGTATATATATATAATATATATATACATTATAAGGTTAGGTTAGGTAAAAACAAAAATTGTTAGGTTAATTATGCGTATTTTGAGTTGGTTTGAAAATATAACCCCTGTTCAACACAACTATAATTTAGATAACGTTGTACCGAATTTCTGGCAAAATATACAAGTCAAGCTCATTAATTATTATAATTAACAATACAAATCGTATCATTAACTCACATCCACTCACTGACTCTTTGCAATCTCTCTCTCTCTTCGCCGCAGTGTTGCATCTCTCTCGCTATTCTACCGCTATTAAAATAATCAATGTTCCTCAGAGCTCTATCAGTGTATACCACATCCTCTACGTAGAGTACGTAGCACCCGTCTTGTAACACAATCCCATCCCTACTCTGTGCAGCTCTCCAATCCAAAAGTGAAACTATATTCTCAAACCTTCTTCTATTCAACAGCTATGCTCTGAAACGCTCTCCCTTAATCCATATTCCCCTCTTCCTATGACTTAAATTGCTTCAAACTCCGTGTGTCCAGGCATTTTGGCTCGAATGATCCTTGATTTTGGCCATGTCACTCAACTGGGGGAGGCACTCGTTACAGGCAGTTCTGCCTTTTGTCTTCCTCATCAATATAGAAAGAACAAATAAACACGAAACAAAAATGCACCTTCCATGCTCTTACTGATGCAAATTGTTATATGATGTGCCATAGACTACAATAGATCTGGACTTGGCACGAAAATGGAACTTTGCAGTAAGGGACCCATAATCGGAAAACGAACCCCCAAGTTCGAACCTCAAAACCGCGAAAATGTGATACTCTCGCGGTTTCGAGGTTCAAACTTGGGGGTTTCGTTCTCCGATTTTGGGTCCCTTACTGCAAAGTTCCATTTTCGTGTCCAGTCCAGATCTACTGTAGTCTATGTATGTGCTTAATGTTAAAATTATTTTGCCTAAGCAATTATCTAAAGAAAAATAGGGATATCACTTCCCTACTTCGTTAAAAAAACGTTTAATGATCTTACACAATGTTCTGAAATACGGAAAATTACACTCTAAACCACGTCTAACCCTTTAGGCGAGGCTATATTTCAATTGTTATCAGTCTAAGCATTGTTTATAGTGAAATGAATGTAAAACCGTCAAAATCCAAAATAATCACACCTAAAACTATTGGAAAACTCTTTAGTGGATACCAATATCAGGGCAAAAAGTATAATTAACCGTATCTACAATATGGGAAATATACTAGAGAACTAAATAATTAAATAAATGTCCGTACCTCCGAGTTCTTGCTTTGCCTGATGCCTCCACAATCAGTGCCGTATTAACTTATGGCAGGGCCCCTAGGCTTCGAGTTTCTTTGGGCCCCTCGACATTCTCCCCCCCCCCCCCCCCCGCGAAAAAAAGTGTGCATGGGCCCCTGCTTTTGGTGGGCCCCTAGGCATCAGCCTAGTCAGCCTTATGGATAATGCGGCACTGTCCACAATCGAGAGTCGAGTGTTTGAAGCACTGTTTGTCAGTAACAAACGTTTGGTAGCATTCGAATCTAGAATGCAAAGAATTATAAATATAATCTTATTATCTTGCGGGTCTCTTATATAGTAAGTTACTAAGTATTAGCAATATTTCAATATTATTTACTAATCAGCGAGATGAGAAATAGTCCAGAATATCAATAATATATATTATATATAGCATTCAATATTGTATTACATAAAGTACTGGTAACAAAAGAAAACCACCCCGAAAATAAGTACAAGGGTAACTAAACTATTTATATGTTTAGGCAAGGCAATTCGTTGCCTAACAAATATATATCTTAGTTCTACTATACTGTATGTAGCCTACTTTTATTACTGTTATTAAAGATCGTTATTTTTCATATTCTATTAATGATGAGGGGATAGATATTTAGGCAAAATACTAGATAGGCTAATATTAAAACATTTCATTTGTGCTGTAGTTAATTAATAGGCTTACTTGAGTTAGATTTGGCGCCCCCCCTTTCAGTGGCGCCCAGGGCACGTGCCCTACCTGCCCCACCCTAGATACGCCACTGCCCCGCATTCACCTTCAGATTCTGTTTTATTTTACACACTGTTCCAAACATATTTACCAGACCCTGCAACTCCCACTCGCTATCACTCATCAGAACTGTATCATCAGCAAACAGCGGTACAGACAACTTCCACATATTTCCTTCCCTTATCAGCAGTACATTTCAACGGAAGTTCATAATTATATTATCCTGAAATTAGAAGGTGCAGATAACTGGTAATGTTTACGGTAACCGAACAACTCAACCAGAAGACCTTTTCAACTAGTAGCTCTCCACCAGTGTAGGTTCATTTGGTTGATTTGGACTGAGTGATTAATTTGGGTTAAGTGATTGATTTGGGTTGAGTGGTTGATTTGGACTGAGCGGATTTGGATTGCCTTCGTGTACAAGCCCCACCACTCTTGGATATGCTGTTGCTGAATCTATAATTGCCTACATGATTATAACACAAGCCCCAACACACCAGTGACTGTTGTTGCTAAAAGTAAAATGGCCTAGGTAGGCTATGTTATACAAGCCCCAATATACTGGACGAGAGAGAGAGAGAGCGAGAGAGAGTAGGAAGAAGAGGGGAGGGAGGATACAGAGAGAGAGAGAGAGAGAAGAGGGGGGGGGGGGGGGGGGGCGGGCCTGACTGAGAGAGAAGTGTTGGGGGGAGGGAAGGGGGGAACAGGGTGTAGGCTTCTCTCTCTCTCTCTCTCTCTCTCTTTTCCCAGATCAGACTTGAGGATGAGGATGTGACTGCAATTTGGTCTCATTCAAAGAGCAGTTTGTAGTGCCACACGCTGCATTCGCTTCTACTATGCTTGCCAAATCAGGCTCAACCCAACCAAATTGGTTCACAAGGTACATAGCTTCAGCAATTAGAAATAGAAAGGTTGCATACAGAAAGACCAAAAGAAGTCAAGACCAAAGATATTTGATTTTTTGTTTAAATATGTGTAGGAGAGTGGAATCTCTTATAAAGCAAGCAAAGCAGACTGAAGCACTCAGGGTTACAGCCTTCTGCAAAGAGAGTCCTAAAGAGTTCTTCAGCTATGTGAAAAGTCGGAAGCCATTCAAAAGTAGCATTGGACCTTTAAAGGATCCAGCAGGCCAACTACAAACCTCTGACACTGATATAGCTAAATCCCTGAACAACTATTTTGCCCTGGTATTTACAAAGGAAAATACCAGTATTATGTCAAGTCCAGGATTAGTGCATGAGGGTGAAGTTCTTAGCAGAATTACATGTACCTCAGAGTAGGTAGCAAAAACAATAGATAAGCTACAGTAGATCGGTTCAAGGCATCCGTCCCAGATAGCTCTTCTCCGAGTTGAACGAGAAGTGCGAAATGAAATCGCACCTTTCTTGACAGAAATCTTCAATAAATTACTAGAAAATAGAGAGGTCCCTGAAGACTGGAAACTGGCCAATGTGATCCCAATCTTTAAGAAGGGGGATCGTGAGTGTCCCAAGAATTATCGGCCAATTAGCTTGACTTCTATCATAGTAAAACTCTTAGAAGGGATACTAATAGACAAGATAGTTGACTATCTAGAAATCCACAATTTAATTACAGATTCACAATATGGATTCAGACGACACCGATCATGTCTTACCAATTTGCTGGAATTTTTCCACCAAATGCTGAGTGAGTATAACAAAAGTAAAGTCATAAATATCCTTTGCTTAGATTTTCAAAAAGCTTTTGATAAAGTGCCTCATTGCTTGCTAATGTCAAAAGTGAGTGCACTACTGTAGGTATGAATTCAGAGGTCACAAATTGGTTAGCAAGTTGGCTAACAGGTAGACAACAACGAGTGGTAATCAATGGTATAATCTGACTCTGAGTGGACTCGAGTCACTTCTGGAGTTTCACAGGGATCTATCCTTGGCCCACTTCTGTTTATCATATATGTCAATTACATCGATATTGGTCTGTTTAGTGTGATCTCCAAGTTTGCAGACAACATAAAGCTTGGAATGAATGTGAAGGACCCCAAGGGGGTTGAACAGCTCAGGATGGACCTCAAAAGACAGGGTGAATGGTCGGAGACATGGCAGATGCATTTAAACTTGGAAAAGTGCAAAGTGATGCATATCGGCCAAGCAAACCCCAAGTCAGGCTATTCGTTATTGGGAATGCCTTTGGAAGTGACTGACTTGGAAAATGATTTGGGTGTTCTGATTAGCGGTGACCTAAAATGCATTGAAGTAGAGAAGAATGCTCAGAAATTATTGGGCTATATTAAGAGGCAACTTAAGTATAGAAATAACGAACTAGTCCTCACACTTTACAACAAAACTTATTCCATCAATTAGGAGGCTGAGCTATGAGGACCAGTTGAGAGCTCTTATTCTCTTTCCGTTGGAGACACACAGACTACGAGGTCAGCTCATTGAAGTTTTAAAATTCTTAATGGATTTGACAACGTGGATTATAGCAAAATGTTTAGCCTCAATACGAATACAACACACAACCATGGCTGGAAATTAGAATTGAAAAGGTTCAGCACTAGTATTTGTGGAAACTTTTTCACATATAAGATCTGTTCTACCTAGAAAAAACTGCCCTCAGATGTTGTAAACATTTTTTCAGTAGAGCAGTTCAAGAAGAGAGTAGATAGTATTTTGCACACTCTATAATGAGTGTAGTGCACTAAACAGTCTCTCTCATTTCACTTCGAGTATCTCCCCGGAATGGACCGTAAGGTTTCTGAGATACTAACTATTCCTTGTAACTCCTTTTTTTCTTTGTCTCTGAGTGCTCACACACGTGAGTATCAGGGTAGATAGCCTATATAACAACACTAGTTACTCTTGTTACTCTTCTGTTATATTAAGTTATGGCAGTCAGTGAAGTGTGGGATGGAGTATTACTGAAAGCCTAAATCATAATTATTATAGGCACATAAGGCCCATGTAAACATAATTTCTTACTAACACTGGAGGTTAAGTCACACTGAAAATGGTCAAAACTTTGTAGGTCCATAGTATTCTTGTTTTAGTAAGCATTTGGCAAAGTAAGGCATTTTTTAAATCATTATTAATTATTCTGTCATTCACAAAAGGATAATTTGAATTAATATTATTATTATTTGGTAGGGTATGTATGTATAGGTAGGCTATTTAAAAAATCTAAATTTTTTATGGACTAACATTTTATGGAAAGCTAAAACAAAGAAATTTCATGGATCTGAATAATTTTTGCAAACTATATTTAGCAAAACTAGGGGATTCCCCCCGAACCGCCTAGTTTTGCTTAATAAAGTTTGCAAACAATTATTCAGATCCAGACTAAAGACTGAAAACGTTGTGTGGAATTCCGAGAAGATTTTTAAACTATTTTTTATACTAAATAGGATTTTTTTTTCAATACTGCAGCGAAACTACTCCACCAATTTCTACATATTTGGTACCAAATCGTTCAGAATTATGAGCCTAACCCAACTACTCAAAATAGCGTGTTGATAATTCGTGTACAGTAGTTTTTAAAATATGGATTGCTAAGTAAATTTGATTTTTTTTTCAAGATGGCTGCTAAAAAATCTGTAGGGCAAAACCTTTCTCTATAACATTTGTGAGGCATCAAAACACAATTATTTCCTATGAGTGGGAGAGACGGTATGTACGTTGAATATTTACGTTGGAAATGCGACCGACATAGGCGTGTCTGGCCACCATTTTGGAAATTTAATATATAATAATTTGCCCAATATAAAAACGCACCTTGTGTCAAAGTTTGGTTGTGATCCGACAAGCGTTTTTTTTTTCTTTTTTTCTATGTGAGTGAGGGAGACAAAAGGCAGAACTGCCTGTAGCGAGTGCCTACCCCATAGTTGAAAGAGTGACAGGGCCAAAATCAAGGGACTTTCGAGCCAAAATACCTGGACTCACGGAGTTTGAAACAATTTAATTCATAGGAGGAGGGAAAAACTGATTCTGGAAGAGAGTTCCAGAGCTCAGCTGTTGAATAGAAGAAAGTCTGGAAGTAATGTTTCACTCCTGGGTTGGAGAGTTGCACAGAGCAGGGGTGAGATTGTGTTGCAAGACGGGTGCTACGTGCTCTACGAAGAGAAGGTGGTTTACACTGAGAGAGCTCTGAGGAACACTGATTAGTGTAATAGCGGTAGAATAGTGAGAGAGATGCAACATCTTGACTTATTTCTAGATTCTAACCCTTTTGCTTATACTGTAAATCTTTTCTCACCTTTGTGCTCCTCCGACCATAAACTTATCTCTGTCACCTGTCCTATCTCTCCGGTATGGCCACCCGATCCTCCCAGCCGGCGGCGCTTGTGACACTTTGGCGCTGCCGACTGGGAGGCTCTTCAGCAGTACATCTTTGATTCCCCTTTGGAATGACTTGCTTCCATGGCCAGGGACCCTCGGAGAGTGCTGAACACATTACCGAGGTAATCCTCTCAGGCATTGAAGCATACATTCCATTTTCTTTCTCTTAGTCTAATGAAAACAAATCTTGGTTTACACACGCTTGTTCTACTGCTGTCCGCAACAAGGAGGAAGCATTCAAAGGGTACCGTCGCCTTCAAACTGAAGAATATCATACTTCCTATGTTTCTGCCTGGAATCAAGCCAAATCTGTTCCTCAACTCGCCAAACATTCTTTCATCAATAATAAATGCACTGAACTATCCAACTCTATCTCTTCCCAAGCCTTCTGGCATCTAGCCAAAAACCTCTTCAACAATTTCTCTTCCTCGTCTTTCCCTCCTTTTTTCCACTTTGACGGCTCTACCGTCACCTCTTCCTCTGACAAAGCTGAACTCTTTGCTAACACTTTCGCTAAAAACTCCACTTTGGATGATTCCAGTGTTATTCCTCCCTCTCCACCCCCCTCTCTCCTACTTATGCC
Organism: Paralithodes platypus; assembly: GCA_032716605.1. Lineage (NCBI taxonomy): Eukaryota > Metazoa > Arthropoda > Malacostraca > Decapoda > Lithodidae > Paralithodes > Paralithodes platypus. The sequence continues at coordinate 43,592,614 of CM064497.1, read as the reverse complement.
TAACATCATAATCTCTTCCAAGGATGTACTTTCCACTCTCTCTGGGCTTAATACTAAGAAGGCGTACGGACCGGACGGTGTTCCTCCTGTTGTACTAAAAAACTGTGCTTCTGTGTTGACTCTCTGTCGAGGCAAACTCTTCCGTCTCTGTCTCTCCTTTAACGTCTTCCCTTCTTGGTGGAAGTTCGCTCTCTTTCAACCTGTCCCAAAGAAGGGTGACCGCTCTCAACCCTCCAACTATTGTCCAATTGCTCTCATTTCTTGCATCTCTAAAGTTTTTTAAACAATTCTTACCTCAATTTTTTTTAAGCAACTTATCTTCCCATAACTGCCAGTATGGCTTCCTTAAGGGCCACTCTACTGGTGAGCTTCTTTTTATCTTACTAATTTTTGGTCATTTTCCATTCGGGACTTTGGTGAGACTTTTTCTGTTGGCTAAACATATCGAAGGCCTTCGGTAGAGTCTGGCACAAATCCCTCATTTCCATACTACCCTCCTTCGGTTTTTATCCATTCATCTGTGCCTTTGTGTCTAATTTCATTTCCGGCCGTTCCATCCATAGTGAATGGTGGCCGTCCACAACCGCAGCGGTTGTGGATGGCCACCATTCACTTTCTCAACCTATCAACTCTGGTGTTCCTCAGGGTTCTATCCTATCTCCAATACTCTTCCTATTATTCATAAACAACCTTCTCAACTGCACCTTCAGCCCCATTCACTCATATGCTGACGACTTTACATTACACTATTCCACTAGACTTCCACAAAATCATTCACAGCAGGATTTCGAAAATTCATGTAAGGAGGCCATAAAACACCTATCTTCTGACCTCTCTACTATCTCTAACTGGGACAGAGGAAACCTTGTTACTTTCAATGCTTCCAAAACTCAATTTTTCCATTTGTCTACTCGTCACCCCCTTCCAGAAAACTATGACTTACACCCGTACTCTTCAACAACATACAAATTATTCCTTCATCTTCTCTTAATATTCTCGGTATCTGTTTTTCTTCTGCTCTCTCTTGGAAAGATCATATTACCACTCTTGCTAAAACAGCTTCCCAGAAGCTGGGTGTGCTCAACTGCCTCCGGGGGTTCTTTACCCCTGCACAGCTTCTTGCTATATACAGGGGCACAGTGCGTCCATGTATGGAGTATTGTTCATACGTGTGGGGAGGATCCTTTCACACAGCACTTCTAGACAAAGTAGAAAGGAAAGCCTTCTGTCTCATTAACTCACGTCCACTCACCAATTCTCTGCAGTCTCTCTTTCTTCGCCGCAATGTTGCATCTCTCTCACTATTCTACCATTAGTATAATAATCGGTGTTCCTTAGAGCTCTCTCAATGTATACCACCCCCTCTTCATAGAGCACGTAGCACCCGTCTTGCAACACAATCCCACCCCTACTCTGTGCAACTCTCCAACCCAAGAGTAAAACGCTATTCTCAATCTTTCTTTTATTCAATAGCTGAGCTCTGGAACTCTTTCCCAGAATCAGTTTTTCCCTCTTCCTATGACTTACATTGCTTCAAACTCCGTGTGTCCAGGCATTTTGGCTCGAACGTCCCTTGATTTTGGCGCTGTCACTCTTTCAACTCTGGGGGAGGCACTAGCTACAGGTAGTTCTGCCTTTTGTCTCCCTTGCTCACATAGAAACACAAAAATTATAGTCTCGTTTGGGTTCAATGCAGATTAAAATGGGTGAGTAACTATTATTATTCGTGCTTGTACTTTATTATAATAATATTAGACTAACTTTGGATGGATTTAAAATTACCTCTACTTACTTAAACTTATTTTACACCATACAGAAAACGGTGGGAGAGGTTGTTGCAGTGTCGTCAGATGTTCAGGTAGAGTGGGAAATTCAACGTTTATGTGTGACTATCAACGTTTATGTGTGACTATCAATTTTTATGTGTGACTATCAACGTTTATGTGTGACTATCAACGTTTACAGTATGTGTGACTATCAACGTTTATGTGTGACTATCAATTTGTATGTGTGACTATGAACGTGTATGTGTGACTATCAACGTTTATGTGTGACTATCAACGTTTACAGTATGTGACTATCAACGTATATGTGTGACTATCAACGTTTATGTGTGACTATCAACGTTTATGTGTGACTATCAATGTTTATGTGTGACTATCAACGTTTATGTGTGACTATCAACGTTTATGTGTGACTATCAACGTTTATGTGTGACTATCAACGTTTATGTGTGACTTTCAACGTTTACAGTATGTGTGACTATCAACGTTTATGTGTGTTTATCAACGTTTATTTGTGACTATCAATGTATATTTGTGACTATCAACATTTATGTGTGACTATTTACGTTTATGATTGACTATCAACATTTACGTGTGACTTTCAACGTTTACGTGTGACTTTCAACGATTACATGACTATCAACGTGTGTGACTAGCGATTGTATTGGTCACTCCGTTATTCATATGATGAGGTTTCAACTTTCAAGTGTCTAACCTTTTCAGTAAGTTTTATACACCTCATTATGTAGTTGAACAGAATAGAACAGTAGACTAAGCATATTCATTATTATGCATTTTCTCCTATCTACAGTATGCCCTTATTATATCGCCGTACATTACCGCAATTTCCATAACAATAAGCTGGCTGAGTCACTGTTATTTGAGGAGGGTAACTATCTACTACCTTCCCATGTTTCTAGCACATTTTAGGATTATGTTTTGAACAATTGCACGTGGATAATTATGTACTGTATATTAAAGTGCAATTTTGCATCAGCTCTCACTGTGGGTGATTGTACTGTAGCCTACATGACCTAGGAAATTTATAAATTAACCCCCCCCCCCCCCCAGCGGTGGTGTGTTTATCGGTACACACGTTAATTGTGCATGCTTACGAGTACATTTTTCGATTTGTAAACCTAAATATAACTATCTAGATCAAACTTAACCTAACTAACTTACCTAACCTATCTGAAAACACTTTATTTCAACGTATTTTAAAGAGGCGTGTACACTTAAACTATCGCCCTAAACCACATGTACCTGCAAACCTACATATATCGTCAATTTTTACCTTTAAGCACACCACCGCATGTCCACACACACACACACATACACACACACACACAGCCCGTAGCCTAGTAGGTAGAGCTCTCGTCTCACACACGAGGGGTCGGGGGTTCAATTCCCGGCCGGGCGGAGACAAATTGGGCTTGTCTCCTTTCATGTGTTAGCCTCAGTTCACCTAGCTGTAAATAGGTACCTGAATAAGTGGACGACGTTGTGACGTCCCATCTGGGGTTGGCAAAAATGGTACAAGGCGAGATGGGTATCATATGGTTCACCTAAGCTGATGGCTACCTAAGCCTTCGGGTGAGACGGTACCGTCTATAGTGAGAATGGTACCATACAGATCCACCCTAAGCCTTCGTTTCCGATGTCGCCAATTGGCTAAAATACAGACTACACACACATCCACAGCCATTCCAACAGTACATAAAACACTTAACATGCATTTCACGCAATACATTCCCAGTTAAGGAGGCGCGATAATAATGAGCTTAGCTCGCATTGCGTGGATTCCCCTTGACGAACAAGTAACTGAGTAACACACAATAACAATAATACAAATTCACGCCTACATTGTAAATACGTGTGAGCCATAAAGAGCACATAGCCTACACTGTAATAAAGCTGGTATGCAAAATAATGTGTAATTATCGGTTTGCATGATCATTCTAACATTTGCTTCAGGCTTCTTTTCAACACACACATTATGAAAATTTATGTGTTACAGAAATAATGTTTCACTAAATGTGTTAATTATTGTCATGGAAACGGTATATTGGTAGTAATAAACCCTTATATTACGAGGAGATAAAGGTAAATCACCGTCATTATACTCAATGATTTTATATACCTGTGAATACTGTACATTTGATTTGTTTACAGTATGCACTAACAATTTGCTTTCAGCACAAACAAATCATGCTATGTTGACTGCCTTGGGATGTATCGTAAAATAGGAAACGTTTAATAGTATTTGACATACACTAAAATCGATATATTAGATATAGTTCATAGTTGGCAACGTTATATAATATTACTATGAATAAAACTAACCTGGTTGTATTGACTACCTCAGGTGAAGGTATTGAGGGATAAGCCATTACAACGGCACCTCGTATCTACATTCTACTTTTCCCATTTTTCTGAAGAGTGTAGAGAGGGGAGAAGGGGTGTTGGAGAGAGAGGAAGCTGTTGGTGTGGCTTTGTTATGTGTGTTATTAGTCTGTATACGTCGTCGAGTTGTCCCTTTCTGTTGGCTCCCATATACCCCTTTCTCCTTCTTCCCTCGGTGGCAAGCTCAAAACTAAACTTGATTTTTTTTTCTGGACCCCCATCTCCCTCATGTTTAGTCCCATTAGTTTTGAGATTTTAAGACGGTTGCTCCATTAGTTTAGTAAAAAAAAAATTTGCCCCATTTATTTGTAAATGTTGAAACCTTTTTGCCACTTACGTGTTGACTTGCTTCTGAACGAGCAGAAGCGAGTCTGCAATTTAGAAAGAAGTGGCCTTCGGCCGTGACATTTTTCTACCGAAAAACGTATACATTTAATTGGAAGACCGGTCTTGAGGGTGCTATTTTAAGCTTGATAGAGGTCTAGGGAACAGAAAAAAGCACTCCCTTACATATCCCTAATAAATTTACCCCTTAAAGGTATATTGATAATGAATACACAATTATACATCAAGTAATCCAAGTATAATCTCTTGTCAATAACACCAACTTGATTGTATTGACCCACAGTATACCTTTCTATCTCCTACAGTATACCCCTTTCATCTCTTGCTCCCCCCCCCCCCCTCCAGTGTGAAACTCCAACCTGGCACCAGAATAAATTATGGCCCAAACACTTCTTTTTTAGGCTCGTATATTCCTGAAGATTTCGACATGTTTTTTTTCCAGATTTTTCTTCTATCTAGCTTTTTATTGGCTAGGATGTGGTCGAGAGAGAGAGAGAGAGAGAGAGAGAGAGAGAGAGAGAGAGAGAGATAGAGAGAGAGAAGAGAGAGAGAGAGAGAGAGAGAGAGAGATAGAGAGAGAAGAGAGAGAGAGAGAGAGAGAGAGAGAGAGAGAGAGAGAGAGAGTGAGAGAGAGAGAGAGAGAGAGAGAGAGAGAGAGAGAGAGAGAGAGAGAGAGAGATTGTGGCGAGGGTAATTGAGTGTAAACAAGGCTAGGAAGTTGGAACAATTTCCATGTTTATTTGGATGCTCTTCAGTATTTTAGTCTCTCATAAAAGTTCATAGGGAAGGAGAGAGAAGACGAGAGTGAGTGTATGTGTGTGTGTGTGTGTGTGTGAGAGAGAGAGAGAGTGTGAGTGAAAGTGTGTGTGTGTGAGAGAGAGAGAGAGAGAAAGTGAAAGTGAGAGTGTGTGAGGGAGAGAGAGAGAGAGAGATGTGAGTGAGAAAGAGAGATAGTGTGTGTGAGAGAGAGAGAGAGAGAGAGAGAGAGAGAGAGAGAGAGAGAGAGAGAGAGAGAGAGAGAGAGAGAGAGAGAGAGTGAGACTCTGTTGGGGGTAATTGAGCGTAGGTTCCAGCAAACAGTTTACGGATGGGGTATTTCGCTGTTTATTTGGTTGGTCTCTTCATTATTTGCCTGTTAGAGTTTATAGCTGGACTATTGTCTCTATGACTAAAAGAGAAACATATTTCGTGTTGTTATCATATTAATCCCGACACTGACTTACGGAAGCGAAGCATGGACGTTGGTTGAGAGACTCAGACCAAGAGTGAGAGCAGTGGAAATGAATTACTTAAGGAGTGCGTGCGGAGTTACATGGAGGGATAGACAGACTAATGAGGAAGTAAGAAGGAGGTGTGGTATGGAGGTAGATGTGCTGGAAAGTGTGAAAAGGAACAACTTGAGATGGTTCGGCCATATGGAACGTATGGAAAGCGAGAGAATGACTAAGAGGGTGTACGAGAGCGAGGTGGAGGGACAGAGGGGGAGAGGTAGACCGAATATGAGGTGGAAGGATGGAGTGAGGAACTACATGAACGAAGGCGGTGCTGGTTGGGGGGAGGGGCGTCGACTGACTGGGGACAGAGGTGCATGGGGGCGGTTCGTTCGTGGCCACCCCTTCGGGGATCACGGCGTCAGGCAATAGATAGATAGATAGATCATATTATTCCTTCTTAGTGTCGCTTTGACTGTATTATCTAATGCTTATGTATTATATACATATCATTTCAAGAACTTAGCATATTAAGAAATACAAAAATAGCGTATATTTACAATAAGATATAAACTAAATAATGTATAGGTCAATAGATACTGGTATATAATGATCAGCTAAATCATTCATGACAATGATATATATTAATGCATAAGCATTACATAAGATAGATAAAGCAGAACTAGGAATGAATGATGTCATAACACCTCAAAGTTTGCTTCTGAGTTAGGCATGGAGACAATGTCTGTAGCTACCTTGAATGTAGGTTGTACGTTTTCTCGCAACCATGAGATAATTGCAATATATCTGCTTCTACTTTTACGTAAATAGTTTTATGACATTTTCGTGTACCATAATAATGTTCACCAGGTCCCATTCTAGTTTACGATAGGTTCATTGCCTGTTCTATTTTCCATTTTGTTTGCGTGTGTGTGATGGTGGTGTTGGGGGGTGGGGGAGGGGGGATGATGCTGAAGATGAAATAGGTGATGAATTGGAACCAGGACTCGGAAATGATAAAAACTCAGGGTTATGGCCTGTTTATGAGCTTTTCGCTCACAAGTTTGTCCATTCACCCACTTTTCACTCCAGTTCAGATACAATTGTATATATATAAATTTATACAGCTGTATACAGTATATACAAATATATACAATTGTATAATTATACAAATATATATTTCTAATGAACGGAGGAGGCCATTTGGTGGATGGATTTTGTTATAATATATTATTATATATGTACGAGTGGATGAGACTCGTTAGCCTTGGTCGGCAACTCATCTAGGGGAGACAACCTTATACAAATCCAGGTGGATGGGACTCATCAGCCTTGGTCGGCAACCTGTTTAGGGGAGTAAACCTGATACAAATCCGTACTGCTTATCTAAGTGTAAGGCAGGTTAGTGGATGGACTAGCCGAACACCACTGTAGAAAAATAGTGCTAACAAGATACATAGAGGGCCTCGGAGTCGGACGGATCCTAAATTGAGTTGTCAATCCTGTAAGTCCTTCAGTAAACTTGCTCGGGTTGTCCCTCTTACTGGGAATAGGTCCGCTTGGGGGCCTTCTGTGTAAGGCCACCTTCATTAAGGGGAGTAAGGCGTCCGGCAATAGATAGATAGATATATGTATCAATAAATATTGGCTATTGCGTATATAACTAGAAAAACAACAGAAACGGCAATCAGTGAAGAGTGTTGTCTCAAACCTTGTCATTACTATTTACCGGTACACAGAGAACGCGCTCATGAGCCTCTCTTTACACACACACACTCTCTCCACTGTGATCTCCGCCTGTGATCCTACACACCAATGCCGGTTTAGTACCATACCGTGCATTTAATTAATAGTTTAGCCACAAAACTATTATCTTTAATGAATACTTTCAGCTAGATAACATCGTTTGTTGTTGTTAAGAATAGTTTGCTAAGGCGCTTAAATGAAGTGAATTACACATAGGCAAACAATAATCCAATAACAAGGATAATTTTCTTTCCAAACATACCATCTGATCGAAGATGGCTTAATCTAAACTTAGTCAGTGAACTATATATATACAGTACAGTATACAGTATAATATACAGTATAACATATATATACAGAGAGAGAGAGAGAGAGAGAGAGAGAGAGAGAGAGAGAGAGAGAGAGAGAGAGAGAGAGAGAGAGAGAGAGAGAGAGAGAGAGAGAGAGAGAGAGAGAGAGAGAGAGAATGTTCAGGGTGTCCCGTGATTTTTGTCAAATACTTCCAGAAATGGAAAATTAAGTAATTCTTAGTAAACAATGTTGAATACACATAGGCTTTTGAGGGCATTATTTTACAGTGATGGTCCATTGAAGTCGATATTTTTATGTTTTTTTATCATTTTATAAGCAGTTTTCCCTCTAACAAAATGGTATAGAGAGGAAAATAAGTAGTTTATGATATTACATTGTATCAATTCTTCATATAAACACCAACATATACTCTGTAGTTTTCTTCATTTTCCTGTGATGATGCGTTGAATATTACAAACAAACACAAAATTGTATATTCACCGCATTAGCACGGGCAGATGAAGAAAGATACAGAGGAGTTTATTATCTCCTACTGTCCATAGGGTACAGTAATAAAAGTTCCCCCCAGTCCCAAGCAATGTGGTCAAAATGGCAAGATACAACAACCTCCCACCTCAAAAGATGGAGGAATACTGGCTCTCCTAGCCTGTATAGGCTTGGATATAAGCTGAAAAGTGTTGCCAACTCTAGAGCAGTGCTCATACGGTCGTGGTACCAGGCACTGCCTGATACTAGCAGTTACAAGGAAAGTACATTACTGACGGTTCCCTGCCGTCGCTGGGACTGGGGAGTGTTTTATCTACTGACGGCAGGGAGCCGGGGCTGGTATTGAACGGGTTAAGCCTTTTTAAAATATTTATTCCATACTCCATCATACACTACTCAATTTCATATTCATTTCTTTCATTTAGAGGACACAAAGGGATAAACATGGCAAAACACATAAATCTGCTATGCGAAAACGAGGGGATTTGTATGTTTTCTTGTTAGATTTAACCCATTTTCCATGTAAACAAATAATAATAGCGATAACGCTAAATAGTGTATGACGGTGCATGGTATCAAAACTTCATGCCAACACCAAAAAATCATCTGTAGCTCTTTTCTTCTTTCCTTAATGATAAGCTTAAAATTAAGTTTCGTTGGTTTCATGTAATATTCAACTCAATGCCAACGTAATATGAAGAATGATATAATTTTATGATATAAGTTTATGGAGTCAGTTTGAAGTATTTTACCATGCTTCATAATACACTTCATAGTTATAGAAAAACGGGCTTAAAAGTTTTTTTTTTTTTTTTTTTTTTTATATATTCCAACTTACTTCCTCTCGGGCGTAGGCTGAGAGCCTTAACATTCACCGCTTTACAATGAACAGTGAAGCCCATGAGGACTTGTTCCAGTCTAGGGAGTGAGACATGTGAAGCACGTAGAGTACAACGAGCACCTGCCATCTTGCCTTCACATGAGGCACGGTGCTCACTCATGGCCCGAAACGACCCCATCTCTGAAGCCACCTCGTTCCCGTGCTTCACTGTCTCACCACCTACACTCGGACTCTCACACCTACACACACACAACGCCACCTGTTGAGCAGATAACTCACCAGGCATTGCACCCCTATAGCATATTTTGAATATGGGAATATTCATACAGTGCTATTTAATCAGGGAACAATGAGGGTATTTTATTGACGTTTCGGTGGGCTTGTGGTAATGCACTGATACCAGGTACAGCACAAATTCCATCCCAATAATATCTTCCCATTGATACATCGGGATTTGAACCCGGGACCTTTGGATTACCAGGCCAGTGGCAAGACCACTCCACCACACCTCCCCTAAAGGCCCATAACTGTATAATAATGCCCCCAAAAGCCTACGTGTAAAAAACAGTGTTTACTTAGAATTGCTTGATCTTTCATATCTGATAGTATCTGACAAAACTTGCAGGACACCTTGTATACTATATATATATATAATAAGTATAAACATTCATAACTAATAAAGTGCTCCATAAAAATGTTTGTTAATTTGTTAACTTATCAGAGTTTTCATTGTCTTTAGGTAAATAGAAATATATGGACACGTGATGAGCACACTGCTATTAAAATTAAATAACGGTTCTGCACACTCACACACTTTCAGCAGGTAAAGCCCTTTAACTGAAGGAATAGAGGAAGTTGAAGTGCTTTAGTCCCACCTTTCAAGAAGTTAGGGTCCTCAGGCACCTCCTACCCGCGGCACTGCTAAAGTGAAGTAAGTGCGCAAAATTTACATAGACCAGGTGGGCAAAATTTACATATACATAGACAAATCTTAAGCGACGGTAAATTCAACATTCAGGTTGAAATGCATGGTTATTGTTTGACTCTATAGCAAAGACCTTATGTACATAGATACATTTAAACATTTATTATACTCTACACACACACACACACACACACATATACAGGGTGTTCCAGAAATATGTGCCGAAAATCAGGGGATGTATTCCTGACACATAATTGAATGTAAATCACTAAATGACCATATAAGCAAATATCAATAGTTGTCGAGTTACAGCACCTAACAGGTCTGCTTGAATGTGTTTTACTCCGGGAATTGCTTGTAAATGAAACATTTACTAAGGACAACGTGATTTATTAACAAAATAAAACAGTATTTCCAGTATGACAATAACATTTACAGTAAATGTTCAAAATTCCTTGTAAATTAAACATTTACCAAGGACAACGTGAGGTATGAACAAAATAAAACAGTATATCCAGTATGACAATAACATTTACTGTGCTGTATTACTTTACGGTCGTTAAGTAATTTCGCATCTGTCTCAGACATTTTGTACAATCCCTGGATTTAAACACATTCCTGGCAGACCTCGGAGGTGCTGTAACTCGAAAACTATTGAGAATTGCCAATATGGTCATTTCGTAATTTACATTAAATTATGTGTCAGGAATACATCCCCTGATTTTCGGCACATATTTCTGGAACACCCTGTATACAGGGTGTCGCAGGAGGAAAGGGCATAACTTTGGGAAATGATAAAACAAGGTATTCTAAGCCTAAAATGTTCTATAACAAAATGTCCAAATCTCAATTGTTAAAAAGATATTGAAGGTTTTATGTAGGGTCCTCCCCCGCCTCACTGTAATAGACTCTTCCATGTCAGATAGTTTCCAACTGGTCCAAAGTGAGCTATTATATCTATAATCATTTTGCAACTTACATAATTATAATATCTTCACAATAACATGGTAAAATTATTGCAGTTAGATGGAGGTGTGCTAGGTACTAGGACAGCTAGGCCAGCCTTATGGGGAAATACTGAAGAAAATACCATTTTCAACATGCAAATATATCTTTACTGGTTGAGAATTGGAATATTTCTTATAGAACATTTTAGGCTTAGAATATTTTGTTTTATCATTTCTCAAAGTTACGCCCTTTCCTCCTGGGACACCCTGTATATATATATATATATATATTCCGATGTATTTATGAACCCCAGGCAGGATTCGATATTAGAACATCAGGGTTGACATCTCATTTTCGATACCGATACCGATCATAACACCTTAGAAACTATATTTTCCTTAAATAATCTAGGTATATCCAGCACGGTGATATAATTTCATATAATCACGCATTTGTACGCCCATTATATACATAGACTCACTAAGAACAACCCAACTCAGCATAGGTATCAACATAATTTATTATTGTCACAATGGGCATTAATGTTCTTATTCTCGCAAAGACTTAGTTTAATATATGTATATATTGCAAAATCCAATCTCAAATCAGACTGTATCTAGCCTTAGTTTATTTATGATCAGATGGAATTATATCCTTTATTACTCACCCTGAGATCAGATACAAGGAGTTATAACATTGTATAAAATGCTGGTAAATATAGTCGGCGTATAATATTTTCCCTCACATCTAGGACTGTTTCGACTTACCAGTTCTCTTGGTCTTGTTACATTAACCTCTACCAGTTATAGTTCGAGTCCAGCATAGTATACCTATATCAATAATTTATAAGAAATCCACTGATCTATCTAATGGTACTAATCATGTAGTGGCAATAATTATAGAAACAATGATCTGATTACATATATTAGCAATTCGGTAGGAGCAGAACTGATAAACATACTGTATACTAATAGTGCAAAGAGCAGAACAAAATCATTTAATTTTTAGAAGAACAACACTGATGAATAAGAAGCAACTAGGTGCATTCGGTAATGATCAAATTAAAATTGTTTGTATAAACTTTTTCGTTAGAAGAGCATAACAAATTATGTTTGGACAACAAGTAAAAAGACCATCGCATTTCAGGGCTTGCCTTTCATGAGCACTTTTATTTGTCGGCGAAAAATATTTAAACTGCCAAAATGCAAAGGAGGTGAAACAGGCAAAAATATATAATGAAGATTTACCTAAGCATTTTTCAGCGTTTACAACATTTTTACAGTCCGTTGTTTCCGACCCCGAGTCCTGCAAAACAAAATTTGTTTTGAAGTGTAGTAGTATTTTGTGTGCCTGTTTTTATTATAGAATCTGTGTTACAGTATTTCTACTCTACGAAAAGTCAAATATAAGTTTTCCCAAAACCTTGCTGATAAACTGTCACTTTTTGGCTTTCAGTATTCGATGACGCGTTTCTTCCTTTTATTATGGCTATCATTAGTCGATTTTATTCAGTTTAGGAGTTTTAGAAGTCAGATGATAAATTACGATACTTTTTACCCTTTTAATTCGTAGACATCCTTCCTAAGTTGCATAATCGTCTAATATTAGCCAATATATAATGAAGACACGCGTCATCATATCCTGAAGGGGTTTAGTTATTATTACGTTCCCTTGATACTCCGTATGTGTTTCTAACCCCTTCTGTACCGGCGACGTCTTTTTTTATTTTATTCTGGCTACTATTAGAGTCTAGGATATTATATCGTAGCTTCATGTTCTCGTAGTTATCCCGAAATGAATCAAATTTTCCTATTAATTATTTACCATATGTTTACAATTCAGATGATCTTTTATGCCAATCAGAGGTTCATATTGGGTTAGGATTAATGTCTAAGAGTGTACAGTCACGGTCAAAAGTCGTGGCCTACCTCCATAATTTCAACTGTGGTATCTCTTAGTAGACATACACAGTCAGTCATTCAGTAGCCAACCCCGCACTCCCTGAAAGGGGTTGGGAGAATGAGCAAGACAAGGCTTGCTGATCCCTTAGTGGGAGTACATTCTGGAGATGGGATTCCCAGTCCCAACCTCCAGGGGCTATCCGCACCTCACAAGTGACGGGCAATGAAGTCGCTACATCCCTACGCCAATCCTAGAGTGTATGCCACTCGATTTCGTACATCGTGATTTTATCCCTCAACAATTCCACAGAAAATATCTCGATTTCAGAAGGTTCTCGAAAATTTATTTTGGGCGTTAAGTTCTGTTTGGGGGATAGTTACAAGTAGGACAGTGCAAAAAAGAACGAAATCTTTTATTTGGTGTCCTTAGAAAATCAGCATTGTTTGATATTGACGTCAGTTTTGGGTAGCCCCCGTCGGAGTGCTAATGAATTGCTTTGCTGCAGCATTGTACCTGGTTTAGTTGAGACTATGACCTTTGACTTTTCTAGTCAACCCTTTTTCAGCTTGATAATGACATCTACCTGGATATTTGAGGAGGTATAAGGTCAATTAGGCTTCGCATATGCATATTGATAGCTAATGTACTGCACAATTAGTAAGATCGTTAATCTTGTAAGCCCTGCTATGGGTGCCCCAGTGCTTAAATTTAATATGATTTGTGTTAAAGGCCTGAGCTCACCTCGAGTAATCCTAGAGTGTATGCCACTCGCTTACGTACATCGAGTACCCTCCGATGGTTGGAGTAAAGTTGTTTATGCAGACATAAACAAAACCTTTATATTCAAGGTTTGTTCAGCGTGGTTCAGGATCATTTTTCTATTAATCCAATAGATGAAAACACACATGATATGAAGGTGGGATACAGGTTTTGTTCTTGGGTGATTTGTAAATTATTGTTAATCTCGCTTTCAAGGGTTAAAATAAGCACAAAGTTTTAGTTAAAATGAATGTTTCAATAACCTAAATGCAAGAGTAACGCCAATTAATGTTGTTCTTTCCAAATATGTCTTTGTATGCATTAAAATATTTGATTTTTCATATATTCTCTCTCTCTCTCTCTCTCTCTCTCTCTCTCTCTCTCTCTCTCTCTCTCTCTCTCTCTCTCTCTCTCAATACAAATATATATATATATATATATATATTTGCTTTGTACTTCCAGTGTTTTTCAGCACCAGTAATGTTAACAGAAAACAAAAACAAATATTAACTTGATATTTACATGGTCTATTCCTGTGACGGCTGTAGGACTTGCGGCGACATTATTCATAGCTTAAAAATGTACTATTTATACAGGGTGATCTTAAATATAGAAGAAAGAAACAAAAACAACATTTACTGCTTGCATATAAAATGACTAGGAACAAGAAGAAACCAGACTAGTAGCTGCAAAATACATTATCGTGATGAACGCGCCTATATTTCCAAGTCGTTCAAGAAGACAGGAAAACAATTTCGTACATTTTTCAAAATGAACAAATCACCCTCCAAGAGCCGTGTACAAAGGAGTACAAAGGAGTACAAAGGAAATCAAGCAACAACAGATCTAGTGACCCTTCTAGGTTGCTTGTCCTCCAAAACACTGAGGATCAAGTGTCCAAACAGTGGTTTAGAGTGGGTAAGGGAACATTGGAAAGGGAATTACTGCCCTGGAACTAATGTCCGTGGCAGGATTAGGAAGTTAGTAGGGGACAGATGGGTTAGTAACTGAGGGGGGGATAAAATAAAGTTATTCATTTACAAACGCAGTCAGTCGCGGGTTTGATGCGAGATATTTGTCTAGGCGGAGTTTAAATGAATCAACGGTGATGCAGTCTATAACGTTTCGGGGAAGCCCATTCCACAAGTTGACAACTCGGTTGAAGAAGAAATTCTTAGATTCGTGTGAGTTAAAAGATTTACCAATAATTTTGCAACCGTTTCCCCGCGTGTAATTAGATTGGTCGATAGTGAAGTACTTACTACAGTTCATATTGTCGATGCCTTTGATGATTTTGAACACTTGAATTAAGTCACCTCTTAATCTGCGCTGGGTTAAAGGAAATAGATTTAATTCTCTAAGACGCTCTTCGTATGGTTTGTTCTTTAGGCTAGGTATCATTTTGGTAACTCTACGTTGAACTCGTTCTAGCTTGTTTATATCTTTTTGGTAATAAGGGCACCAGGATTGAACGCAGTATTCCAGAAGAGGGCGGACTAATGAATTGTAAAGGGTTAGGATAACTTCTTTGGATTTATGCTCAAATGACCTGCCTATAAAGCCAATTATTTTGTTTGCCTTCTTAACAACTTCTGAACATTGTTGACTCGGTTTTAGGTTACTCGATATTGTTACTCCCAGATCGGTTTCTCTGTTTACATTCTTAAGCTGAGTGCCATTCATCGAATAGTTTGCTTTCTCATTTAGGTATCCGATATGTAGTACTTTACATTTATCCGCATTGAAACTCATTTGCCAAATTTGGGCCCAACATGACAATTTATCTAGATTGTGTTGCATATCGTCAACTTGTTCTTTTGAGAGTACGCTATTTGCAATTTTTGTATCGTCAGCAAATTTTGAGATTGTACAGGTGAGACCCTCATCTATGTCGTTGATGTAAATTAGAAAGAGAATTGGTCCTAGTACCGATCCCTGGGGTACGCCGCTACTTACATTGGTCCATTTTGATGCCTTACCGTTTATGACTACTCTTTGCTTTCTGTCGCTGAGCCAATTTTCTATCCATTTCAACACACCGTCTTGTATTCCATGCGCTTTTAGTTTTAGCAGTAAACGTTTGTGGGGAACTTTGTCAAAGGCCTGTGAAAATCAAGGTATATAATATCTACAGCTTTACTCTCATCGTAGAGGTTGAGGATATCGTGGAAGAAGTCTAAGAGGTTTGTTAAACAGGAACGTTTTTTACGAAAGCCGTGTTGAGTATCTTTAAGTATGTTATTTTCCTCTAAGTGATTTACGAGTCTGTCTCGTATGACCGTTTCTAGCATTTTACATACAACTGAGGTTAAGCTAATTGGACGATAGTTACTGGGTAGGGATTTGCTGCCTTTTTGAATATCGGTGTTACGTTGGCTAGCTTCCACTGATCGGGCATAGTTCCAGACTGCAAGGATTTATTGAATAGTAATGTCAGTGGTTTAGAGAGCTCATCCTTAGCTTCCTTTAGAACTCTAGGCGAGATTGTATCAGGTCCAGGCGTTTTATTTACCTTGAGTTTATCTAAACAATTCAATACTTCTCTCTCTGTAACGGTGATATTGCTTAGAACATCTGAATTATCAATCTGAATCGGCGATGGTGTAGGGATATCACTGAGGTCTTCTGTTGTAAAAACTGATGCAAAGAAGGTATTGAGGGCATTACTCATTTGTTCTTCGTCTTTGGTGTATTCTCCATTTTCATCGACTAACGGTCCAACAGTTGAAGTAACGACTTTTTTCTTTCTGATATAACTATAGAATTCTTTCGGGTTTGTTTTACTTTGATTCGCAATATGTAACTCTAAGGTCTTTTTACTTTGCTTAATTAACTTTTTGGCTTTGCGTCGTAGCTCTACAAATTTCAGCCGTTCTTCGTCATTTTGTGAGGATTTTAATCTATCATTAGCAAATTTTTTAGCAAGCAGGCAGTTTGAAATATCTTTATTCCACCATTTGGGCTTATTATTATGGCCTGGACGCCGAGTTTTCGATGGTATGCAGTCTTGCACTGCTTTTAGGTAAGTGGCTTCGAATAACTTCCAAGATGTATTTATGTCGTTATTGTGAATTAAAAAGCTCCAGTCAGTTTCTTTAAACATAGCTCTAAGTTTATGGAAGTTTGCTTTCTTGAAATTAGGGACTTTTTCGATGCTACTATTTGGTTCGTTACTAGTAAACTTTAAAGTGAAAGTTATCGTACGATGGTCGCTGTTACTGAATTCATCACCAACATTCAAATTCTCTATTAATTCTTCTTTTGTTGCAAGTACAATGTCAGATGTACAATGTACAATGTACAGAGGTTTAAGGGGAGATGGGCTGGTTTTTTGGTCTAATAATTAATTTATTCATGTATTTTTTAGTTTCCTTGCTAGACCTCCATCAAACTAAAAAAAAATATCCATTAGATCCCCCTTCAAGAGAAATTTTTAAATTTTTCGGTAGAAAAATGTCACGGCCCAAGGCCGGTTCCTCCACAACTACAGGCTCGCTACGCTCGCCAGGAAAAAAATGACACCTAAAGGACACGAAAGATCTTAATATTGACAAAACAATGGGGCAAAAAGTCTTCAAATCGACAAGCTTATGGGACGAATGTCTTAAAATCTCAAAACTAATGGGTATAAGCGCGAGGGAGAAGGGGATCCAGAAAAACGGCCCATCTCCCCTTCAGCGTCATGGCAGGATTCCTGAGCCTATAGGAAGGTATAATGGTAGTGATGAACTAACTCATCAAATCCACAAAAAGAAAGGCATACGAGATGACGAAAATGTAAGCCCTTATAAATAGACCCAACTTTATATAATTTTCGGTTTTTACTACATATACCCTGTATATAGTGTATATATAATTGCTCGAGAAATAATAAAGTGTTTGTGAGAAGGGTTGAGAAGGAGTCCTGAGAACAAATGGGATGAGGGGAAGGAGATGGACGAGGAGACACTGAACGAAAGTAGAACAGGCAACAGACAGAATAACACACATCTTTATTCTCTCTCTCTCTCTCTCTCTCTCTCTCTCTCTCTCTCTCTCTCTCTCTCTCTCTCTCTCTCTCTCCCTCATATGAAGGAGGAGGAGAGACTGGATACAGGAACTTTTAGAACAGGCAACACACAGACAAACAAGAACATTAATTTTATCTTTGTCTGCCTTTCTGCTTGTTTCTCTTCAACACACTCACACATACCAACAAAAAATAAATAAATTTCATTGCCATAAAATACATGCTACAAATGGTACATTTATAAATCAGAACATTTGGCCTACTCTGCTGAGCAGATGCTCCAATGCAGACAATTGAGTTTAGTATATACATTTATGATGATGGTGTTACATCAACGCACAACATTGAACCAAACGGCAACTTTAACATATACAATTCATACAAAATGATCTTAATTTTGTGTGGCATATTCTTTATTAACAGTTGCTACTTCCACGATTTGGGTACTACTTGTCCTTTCATATTTCGTTGCTTTGTTTTTCATAGAGATATTTCTTTATTTTTTATTTTTTTTAATAATGTTAAATTCTCTATTCCTGTTAAATGACTAGGGAGTGAATTACATACCTTTGGACCTGAAATAATTACACTATTTTGGTACAACGTACTGCGCGCTTGGGGTATGATTAAGTTTACATGATTTCGTTGGGTATTTATAGGATGTGACATAATTCTAAAAATAAGATTTATTACTTGTGGGATCTTTAAATATTTAAATAGCAGTAAAGATACAAAATAGGTATACCCATACTGGAGTATTGAAATATTCATGGACACAAATGTCTCCTTTGTTGATTCATAAATTGTTTTTATGTAACAGTTCTTACACATCTTTTTTGGTATAGGAAAACCTTTTCTGAATGGTTTTTTTCCCTGTTACACCCCATATAGTTATACAATATATCAAATGAGGATAGACAAGCGAATAATATATACTTTTCATAGCATCTAGGGTAAGTTGATTTATGATATGATACAAGATGCCACATATTTTTCTTATATTTTTAAGCATACTGCATTTGTATGTGGTCCCCAGTTAACTAGGTCATCAAGTATTGATTTGATTTTGCCCCGAGGGGCGAGTTTATTGAGCAGCGCCCCCCATCCTGTGAGGGGACAACCACTAGTAAGGCGATACATACTGCTCAAAGAGCCATTATTCCACTGAAACAACAGCATCGTCGTCTGGTTACATTCATATTTGTGTTTAAAAGTCAGGTTGGCATTATTCAGATGCGTTATTATAGTTTCCTCATTTAATTGTCACATGGTCTGTATATACGTATTTCATTAAAAAAAAAAAAAAAAAAAAAAAAAAAAAAAAGCAAGCAAGCTTGTAGTGACTGAATTATTAATTGACAGGTTGTAAATAATAGCACTACAGAACTAGTGCAATCGTATGAGGAGACTATTCATATTTTCATTACATCAATGATTATTGAGATTATAGTTAGCTGAATACAATTATTACAAAAATAGGCAATGGTATAAATCAACATAATACATAATTTAATACAGGCGGACATAATCATGATCCGGTTCGTTGTGCACTGGGAGCTAAGGTGTCTTGAGATCGCCTCGTACCCATACACAACGAACGTATTATAGTCTGCATGGTTGGTATCTAATTGTATATACTTAGTGGGTATTTCAAGAATGTCAAGGGGTAAGGAAATGTGATTTGTATATTAGAAGACTGTGATTAACGAGACGTGTAACATGTGGAGGGAGGTGGTAGAAAGAGAGGGATCTCGTTGGGGGTGGAAGTTTCGCTCCCAGGAATTTTCGTTCCTGTGGTATTTCAATAATAATAATAAAATAATAATAATAATAAGGGGACAACCACTGGTAAGGCAATACATACTGCTCAAAGAGCATCATTCTACTGTAACAACAGTATCGTCGTCTGGTGTTATTATAGTTTCCTCATTTGATTGCCACATGTGCTGTATATACGTGCTCATGGAAAAAAAAAAAAAAAAAAGTGACTGAACTATTAATTGACAGGTAAATAATAGCACTACAAAACTAGTGCAATCATATGAGGAGGCTATTCATGTTTTCTTACATCAATGGTTATTGAGATCATAGGTAGCTGAATACAATTATTACATACAAGATGTGACTAATATTTCGAACTACATTAATTATTATGCAATAATAGTACAACAAATATATTACAATCATATGAGGGACACTTCACATTCTTCATTACATCAACGGTTATTGAGGTCATAGTTAGCTGAATACAAGAGTCACATACATAATGTGACTAATATTACCAACTACCGAAGTAATAATGGAAATTAGTAATACAAATATTTTACAAAGATGAGTTACATGGTTCAAATTCTTATTACAATAATGGTTATTGAGGGGATAGTTAGCGCAATATGACCAGTGGAGAAGTTTACATGCCGATAGTAATATAATATTTAGTAGGGTGTGTGGTTATGGGAGAGAGGGAGGGGGGTTGTAGGAGGTAGAGGAATGGGTGGGAGAGGAGGAGGAGTAGTGGGGGGGGGGGGGGGGGGGGGGGGGGGGGGGGGGGAGGAGGAGGAGGAGGAGGTAAGGTACTCCAGGGAGGAGGAAAGTGTGAGAGGGGAGGTGTGTGTGTGTGTATGTCCCTTCTTAAACATCCTAGAGGGACCCTACCCGTCGTGACCCAGTCACCAGACCCCAGCCAGACCCCAGCCAATCAAGTATTACACCTAAACATTTGATACTTTTGTTTCTTTGTAAAATATAACCTCCTAATTGTATTGGCATCACAGCATCAGGAATCCTCCCATTGTAAAATACTATATATTGTGATTTGTTAGTGTTTATTGACAGCTTGTTTGCTTAAGTCCACTCAAGGATTTTATTTAATTCAATATTCATATTGTTAAGTAAGTTCACATCATTGTCGTCCTCAATAAGAAGGTTCGTGTCATCTGCATATAACACATATTTAAACTTATTACTAGAATATATGAGATCATTAATATAAATAAGAAACAAAATTGGTCCCAAAATCGATCCCTGAGGAACACCATGGCTATTTTTTTTTATAACAGGAATATCCATTATTATAAAATATACTTGTTTCCTATTTAGCAAGTAAATGGTCATTAATTTTAGTGGCAATCCTCGGATACCTATATTTTCCAATTTCCATTTCAATATATAATGATCAAGTGAGTCGAAAGCTTTCGACATATCTAAAACAAACAC
Source organism: Paralithodes platypus (assembly GCA_032716605.1). NCBI lineage: Eukaryota > Metazoa > Arthropoda > Malacostraca > Decapoda > Lithodidae > Paralithodes > Paralithodes platypus. The sequence goes on along the minus strand of CM064497.1, from coordinate 43,571,727 downwards.
CAATAACATATTTCCCCTTATCTACTGATATTTATGTACACTCGACCAAAAAACAATCTTTACACCGGTGAGCTGTAAATAATCTTGTGTGAACGAAATTAATCGCGTGAAACATACGTCTGTGAGGTATTATCATAAGATTTCGACCCACTTCCAGAATGTTTAGAGCGTTAGTGTAAAGATTGTTTTTTGGTCGAGTGTACACATTTTCCTGATTGTCTTGAATATTTCTGCCAACATTACAAGCAATATTGAATTCATCGTGTGATGGTGATTCCTGATTTGCTGGAGACTGATTAGAATATTACTGTTTGTTTTACCCATAATATTATTTATTGTTTTCCATGTCGCTATAATATCTCCTTGACAATCTTTTAGTTTATTTTTGTAGTGTTTGCTCTTTGCGGCTCTTATGACTGAGGTGAGTTTATTACGATATTTAATGTATACTGGTTTATACTATTCTTGCTTCCAAATTTCTTAAGCATTTCTCTTCTCATAATCTGCTCTCAGATCGCCAGTATGGCTTCCTTAAGGGTCGCTCTACAGGTGACCTTCTTTCATATCTTACTAACTCTTGGTCATCCTCCTTTCGAGACTTCGGTAAGACTTTTTCTATTGCACTAGACATATCGAAAGCCTTCGATAGAGTCTAGCACAAATCTTTAATATCTAAACTACCCTCCTTCGGTTTCTATCCCTCCATCTGTACCTTTGTCTCTAATTTCCCTTCCGGCCGTTCCATAGCCGCGGTTGTGGACAGCCATCGTTCACTTCCTCACCCTATAAACTCTGGTGTTCCTCAGGACTCTGTCCTATTCCCTATTCTCTTTCTAATTTTTATAAATGATCTCAACTGTACCTCAATTCCCATCCATTCATACGCAGACGACTCAACCTTACACTACTCCATTAGTTTTTCAGAACGCCCCAGCCAGCCATCCCTCAACGACAAACGTAATGAAGCCATAGAACTCTTAAATTCTGATCTAAATACTATCTTCAATTGGGGCAGAGAAAACCTTGTTACCTTTAATGCTTCCAAAACCCAATTTCTCCATCTATCTACCCGTAAGGAACTCCCAGCGGACTAACCCTTATTCTTCAACAATACAAAAATCAATCCTTCATCTTCTCTCAATATTCTTGGTGTCTCTTTTTCTTCTGCTCTCAGTTGGAAGGACCATATTACCAGTCTTGCTAAGGCAGCCTCCCAGAAGCTGGGTGTGCTCAACTGCCTTAGGGGGTTCTTTTCCCCTGCACAACAGCTTGCTCTGTACAGGGGCATAGTGCGTCCTTGTATTGAGTATTGTTCACATGTGGGGAGGTTCCTCTCACACCGCTCTCCTAGACAAAGTTGAAAGGAAGGCCTTTCGTATCATTAACTCCCGTCCACTCACCAAATCTCTGCAATCTCCCTCTCTCTCCACCGCAATGTTGCATCTCTCTCGCTATTCTATCGCTACTATAATAATCAGTGTTCCTCAGAGATTTCCCAGTGTATACCACCTCCTCGTGGTACCCGTCTTGTAACTCAATCCCACCCCTACTCTGTGCAACTCTCCAACCCGAGAGTGAAACGTTACTCTCAAACTTACTTCTACTCAACAGCTGAGCTCTGGAACTCTCTCCCAGAATCAGTCTTTCCCTCTTCCTATGACTTAAATTGCTTCAAACTCCGTGTGTCCAGGCATTTTGGCTCGAACGTCCCTTGATTTTGGCCCTGTCACTCTTTCAACTATGGGGGAGGCACTCGCTATAGGCAGTTCTGCCTTTTGCCTCCCTCAATCACATAGAAAAAAACAAAAATACGTTATTGGCCACTTTATCGACAGTCTTTGCAATCTAAGTTTTCTTTTAGACTATTTTGTATCCCTTGTGTTACATATGGACGCATTTCATGTTTTTTATTACCATTAATTTTTACCAAAGGAAAGTATTTTTTGAAATATATTTTCATATAATGAATAAAATTTGTTAAATGCTTCATTGGGAGATAAAATGGTATATACATAATTTCAACACGTATTACGCACTTCTTCAAAAAAAATATCAATATTGATTTTGGTAAATATTCGTTACGTCTGAGATAAATAATTCTGCTTCATATTTTGATTATGTGTAAATTGTGATATAATTGGAAAATGGTTCGTAATATCAGATTGCACAATAATATTTGTATAATTAGTATTTATTTTAGAACTCCATATATGGTCAATAATGGTTGTAAAATAAGTCTGGGTTACTCTAGTCGGTCTAGTCGTAACAGAATAACATGAATATGAATACATTAATGACAAGGTTTTTACGTTATTATTTTCCTTGAATTTTAATAAATCCAGATTCCAATCTCCTATCAGATAAAAGGTGTCATATTTTCTGTGATAAATTGCTTCAAAAAGTAACAATAATTTGTCGAGGAAATCATTGATATTTCCTCTTGGTGGTCTGTACACTGAGGCTATAAAATATCTTGCATCTAACATGTAAAATTCTACCTACACACATTAGAGAAATTTTTCCTTAAAGCATAGTTCATCAATCTTGTAGGATATATATTTGTTATGAATATATAAGGTAACTCCACCCCCCTCCCTATTCCGGCATTGGTTATATATACAATAATTTGGAAGTTTGAAAAGGTCGGCAATATCATTATTTAGTCTGGTTTCACACATTCCTATTATTTCTAATGGAAAACAACTAATTCAAGGAGACATTGATCAGTGAAAGTTTGCAAGTTGGCTGGAATACTCCTAATATTTAGGCTAAGCATTGATATAAACTTATTATTTAAATTAGGTATCATTATTAAAGTTGCATAACAATACATATTTTGAATGTGGTACTGAAATGTTTCGCCACAATGTCATAAACATATCATAATCCAGAATATTCCGGTCACAGCTGTTCCCTTGCCTTAATAGGTTCAAACATTTGGGAATCTATATTAAACAGCTTAGTGTGAACTACGTTATCCAGAAACAGTAATTGTAATTCTTCATCTGTTACATTATTAAATGGAATATCTTCTAAATGATCATTTCTCATTTCAAATTTGACTAACTCCTAACTTGATTATATTCATTATCCGTTTAAAATACATTATCTTCAGCTGACAAAGCGTCTACCTGGCTCGTGTCACTTTGTTCATCCCTATTTTCTTTGGTATCCTCCTTCCTGCTTCTGAGTTGTCGTCGATTCAGTTCCTGTTACTGCTGCTGCTGCTGTTGTTGTTGCTGCTGCTGTTAGGGTTGACTAACTCCTGCTTCGGTCGGTTGTTTTCGCCATTCCTCTCCCTGGGCGGCGTCTGCTCCTTGTTCACATCCTAGGTGGACGTTTGGGTAGCATTCACTACATTCTGATTTGCTTCGGACCATTAAAGTACCTATACAAATTTACCCTTTAAATATTCTTAATTGATATTAATTGTCAACATCAATCACCCCCAAATAAAATTAAGGAAAACATGTGATGGTCCCGCGATTTGAAACCGGGATATCACAGGCAGAGCTTAAGCACTGAAACCATTACACCACCAAGAAAGTTAAAGGTTCAGCACACAATCATGACCACGATTGATATCCTTTTATCGAATACTGGCTATCAATATAATCATGTACTAGGAATAGCGTAATGCTTATGTGATAGTAAAGAACAATTTATGGGGCACAGATTTAAAAGAACCGAAGGTATAATGGTAGTGATGAACCCACTATATCCACACAAAGAAAGGCATATCAAATGACGAAAATGTGAACTCTTATTAATATACCCAACTTAATATAATTTTCGGTTTTTACTACATATACCCTGTATATAGTGTATATATAATTGCTCGAGAAATAATAAAGTGTTTGTGAGAAGGGTTGAGAAGGAGTCCTGAGAACAAATGGGATGAGGGGAAGGAGATGGACGAGGAAACACTGAACGAAAGTAGAACAGGCAACAGACAGAATAACAACATCTTTATTCTCTCTATCTCTCTCTCTCTCTTTTATATGAAGGGGGAGGAGAGACTGGATACAGGAACTAGTAGAACAGGTAACACGCAGATAAACAAGAACATTAATTTGATTTCTGTCTGCCTTTCTGCTTGTCTCTCTTCAACACACACACACACACACACAAGTATATATATATATATATATATATATATATATATACCGGTATATATATATATACAATTTTTTTTTAGCTTGGGGTGTAAAGGTAAGATATTACCATAATAAACCCAGACGTTTATTATGAAGGAAATAAGTGGAAATTTATTTTTATTTTTAAGGCTAGAATTCTATAACGAACCTTGAGCCAGATATGCGGGATTAGTTGGTCTTCACCGCTTCAAGACACGAGGAAGGGTTTCTTCTTTTTATTCCGGCTACCAGTAGACAATTTTATTCATCTTAGGAAGAAATTGTGGGAGCCAGAGGGTTAATTGAGATAGATCTGACCATTTTGATTCCTAGAGAGCTTTCCAAACTTAGATAACATCGTTTATCGTTAGCCAAAGCTAAGTGAAAACGTGAACTCGATGAATGAAAGGGTTAATTTGATCTAAACTGAGCGCGGTCAAAGGTGCACAATGTATCTCGATTAACCCTCTGACTCTCACAAGTCCTTCCTAAGCTGAATCAAATCGCCCAATGATAGCAAAAGAGGAAGAGGAAGAGAGGCATCATTACACTGAAAGGTAATAAATCTACCAACATGTGGGCACGTATCTCTATATACCTCTCTACCTACCTATCAATCTGTGTACAGCACCTATCTATTTATCTAAATATATATCTATTTCCGTCTGTCTTTATATCTCTCTGTCTATATATCTACCCATCTGTCTATAACTATCTGAATATTTATATTCAAATTAATACATTTTATCAAATTGGATGAGCCAAAATCTACATTGCTACACTTATCCTTGCCGTTTCAATAAATAACGGAATACAGCCGAGCAATCCAACAATATACATGCATATGATTTATAAGGGAATCCATGTATATTTGTGTATTGTAGTTTTGTTGATTTACTGGTTGATATGCCTATGCATGCGACCATATTGCATTAGTATAATGAAGAGTCTACTTTAGCAGTTAGCCACTCAAAGATTTTGTCTCTAGGTGTGAAGTCCAAGGATTTTTTCTTTTGTGTATGTGTGTTTATATACTGTATGTGTGAGTGTGTGTTCACAACATATCTTGAGACCGAATCAATGTATTTTGTAATATATGTTTTCTGTACTTTCATTTCGTGGCCACCCCTTCGGGAATCACGGCGTCAGGCAATAGATAGATTGTTGTACCCCAATAGATGCCATTAACATTTGGGTGACATTGAATATGACCTCCGCGCCCCACTTTTCTCCTTTCGGCCCCCCAACTATGCCCATTAGAAGTTGCCATTAAATATTCATGACACTCAAATTACTAATTTGTGGCTAATCACTGGCTTGACATATTGGATGATCCCTTTGAGGGGTAAGGACCATGAACCCTGTATAATAATATGGCATTTTCTCCAATATTATTGCACAAAATAACACAATACTGTATATGTTGGCCACAATGTATTGGTCCTTATAAAGCTTATACAAATCATGCATTTACATATTTGCATTATGTAAATACATATATTATAAATTTTTCAGATTCTTTGCATATACAGTATATATACATATATATATATATATATATATATATCTAATATTACATATTTTTCGTAAAATTGTATGCTATTATAGTATTTAAAGTCATAATATCCGAAAGGAACATAACTAGTGATATTTCTATGGCTCACCCTAGATAGGTTGTGTATAGCTAGATCGTGTATTGCTGGTTAGTGGACAGGGACTGTACATGATGGATTCGTATATGGTCATGTGACACCCCGGGTACAAACATAGGCTTCATTAGTTCCGTTCTTTGCTTCCTTGATTTGTTTCTATTTTTATATTGTGACTGAATATGAAGTTGGTAATACTAATCAAACCGAACTGCGAGAAGGTTGGACTTACGCAGCTTTATGGGTTACTTTAATCCTATGTTAGAAAGTTTGGAATCAATGACATCTTGTCTGGGAAAGTTTATTTGCAAATAATTTTGGGAAAGACCATGGTATATTCAATTTATAAATAATTTTGGGAAAGACCATGGTATATTCAATTTATTAAGTAACAACTATTAACTTTTACTTACGTTGTATACTTATACATTTTTATTTTTAAGCACATATTTAAGTCTATATTTTCTTAGTTAATACTGCATATTATGCTGCATATTTAGCCATATCTTTGTGCATAATTATCATAATTCTATTCATTATACATATCCAATTACCTTTCGTAATTAATACGTTCAATGTGTCTGTCTGTATGTGTCTTGTGTTTTATTCAGACTGTTAGCAAAATATCTCAAGAACGAACGAATGGATTTATCCGAGACTTGATCAGCACCTTCAGTTAGTACTTCTATAAATTTCATTCGCTGTTAGTTATCATTGATGACGCTCCGGCGCCCTCCCTTTCCCCGTTTTATATCCCTCCCGATATAAATATGTTGCCCAGCCAAAACTGTCTTATTAGTATTTATTGGCTGGCCTGATTTAGGCAGGCATAGACTCTTAACTTTAGTGGAGATACTTAACATAGATCACAAATGCAGAGGACAAGTCAAGGGTTTTATTAACTGAAAACAAATGTGGCAGGGTGTTGGAAGGCGTGCGGCAAATTCGGGGGCCGCGGAGAGCAACATTATAAAGTAAATTGTTATATTTACCATACACAACAATATTATTGCCCCATATGTGCATTGTCTTCAAGGACAATGTGCCGACAATTGTTTGCGTTGCCCAAGGAGAGGCTAGCTGGTCTCCCAGGAGGAGTGACGCACCCCCTCTCTCACTGCCGTCTCACGGGTAGCTGCCAGCTGGCGGTCTCCCTCACACATAACAATGTATGAAGGGGAGGGGGGGTGTTGGGTGTTAGAGGGATGGAGGTTGGATTGAAGGAAGGGGAACATATTTGAGGTGGAAGGAGGTAGCGAAGGGAGCGAGGGAGGGAGGAAGGTGGGATTAGAGGGAGGAAGGGAAGTAGAGGGAGGGAAGGAAGTAGCGAGAGGGAGGGAGGGAAGTATAGGGGGGGAGGGAGGGATATAAGGGTGGATTAAGAGTGGAGGTGAGGTGGTGGTATGGATAGATGCTATTTAGTCTCATTTGTCATCCAATTCCCCCAGACCCTCTTTAAGCTAAAGCCCCTTTCACACATTCACGATGTTGGTCCCGATGTACCCCGATTTGAATATCCGGACACAACGTGGTGCAATCGCCAACATGTGTCGGGGTAATCGGAGAGAGTCGGGGTAACCCACGGGGCGGGACGTGGCAAATCGTGCTTGGGGACGAAATGTTTGGGGGTGTCCAAAAAAATTGCACAGGGACTTTGGGCGTGGTACCATCGGGTACATCTACATCTGTTTTTGACGTGTGTGGGGCGTTTGAGTACCGAGTTGCATCGGTATACACGTGTTTGCATCTGGGTGCATCGGGAACATTAACGTTTTTTTTTTAATCCCCCGCCGCGGCCCCGTCAACACCCAACGTTGCCACGGCAACCCACGTGCTGCACGATGTCGACGAGATGTGGCATAACCGCATCGAATGTAGGAACAAATGCACCTGGAAAAAAGGCACAGAGAGTGTGTGCGTGTGTGTGTGTGTTGAGTATGTACTGTATATTCATAGTGTGCATGGGAAATTATATGTACTATAATGATTATAAGCCTTGTTGCGACAGCAGAACGGCGCATGAAAACCGAAATTTTTGAGAACAGAATATTAAAGGCACATAGCGCAAGCTACCGTACATACTTTTAATTTCAGTGCATATTATAGGTTTGACTCCTGTAAGGAGATAAAGAAAACCTAATATTTAGTAGTGGCCCCGTAATCATTGACGAACATGCCTATTACATAAGGCATCCTCTTCAAACACTAATCCGCCGTAGTTTGAATCTACCGCGCAGAGCATTTAACACCTTACGAGCGGCCTATGCGGTTTATTTATGTGTACCGCACAGCGGGGTGTTTTTAGCCAAAATAGGGCTGTTTACGTGATCATTTTCATGCCTAAATAAGACCCAGAACGTAAAACAAGTACCTATCCCTGAAAGGGCATAAACAGAGCTTTCGAATGACACCATAACGATCCTTGTATGATGGATAGTTTTCTTGCAATAACCGTGCAACGCGAGTGCAAAAAGCAGGTAATTCGGTACTTTCAGTACATAATTGAGTATGTAGCGAGTGAGAGAGGGAGGAGGGAGCTGAGATTTGTGTCAGTAGGTTCGCCGTGGTGGTCTGGAGCAGTCATACGCTCGCTAGTCTCCTGCCACCACTTGTCTCTCTCTCTCAGCCACATTACGTGCTGAAATTGCCACTCGAGTTATGTCGAGCGCCGCCACATAGTCCAGCTTTATTTAACTCGGCTTATGTTGCTCGCCGCTAATTAAGGGTTAAAAACTGAGGAGCCTTCATCATGAGCGCACGCGACCTCACTCATGGCTTCAGTCATTATGAATTGGGTTCTCACTACGAAAAAACTTCGTAAAAAATAAAAACAAAAAGAAAATAAGAATAACTATCCAATAAGCTTTCCATCATATCGTGGATGTACTTGTGTGGATTTCTGACCAGACGCTGATTCAGGCGTCATTCCTCCTTCACTGACATATCAAGTAAACCAAAATCCTTAATACATCAACGAATGGGAAGGGGACGGTCGGGTGGGCCCCAGTCGTCAATGATTACGGGGCCACTACTAAATATTAGGTTTTCTTTATCTCCTTACAGGAGTCAAACCTATAATTTATTAGTGGCCCCTCCATCATTGACGAACATGCCTGATATCTAAGACTGGAGGGGGACATTCGTAATCATATCATAACTCTAGAAAAGCAGATAATCAAACAACCACATAGTATTCTTACTTTTGAAAAATGTATTTAATACGGCGTAGGCCGGAAATATACAAGAAAAAGGGGTTCAGGCAGGTGCGTGCTTCAAAGAAGCCTGCCCGACAAAAATGGGTAACCCTGAAGATTCTGAACACAGATCTGTAGTTACAAAAGGCACCCCACTCAACGAGTGGTGACAAAAATAATAAGTTATAAGTTTATATGTGCACATCATAAACCCCAAAATACATGTGGAGATCAATTGCAAATGAACTCCATTGAACTAATATTACATTGCTTTCGCAGCTAAAACTACTATAACAACACCGTTGTTTTGTACTAAACCTTGTACTAGCACATTTCTCGCAGAGAAATTTTCATATCACATTTTAACCTTAAATTGTATCACAGCTCTCATACTCCGGCGGGGTCTAGGGTGTCCTATGTCAACTGACTGCACCCCCCCCCCCCCTTCCGTGAAAGTAAACATAAGTGACTGCAGGGCCACCTAGACCCTCTGCCTTAAAGCTATACATGGTAAGGAAGGTTTGTCTAGAGCAACTGACAAGTATCTAGAGAGAAACGTATGATTAGACGCCCACAACTGTGTGGACGCAATATCTTCAACTGAAAAGTTTTTCAGGAAACGTAAAGAGGCCGCCCACTTGCGTAAATCGTGGGCCCTACCCACAACGCCGGGATTACTCTCTTTAATGACTTCTACCAGAAGAGAGGCTAATCGCCGTTTAAGTAAGCATTTACCCGTACTCGCTACCCATAAAGCACCTTGGGGGTTTTGAGGAGCTATTCTCAAATATTTGGTTAGAGCTTGCACTGGACATAAATTATGATGCACCTTTCCCCTTTTTAACGCCGGCACCGTGAACTCAGAAAACACGTGTGCACTATGCTCATTCTTGGCTACAAACGCCGGGGAGGGTGCAATGGAAATTGAATCATTAAGTCTACCAAACCTAAGACAATTAGGTGTGTTGCTCATCGCCGCCAGCTCAGACACTCTGTTTCCGGTGGCCAAAGCCAAAAGGAAAACTGCCTTCTTTAAGATTAAAGCAAAGTCTGCAGTATTTTGATACAGACGAGAATGAAGTAAAGACAAAGCTTTGTCCAGAGACCAAGTAGGCATGAGCTGACGGGGAGGTGGGCGGAGTTTATAAAACACGCTCTCATAAATCCCGTTTCCTCCGCCACCGGTATGGATAGACCTGTAAGGTCGAAAAAGGGCACTCTAATCGCAGTTAAGTGATTCTTCAAAGTTACCACAGATAAACGTTTCTGCTCAAACAGATAGTTCAAGTAATTAAAAACCAATGCCACTGAGGGTACAGTTTGTTCCGTTCTAACAATCCAAGAAGTAAAAGCTTTCCAATGTGATTGATATTGTCGCTTAGTAGACTGAGTATATTGATTGAGCAATTTATTGGTCACATCCCTACCGTATGGTGCTAGCCACTTGGCCTCCTGAATGTCCATAATGCAAAAGTCAGCGAGGTCGCTAGGTTGCCAATCGTGTCTAAGTGGAAGTACCCGACCGGGAGCGATACCGGGTCCGGGCACCACATTATTAATTGCTGGTACCACACCTGCGCCGGCCACAGGGGCGCGATTAGCGAGACTAAGCCTCGATAAACTCGTAGTTTGTTCACTACGTGGCACATTAGTGACGCATCTGGCGGCGGAAACAGATAGATGGAGCTCCATCTGTTCCAGTCTGTCACTAGGGCGTCTGGCCCCCCTGCCGGCGTTATCGCCCGGCGGGTGAGGTATAGAGGGAGCTTGTGAGTCTCGTCGGACGCAAAAAGATCCACTTGTGGATGGGAGAGCTCCGCAATCATTAGGTCGAAAATGGGTTGCTTGAGCTCCCATTCTACTGTCGTGCTCTGTCTCCGGGACAGAGCGTCTGCCCAGACGTTCGCTACGCCTGGGAGATAAGATGCGTGAAGATAAATATCTAGACTGCTGGCTAGAACAAAAATCTCTTCCGACACGAGTAACAACTTCCTTGACCTCGTTGACCCTTGTTTCTGAATACAGTGAACTGCATTCAGATTGTCCATTCTGAAGGCCACCGACTTGCCCCGTAACGCCGGGCCGTGAGCCTGAAGGAAATACAAGGGGACTAGTACTCTTTGACATTTATGTGAGAGATTTCTAAGTGGGACCAAAGCCCCTGACCCTGGTGCCCCTGATTTGACTGAAATCCCCACCCTATGGTGCCCGACGCATCCGTCTCTACCCATACCGTTGGAGGAGGAGAGGTCCATGACATGATTGAGTGCAATGTTTCCCTCTTCGCCCAGACCGCTAGTAAGGTGTGGATTAATTTTGGTATGGGCCATAATTTTCCCGCCGGTAAGAGTGGGAAATATTTGTTGCCTTCCAATATTAATCGTTTTACTTTCAACCGGCCCAACTTGACAGTTAGCTGAATCCACGTGAGCGAGCCGACCAGAGACTCCCAGACTCTTCGTGTCGTAGTCAGACTGTGAAGAAACCTGAACAGTTTCCTGTGAAACCTGTTGCGATTGTCCACACTCTGACTCAGAGTGAGAGCGGCGGTGTCCCAGACCAGCCCTATCCACTGAATTACTCTTGAGGGAACAAGGTTTGACTTTACCAGATTTACCTTGAAGCCTAGAGTTTTGACATGATTTTAAAATGATATTGACATGTTTTATGCATAATTGTTGTGTCTCTGCCACCACCAGCCAGTCGTCTAGATACCACAACACTCTGATTCCCTGTTTTAACAACGGCATCAGGGCTTGCCGGACTAGTTTCGTGAATACTCGAGGTGCTAGGTTCAAACCGAACGGCATCCTCTGAAAAACAAAATTTTGGTGCCTGATCCTCAAGGCCAGAAACCTTTGAAATCTTTTGTTGACCGACACGTGCCAATAGGCGTCTGTCAGGTCTAGGGAACACATCCAGCCTCCCGGCGGAAGTGTTAGCCTGATTTGATGAACTGTTAACATTCTGAAAGACTCGTTGTAAATTCTGAAAGACTCGTTGTAAATGTGAAGATTCAGATAAGACCGGCCTCATTTGAACACTGTCCCGTTTGGGAACCAAAAACAGTTTTGACGTGAATACAGGGTAATCTGGAGGGACCGGGATGATGACATTCTTGGCAATCATCTCCTGGACCAGCGACTCCACCTCTAATGAAACACAATTTGCCGTTGTCGGCTGACGTAAGCGAGGTCGCCGGAGCCACTGCCAAGTGATGCCTTTGCGTGCCACCATCCGTGCCCAGGTTTTTAACGGCCATGCTTGGTGACACGTTCGGAACGACCCAGTTAGCAGACAAGGGTTCGCCGGCTGTACTTCCCTCGGTTCCTCCGGCCTTAAGATAGGCACTGGGAGTGAGAGAGACTTTAGTTTTTTGATGGTGGGGGTGGTGGTGTTGGACGCTTCGCCGGCTGGCTGGTGTGGGCCGAAGACTGGCCCTGCCCCGGCTTATACTGGCCGCGTCCTCTCTGTCCTGAAAACCCTCTCTGTCTATGCCTGTACTGACCCAGGGGGGATTGGGAGGACTTAGGCGGAAGAAAAGGCTTAGAACCCCCTGGCTGAGCTTTAGTAGGAGGCCTAGGTTTGGGGAAGTTAAATGCAGGTTTCTTAGCCTGTGCGGGACTGTGCTTCACGGCCTGTGCCATGTTAAACACTGTTCGCCATACATCAGGGGACATTAAAGAAGGAGTAAGTACTGGGGACATTACCACCTGGTTAGCAATGCGATCAGGCAGCTTGCGAACTAATGACATCCTAAGATCCTGTCGTGCTCGCACCGCCTCAAGTAAGGCTGTGCGTATGTCACCTAAGGATTGAATCGACGACTGAAGAATCAGACGCCGGGATAACTCAACTGATCTTCGAGCATCCGCGTCTGCGATTGCCTGAGTAGACCGGAGTAAAGACTTAGCCACCTGCTGAGAAACTATGTACTGTGAAAACAGGCGGAAAGCTTTTCCCCTTAGCCTAAATTCTCTGTCTAGGTGAGTAGGGGTAGGGGTAGTGAATGGGTCCTTTAGTTCACAAAGATTAATCTTAGGGGCAGCTAGAAAAGAAAATAAAGCTGACGGAACTCCGCCGGCAGAACCTACCGGCATGGAGAACCATGAATGTGTATCCTGAGGGATCTGGTGGGAAGATTTAGAAGTGAAAGTGGTTGCAAAGTTTTGAGCCTCTACCTCCCAATCCACCCAAGGTCCTGGTCCCAACTGTCCCACCTTCAAAACTGGATTAGCTGTCTCGTCTGTGACGGTCTGTAAATCTAGTTCAGGAGTAAGAGCCGACAGAGCCTTAATATCATTAAACCCATCCAGCTTAGACCAGTCTGAAAAAAGTTTTGAAGCTGAGGCAGGGGGTAAAGCAGGCTTAGATGCATAAACAAAATAATCCTGATGATAATAACTAGGTATAGCCTTGATATTTACGTCCAAAACATTACCCAAGGCATCCAATGCCCTTAATTTCTTTGACTTATTTCCCTGGATAAACCACTCACGTGGTACCGGGAGTTCCCCTGACAAGGTAGGCTGGGCAAGCTCTGGCTTAGAGGGGTTCAAAAGAACCCATGACTCGTCTGGCCCATAAAGCAGGGGCATAGCTACCTTTCTAAGAGGCGCTTTGTCTAGAGGGGGTGGATTAACATCCGTGATGACCCTGACATTTGACGTAGTGAATGCCGCCGTAGCTGGCTTAGAGCTCCCTGCCGGTGACAGAGTAGGAGGGTTAGGAATCTTAGATAAATCGATTGACGTTATCAGAGGCCGTACCGCAGAACTTGTCAAGGGAGCCCCCAAGTCCATTGTGGGGTTTTCTCGTTGTTGACTAAAGAATTTAGATAGAGCATGAGTAAGTAACCCATCAATTTCTTGTGCTGTAACAAACTGGTTAGATGCAGAACTTACAGGTGAATCAGTATTATCATGGGCGGCGTCCAGGCCTGAGCCTGACCCTTGTCCTTCCCTATCTGAAATTATTGACACTTCATCTTGTTCCTCCCGATCCTCCTGAGAAGACCCCGCCGAGGCAGGGGCACCTTGTTTCCAAGATAAGTCAGGGATAGAGGATGGGGTCGCCGCGTCCCTGTGGACATCGGCTACTGTGTGACTCGTATGAGTCGGACGTGGATGGTCAGACCCTGGTTGAGCAAACCGCCAAACACCGAGGCTCTGGCCTACGCTCTCTTGAGAGTCTGAAACATTCTCAATTATTGAATTTCCTGAACTTTCCATTTCTAGGGTTAAAATATCAATAGGTAAATCTTGTTTAGGGACAGGCGCTTCACTATACTCTGAGGCTGTAACAGAAACATTTTCAGGTGTAGAGGTACGACGAGATGCACTAGACTTAGGAGAATGTCGAGAGGACTTCTATGGGAATCCTTTTTGGAGGATTTGTGGCTACGGTGTGACCGCGAACTAGACTTAGATTTGGAAGAATCACCACCATGACCACTGGTGGAAGCTTCCGTCTTACTCTTCTTACTCGCCGGGGAAGAGGCACGACTTGAAGACTGCTGTCTGAGAGGTGACCTTGACCTCGATCTCGCCTGCGACGAGGAGGTGGCTGCCGGGGAGTAGGCTCTCTCGGGCGTTTAGACGTATCCACAGACGATACAGAACCCTGGCTAGTCTCTGTCGGCTTAAAACCCGTTACTCTAGAGGTACGTTTAGGGGGAGGGTGCTCTGACAGCAACTTATCCCAAAGTGGGACGTTGTCACATTGAAGTGACTTATGTGCGACAATGGTAGTGTAGGCCGACATCTGTTGTCTGACCTCTCTCAACGCTACCGCCCCGGTCTTGTCATTGTCACACAGGACTTTATTGGCTAATTGGGAGCAAAAGGAACAATTAAGTGTAACCCAGAGACCCCTTGAACGGTCTAGACATTTAACACACCTTATGCAAAGGGTATGCGCAAAAATCGGGATACCCGCGCAAGTAGGGGTAATGCACAGGGCAAAAACTGGGGCCACAGTAGCCATGACAGAGACTGGTGTGAGGAAACTACCGCCGGGTCTGTATTGGTCCGCCGGAGCTCAGCTCTGGAAAAATAAAAGAAAAATTTCCAGGAATTAATGCTCATAAGGTTAACCCAAGTGTTCGCATACAAGTGTTAATAACCCGCCGGGTAACGGGATGCAAAGACACAGCTAACACATCTCGCTACGCGGCGGGGTGTAAAGAGGCTAAACAAATCTTTTTAGCTAAAGAACATGAAGAATACCCTCTGATATAATGGTCCAGCATGGCACTTATAGTCTGTAGGAGGTGGTGACTGTCTCAAGATTCAATTTTGTAACAAAGCCCCCCTCATAAAGACGCCGGCCCTTGAAATATTTAAGTAGAATAGCCCAGGGCAGGAATATACGAGATCTGATTTTTTAACGAATTGTCCCAAAAGATCGTCGTAAAAATAGAAGGCGGCGATACTGAATGTATCACCAAATTAAGGTTAATCGAAATTGAATTTGTTATAAATTCCTTAGTTCCTCCACTTAGGAGCACCCGCCGGGTGTGGGAATCGATTTGGTTAAACCTCATTGAACCTTCAATTGCCGTAAGAGTAAAGGCAGCGATACACAGAGTATCACTAAAATGGATTGGTTAACTATATGAGACCTAAGTCGTTTTATCCCACCCTGCTCAGGTGCACCCGCCGGGTGAGAAGTCTAAAAGTTAACCCCACAAGTTCCTGACCCCACTTCTTTGTAAAAGATCGCCGGGGAGGAACGCCTAAACAACAGCTAGGTTTTCCATGTGGTTGTCGTAAACCAGGTAGAAAAAACCTATAAAAACGAATGTTCGCAAGAACGACGTTTTTTATATATATATATATATATATAAAAGGATGGGTACAGCCATCCCGCCGGGAATTAAAGGAGGCCTGAAACCAGGCACCCACAGAGACGCAGTCCTGGAGAGCCACAGACACCTCCCCACGCCGGGGAACCAGCCAGAGTTAAAAACCACGTGTGGCCCAACACGGCTCATCGGTCAGGATTTTCATGGTGAAACCGAGAAAAACCCCGCCGGAAGGCAAGCCCCACCCTGAACAGACACCATCTGAACAATACGACACGAGGAGAGTCACGCACGACTAACCAAGGTCACAACATAATCCGTGGAATTAGCCAATACACAACTAAACCAGGAAACAATTATAGTCCGAGGAATTAGCCAATACACAACTAAAACCCGGATACACATGACACAGTAGGGCATATTTATAATAATAAATAATAACACTAGACATGTGGCAAAGCTACGAGCGGCTGGCTAGGCCTAGGTAGACGGCATGAAAATAGTTGAAATATAAACACACACTGGAATATCACAACAGGAACCACCGCCAACACACCACCGTAGCGACAACTTCCCACCCCGGGAAGCCTGACAAGGACCCAGAAAAAAACTTCACTAAGTGAAGAAAAATACGCTGGGAACGTCAGAAAAACACAGCTTACCTCATCAGAAGGATAAAAGGCAGCAATAATTAACGCGTAATGAAAGCCGCCTGCATCACAAACTAACACAACTGTGAAAAGTTCACGTGTCCACAACAGGACCACGAGGGTACATCCGAAATAGATGCCCCATACACACGACCCAAAATACACTGCACTGCGGGCAACCAGCCCAGGACACTCCTGCTACGCCTATCCTAACCTTACTCGATACATCCTAGAGTAAACAAATGAGAAAAAACTCACTAGGGACGCAACGAATGCGGAACCAGCGGAGCGTGGAAGGTACGTCCGGGCAGGCTGAGCGCAGAGCAGAGAAGGAGGAATGACGCCTGAATCAGCGTCTGGTCAGAAATCCACACAAGTACATCCACGATATGATGGAAAGCTTATTGGATAGTTATTCTTATTTTCTTTTTGTTTTTATTTTTTACGAAGTTTTTTCGTAGTGAGAACCCAATTCATAATGACTGAAGCCATGAGTGAGGTCGCGTGCGCTCATGATGAAGGCTCCTCAGTTTTTAAATGCTCTGCGCGGTAGATTCAAACTACGGCGGATTAGTGTTTGAAGAGGATGCCTTATGTAATAGGCATGTTCGTCAATGATGGAGGGGCCACTAATAAATATACAGGTTTAATGAATCAATATGGTGAAATCTACGATATATTTAGCCTATTGTATTACAATCTACCCGCAAAAATCCCGCAACCACAAAACTACCCGAGTTGACAAAATACAACCGATCGAGTTTGTATTTTAATCACCACTTGACGTCAAACAATTTCAAAAGTTAAAACCTACACTAAGTATCGCCTTATATATACAGTATTTGGGCTAGACTTAAAAATATTAAGTGTTATTAATTAATTTAACACAAGGTAGTGTTTGTGTGGGTGGATGGGTTTAGATAGAGGAGATTGTTCCTGTGTTTTCGACGATTCCATCCTTACACAAGCTATGTTTATATCGATCCTTTTGCACAAGATAGGTTTATATCAATACATTTTACTTTCCACAATTAGAGAAAATATGATTCATCACGAAGTGTAGCCTACCTGTGGAGATTAAACGCACTGTTATCTATATGAGATATACCGGTACCGGTATATCGTTTTTTATCGTTATTTTTATTTTCATAGTAAATCACAGCTATTTTTTCCGCTGACCATGATGGCGGTGTTTAGAATATGTCATCATCAATATTGGATTTTATAGAAATAAATCTAACGATAGTTTTTCGCTTGTATAGAATCCCAGCCGCACCAAAATATTCGCTCTCAGTTGGTTTTCACCCATAATAATTGTTTTTTTTATTTCAAATTTTTTATGAACGGCAAGAGGAAAGGTTATTATATAAGATTTAAAAAAATAAAATAAAAAATAATATGTGGAATTTCACCGTAGGTGAAAGTAACTGTTCAGTCCGCCCGTACTTTCCCTCCCCATTTTCACCGATAAAATGTGGGACAATGAATATTCAGTACGCAAGTGATATATAGGATTTTTCATTAGGTTTCTAATGGTACATATATGGCCAATGTACGATCACAACTTTTATTTTTCCTGACTATTTTTTGTCCGTCGCCGCTGTCACCCACTGGTAAATATGTTCGCTTCACTTCATGGTCTATTTTCATATCATTAAACGTTCGATACAGTTTTTAGATAATTTCGTATATCGGCAATGAAAACATTGTTATTTTCGAAGAACCAGCTCTCTACGACTAAAACTTGATTTTATATAAATATTTTCATAGGCCTATACCTTACAAAGACATAATTCAACCTTATCTTACCTTAAACTTGACCGTTGAACGTAGTACCTTAACACCATATGTATTGACGATATCTTCCTTACATCTTTGATTACTAGACATCAATACAAAAGCACATTGTCTTGTCCTTGTGTGCTAAAACAGCCTGGTACAACACAAACTTGACCAGTCTCTCTGTGTACAAGCGCGCGGTGTGTAGAGTGACGCGCAGGTACCATTTCCACCCCTTTATATAGCCTATGCAATTATGTCTGTCAGGCTGCCTGACGTGGCGTCGTCCTCGTCGGGTCGGCCACGTGTTACCATCATACCACCACCGGCCCTCATCGAGCTCCCATCGTGCCCAGTCGGGTACCGGTTTTGACCGGAATTTGGACCGTTAGGTTAGGGCATTGACGTGCCGCCCTCATGTTGCAACCGTGGTACCATCTGGCCCGTCGTGGCTACGACGTGTCACCGTCGTGGCTTCGTCGTCAAACGCGTACTTCGTGTCACTCTCTCTGCCGATGTACCAATTTGTGTACCTCGTGGCACATCGGGACCAACATCGCGAATGTGTGAAAGGGGCTTAATAAGTCTGTACACTATTCAGTAGTACAATGTCCCATTCCCAAACTTGCAGGCTCGGTATCACTCGCCCAGAAAATATCGACACCTGACTGGCGTGAAGCGTCTTATAATTACCAAACTAATTGAGTGAAACATCGTAACCCCAAAATAATGATGCTAAACAGGATTGGGCCAGATTGTCTCCCCCCCCACCCCTTCCACACACACACACACACACACCAACACCCTTTATTGAACCCCACTAATATAGAGCCCCGTGGTGCCAGTATGGTGACGGCAGAAGGGATAAGGCGAGAGTACAGTGCTCAGCCAATGTAGGATATATATACTATATATATATATACAGAGAGAGAGAGAGAGAGAGAGAGATAGAGATAGAGTATGTTAAAGAGAAATTGCAAAAGAGTATTTGAAAGTAGAAGGGCGAGAGAGACATTATGACTATGGTGACGACAGAACAGATGGGATGAAGCGAGGGTAGTGGTCAGTGAATGTAGGGTGGCTAGGGGAATATTAAATGATGGTGTAATTTAAAGGGAAAGAGAGAGGGCGAGGGTGATCTGATAAAAGTTGGAGAGAGTTACATAGATTTATATACATACACAGATGAATAGAGAATTTGAATGTTGGTGATGAATTCAGTAACAGCGATCATCGTACAATAACTTTCACTTTAAAGTTTACTAGTAACGACCCAAATAGCAGCATCGACAAAGTCCCTAATTTCAAGAAAGCAAACTTTCATAAACTTAGAGCTATGTTTAAAGACTGGAGCTTTTTAATTAACAATAACGACATAAATACCTCTTGGGAATTATTCGAAACCACTTACCTAAAAGCAGTGCAGGACTGCATACCATCGAAAATACGGCGTACAGGCCATAATAATAAGCCCAAATGGTGGAATAAAGATAATTCAAACTGTCTGCTTGCTAAAAAGTTTGCTAATGATAGATTAAAATCCTTACAAAATGACGAAGAACGGTGAAATTTGTAGAGCTACGACGCAAAGCCAAAAAGTTAATTAAGCAAAGTAAAAAGACCCTGGAGTTACATGTTGCGAATCAAAGTAAAACAAACCCGAAAGAATTCTATAGTTATATCAGAAAGAAAAAAGTAGTTACTTAAACTGTTGGACCGTTAGTCGATGAAAATGGAGAATACACCAAAGACGAAGTACAAATGAGTAATGCCCTCAATACCTTCTTTGCATCAGTTTTTACAACGGAAGACCTCAGTGATATCCCTACACCATCGCCGATCCAGATAGATAATTCAGATGTTCTAAGCAATATCACCGTTACAGAGAGAGAAGTATTGTTTAGATAAACTCAAGGTAAATAAAACGCCTGGACCTGATACAATCTCACCTATAGTCCTAAAGGTAGCTAAGGATGAGCTCTCCAAACCACTGACATTGCTATTCAATAAATCCTTGCAGTCTGGAAGTATGCCTGATCAGTGGAAGCTAGCCAACGTAACACCGATATTCAAAAAAGGCAGCAAATCCCTACCCAGTAACTATCGTCCAATTAGCTTAACCTCAGTTGTATGTAAAATGTTAGGCACACTCATAAGAGACAGACTCGTAAATCACTTAGAGGAAAATAACATACTTAAAGATACTCAACACGGCTTTCGTAAAAAAAGTTCCTGTTTAACAAACCTCTTAGACTTCTTCCACGCTCCAAGGACCCGTGCCCCCAGGGAGGGGGCAGGGGATGGTTGTGACGGTTTGGCTCCCGAAACTGCTCCCCGCGGCCGGCATCTGGTTGTCCTCCACTGGTCGTTGATCTTGTCTCCGGCCGTTAAACCATTAATACCATTAAACACATCATAGAAGACTGCATTTCACACAACCACTTACGCCAACAACACAATCTACACTCAATGAGAGCTCTGTGGGAAAGCCCGATCGTGGCCATGGCCTTCCTCAGGGACTCGGGGCTGTTCGGCCAGGCAGCTTAGATAACAACAACAACAACTTCTTCCACGATATCCTCAACCTCTACGATGAGAGTAAAGCTGTAGATATTATATACCTTGATTTTCAAAAGGCCTTGACAACGTTCCCCACAAACGTTTACTGCTAAAACTAAAAGCGCATGGAATACAAGACGGTGTGTTGAAATGGATAGAAAATTGGCTCAGCGACAGAAAGCAAAGAGTAGTCATAAACGGTAAGGCATCTAAATGGACCAATGTAAGTAGCGGGGTACCCCAGGGATCGGTACTAGGACCAATTCTCTTTCTAATTTATATCAACAACATAGATGAGGGTCTCACCTGTACAATCTCAAAATTTGCTGACGATACAAAAATTGCAAATAGCGTACTCTCAAAAGAACAAGTTGACGATATGCAACACAATCTAGATAAATTGTCATGTTGGGCCCAAATTTGGCAAATGAGTTTCAATGCGGATAAATGTAAAGTACTACATATCGGATACCAAAATGAGAAAGCAAACTATTTGATGAATGGCACTCAGCTTAAGAATGTAAACAGAGAAACCGATCTGGGAGTAACAATATCGAGTAACCTAAACCGAGTCAACAATGTTCAGAAGTTGTTAAGAAGGCAAACAAAATAATTTGCTTTATAGGCAGGTCATTTGAGCATAAATCCAAAGACGTTATCCTAACCCTTTACAATTCCTTAATCCGCCCTCTTTTGGAATACTGCGTTCAATCCTGGTGCCCTTATTACCAAAAGATATAGACAAGCTAGAACGAGTTCAACGTAGAGTTACCAAAATGATACCTAGCCTAAAGAACAAACCATACGAGGAGCGTCTTAGAGAATTAAATATATTTCCTTTAACCCAGCGCAGATTAAGAGGCGACTTAATTCAAGTGTTCAAAATCATCAAAGGCATCGACAATATGAACTGAAGTAAGTACTTCACTATCGACCAATCTAATTACACGCGGGGAAACGGTTGCAAAATTATTGGTAAATCTTTTAACTCCCACGAAGCTAAGAATTTCTTCTTCAATCGAGTTGTCAACTTATGGAATGAGCTTCCCCGAGATGTTATAGACTGCAGCACCGTTGATTCATTTAAACTTCGCCTAGACAAATATCTCGCATCAAACCCGCGACTGACTGCGTTTGTAAATTAATAACTTTATTTTATACCCCCCTCAGTTACTAACCCATCTGTCCCCTACTAGCTTCCTAATCCTGCCACGGAAATTAGTTCCAGGGCAGTAGTTCCCTTTCCAATGTTCCCTTACCCACTCTAAACAACTGTTTGGACACTAGATCCTCAGTGTTTTGGAGGACAAGCAGCCTAGAAGGGTCACTAGTCCTGTTGATGCTTGATTTCCTTTGTACTCCTTTGCACTCCTTTGTAGATTACACCGGAGTTGAGGTCCCTTTGAGACACTCAGACCTTAATTCTATAATGTATTGGCACTATTGAGAAGAAAGATGTACTAGTAAAGAATACAAATATGACCAATCCCTCCGGTTACACAGCCAGCATGAAATAAAAATTGGGAAACAATTACTCTAGTATCTCGTAAGAACATTTATGATAAAGTCTGAAGTAGAACGGAACATTTTACTATAATACTCTTATTGGTTAGAAGCTTTAAATTTACCGGCCAACATTTAAATAATAATAATAATTATTATAATAATAATAATAATACTAATAATTGTGATTATTATAATAAGAGTAATAATAAAGCATTACTTGTCAAAGAGATGGGCTGAAGGTTGAATAGAGTATTAGGTTAAAGAGAAGATTATATATGTGTCAGGGGTTCACATTCGGGGAAAGGGGCGGAAGAGGAGGGGACACAAGGCTGTATAGTCTATCTTAACCCTTTCTGTATCTGCGAAGTGTGTTTTATTATATTCTAGCTATATGTAGACAATTTTATGGAGCTTAGGAAGAATCTGTGGTACGGTAGTTAACACTCAAAGAGCGGGTGGTGGAGTATATTTTACCGTGCCGCCCAGCGTTTTTTTTTTACCATAAATGGTGTTGTTTCCGTGCTCTTTTTCATGCATAAACAAGAACCAGAGCGTAATACAATTATGTATCCCTGAAAGGGTGTAAATTGAGCTTTCAAATGACACCAGAACCATCCTTCTACGATCACTGGTTGTCTTGCAACGATCGTGCAACCGAAGGGCAAAATCGCTAAAATACGGTCATTTCGTTACATAATTACGTGTGTAGCGAGCGAGGGAGGGTGGAGTAGTGTGGAGTACATGTCAGTAGGCCCACGACAGCCGTGGCGAGCGGTCATGAGGTAACCTATGCTCCTCCCGTCGCTCGTCTCTCTCTCAGAGCCAATATTGCGCCAAAATTGCACACAGATTTAAGTCAGACGCCGCCACATAGTCCAGATTTTTAGAGGCAGACTTAAGTCCGCCCCCGCTAAACAAGGGTTAAAAGGTTTGATTGAGAGAATTTGAGGATACAAAATTGCTAGAGATCCTTCGTAATCTGAATAAAATCGATTAATAGTAGTAAGAATGAAATAACAATGATGTTGACAGTACAGAAGGGGTTAAGGACCGAGTACCAGGATTTATTTCACACTAGCTACAGGACGGTACTTAGAAGGCATTGCCGTCACTTTATAGAGTGCCATAAATCTCTTAAGGGGGGTCACCTGCTTTTTTTTTTATCTTTCTCTCCTTTTCTCTCTCTCTCTCCATGGCTTGTATCCATTCAGCCCCATTCAACCAACTGTTTTAAGACGTTTATCCCCATCCAGGTGTCGATTTTTTCCTGGCGATCGATAGCGACCCAGCATTGTATGGAGAAATCCGGCTTCGGAGACATTTTTCTATCGAAAAATATAAAAATTTAGCTTGCTGTAAAACAAAAAAATATATATGCTGGCTCGCTACCGCTCGCCAGGAAAATATTGACACCTGTATGGGGGTAAACGTCTTAAAACAGTAGGCTGAATGGGGCCGAATGGATACAGGCCAAAGAGAGAGAGAGAGAGAAAGATAAAAAAGCGAGGTGGGCTCCTGGCTCCCTTAACCAGCGGGGAGGGCTATGACTAGAACAGAGTACACAATCACAGTTGTTAAGGTCATATTTACTAGGTTACAAGATGAGTTACCAAACAGGTACATATTGACTAAATAGCAGACATGATTAAATGCAGAGATTACATACATGGTTGAATGGCAGTAGATAAATAAATAGTTTATGTACAAATACAGAGATAGTGGAACCTGTGGAGGAAAAGTCAGATTTATGCATGTGTGTAGGAAGGGGGGGTTTGGTAAATTATATCAGTATTTATTGTGTACTTTGAGTGGTGTTGTATAGAGGCTGCCTACAGTCATCAAATATAGTCATAACTTTCTCGTAGACAGACTCGCCCACATAATTCATAACCATAACTCTATTTGGTCAACATTATACTAAGGGATAGTGTGTGTATTGCATAATTGACTTTACGTTAGAATGGACCCTGAAAAAACAGGAACTGCAATACTTGTACACCTTTACTTCTTAGAGTCTGATATGTTTCCTCGGGGTCACAAGCAAGAAGGAATCTTCTCTAGGTCGGCTCCCGTACAAACGTGAGCAATTTATTACACAGTACCATCACCCAATCAGCTCGAAATAGAGTTCACTTGCATGAAACAAGTTAGTGCAAAATCGCTAGGTTAAACGAAAAGACTATAGATACTGTTTAATGCTGACCCTGTCAAGGTGCATGTCTAGTATCTTGTAGAAGGTGATCAATAGTTAAAATGTAGGCTACTGAAATACTAAGCTACATATAAAACGAATAAAACAAGTTCAAAACGAGACTCTTCATGAGTAAGGTGAATGGAATCTGACGAAAAGGAAAGAGGTTTACTTTGTGAGAGAGGATAAAAAGATGAAGGAGAGGGTTATCGACGGATCAAAAGAGTAGGGGAGAAGTTGCAAATGGGCTTAGAGGGGAACTTTGGACAGGAAACGAGGATTGACCTAAGAGAGGGAGAGAGAGAGAGAGAGCTACATAGAGCTACATAGATACACAGACCACACAGACCTCAAGGTCCTTACTAGGCAGTCTGGCCTTACAAACTATATATTATGTATATATGCATGCATACATCTATCTATCTATATATATACATATATACACCGGTACATACACATACACCCATACACACACACACACATATACACATACATACATATATATACAGTATACATATACATACTGTACAGTGCACACACACATACATACATTTTTTTTTTTTTTTTTTCATATCACCCCAGCCCTCTGCAGATAGAGGTCAAGCCTTCCCTTGAAAGCGTTTATTGTGTCGCTCTCCACCACTCTCGCTGGTAGTTTATTCCACTCTGTCGCCACACTGTAGGTGAAGAAACTCTTTGTGACATCTAGGTTTGCCTTTTTGGTTTTTTATTTCATTCCATTTCCGCGAGTTTGATTAGTATTGTTTAATGTGAATAGTGCATTTACATCGACTTTGTCGAAACCTTTTAGTATCTTAAAGCACTCAATAAGCTGACCCCTCAACCTCCTCTTTTTTAATGAGAACAGGTTCAATCGTTTAAGTCTTTCTTCATATGGTTTATTTCTTAATGAGGGTATCATCTTCGTCGCTCTACGCTGTACTGACTCGAGTCTTACAATGTCCTTGATCAGATAAGGTGACCAGAACTGGACACCATATTCAAGGTGGGGCCTCACCATACTTTTGAACAGTGGCACTATTACGTTTTCATGTTTATATGTAAATTTTCGTTTAATAAAGCCCAATGCTATGTTTGCCTTATTTGCAGCTGCTATACATTGGTCGGAAGTTTTTAGGTTTTCAGATATTAGTACCCCTAGGTCTTTTACTACCGTTGCGGTTTTTATTTGTTTGCCATTCATTTCGTATTTGTATTTCATATTTCTGCTACCAACCTGCAGCACCTGACATTTATCGACATTGAAGGGCATCTGCCATTTTTTCGACCACTCTGATATCTTGTTTAAATCAGATTGCAACGCATTTCTATCATCTTCGTTCAGGACTGTATTTCCTATTTTTGTATCGTCGGCGAATTTGGAAATGGTGTTGTTTACCCCTAAATCAATATCGTTAATGTAAATGAGAAACAGGACCGGTCCAAGGACTGAACCCTGTGGAACTCCACTAGTGACAGGCTCCCACTCCGATTCCACTCCATTTATCACCACTCTCTGTCTTCTGTCTTTAAGCCAATTTTTTATCCAAGAATGAATTTCACCTTTGATACCTATCCTCTCCAGTTTAGCCAATAGTTTTCGGTGAGGCACCTTGTCGAAAGCTTTTTGAAAGTCCAAGAAGATTATATCTAGTGATTTCGTCATGTCGTCATATGTGAATAGTTTGTTATAAAATTCAATAAAATTTGTTAGGCATGACTTATTTGATCTAAAGCCGTGTTGACTATTTTTGATTAGGTTGTTTGATTCGAGGTAATCTACTATCTTATCTCTAAGGATTTTTTCCATGATTTTTTCTACAATTGAAGTTAGACTAATTGGTCTGTAATTACTCGCTTTGGCCTTGCTACCCTTCTTGTATATCGGCGTAATGTTCGCATCTTTCCAATCACTCGGTATACTCCCCTGTAGTAATGATAAGTTAAATAGTTGTGTCAGGGGTTTTGTTATTTCGTCCTTAACATTCTTAATTATTTTCGGGTGGAGCATGTCGGGTCCCGGGGTCTTATTTACATTTAAATTACTCCATTTGCTTTGTACTTCGCTAACACTAATGGTGAAATCTCCTATCACATGAGTTGAGGTGTTATTTTCAAGGGTATGATCGATAATTTCTTCTGTGAAAACTGAGCCAAAATATTTGTTGAGCAGATTTGCCGTGTTTGTGTCACCTGTTATTGTCTGGCCATCTTCTATTAGCGGTCCGATTCCGCTTTTGATCTGTTTATTTTTATTTACGTAACTGTAGAATATTTTGGGGTTTGTGGCACTTTCTCTGGCAATAGTCATTTCGTAATTTTGTTTGTTCGCCCTAATTATTTTTTTCACTTCCCTTCTACTATTTTTGTACAAGTTTTTAATTACTTCAGGGTTTGTGTTATTTTGTACAAGTTTGTGGAGTTGATTCCTTTTCCTTATTGCCTTGCCAATGTCTCTACTGTACCAAGGGGGCAGAGAGAGAGAGAGAGAGAGAGAGAGAGAGAGAGAGAGAGAGAGAGAGAGAGAGAGTGAGAGAGAGTGCAATAGAAAGCCGTCTAGGTACTAATATCTAAACTAACCATCTGCAATAACGAAGGCAAATGGAATTAACATGACAGAAAATTAGAAGAAAAAAACATAATAATGAACAGAAAGCCAACCTCTGAGACCTGTCACTCACATTAGATATCAAACTCACGCGAACGCAATCCTAAATACAGGCACAAGCATACAATATTATACTATTACATAAATGTATACCCCAATATTGCGGAAAACGTACCCAAAATACCTCTTTCACACACACACACACACCTATAATAGCTCTTGAAAAGTGAGCTCACACGTGCAGTTGCCCATATAATTTATGAGCATGTGTGTGTGTGTGTGTGTTTCGAGAATACGCTGTACGAAAATCATGTTTTGAAAAAAATAAACAATAAATAAAAACTGTTATGCCGGGCAATAATATTTGCCCACGTATTTCAGTTCTCTCTTTCCACTCAAGGAAAGCTTTTAAGAACTATAAAACTCAGCAGGAACACAGCTGACTCCAGATATGCAATTATAAATCTCCTCAATTTCTACCAATGATACAGAATACACGGTTGGGTTTCACAAGTTTTTATTTCACTTCATATTAGGGCACTGGCATGTATTATAAATACACACTTGGTCGAGTTGTATTTATATGGAAATACTCTCGAACCTACTTCAAGAATGAATAATAATATTCTTAAAGCATGGATGATACATAAATCAGTTAATAATAATAATTGATAAATCACAATTGAATAAGCATGCGATGAATATATAAATATAGCATAAATGCTAACATAGCGGTTAGTCTCAAAGAATGGCTGATATCCTGAAGATCAAAGTTAACGCGGGGTAAAACGTGACGCGGTGTAAGGTCAAAATACTGAGGTCACAACGTCTCAGTTAAACAGAATATATAAAATAAGAATATCGGCTGAATGGCAAATAACTAATGAGTTATAAATAAAGAGAGAGGTTTTAATTCTCTACTAACATATACCGTTAAACAATCGTAGTTCAGAGAACTGAGCAAATAAAGATAAGTCTTATGGAGAAGACAAAACCCTCGACATTGAAGTATTAATGCGAGGTGGGCAAAATAGAACTACTATGAATTCAAGTTAAATGTTTAAACTGGTTGTGAAAACAGGAAACATAAATAAATTGAGTCTAACTAAGAGACACGAGAGATAACACTCTTTGTGAACATTTATACACGATATGTACCCTGATAATCCTATTAACTTAGAATCAGATCTGTCAGGGGTGTTCACAAGATTTATGTGTAGTGTGAGGGTAATCGGGCCGAATGGATGTACTGTATATGTAAACTTAATGGCAATACATGAATATATTTTACGCAGTTAATATATAAATCAATCCCAGGATAGCGTTTGTATGTACAAAGGAGTACAAAGGAAATCAAGCAACAACAGATCTAGTGACCCTTCTAGGTTGCTTGTCCTCCAAAACACTGAGGATCAAGTGTCCAAACAGTGTTTTAGAGTGGGTAAGGGAACATTGGAAAGGGAATTACTGCCCTGGAACTAATGTCCGTGGCAGGATGTACATAGTCACTATGTACTCACGACACGAGTAGCAAATGGACTAAGGTGAAAATAAAAGATCTCAGGTGTTTACGTTAACTTGAACACATAACATATCCTACACAACCTTTGCAATAATCATGAAACACAATAAGTAAACAAGAAGCACTTAATTTTGAGTAGGAGTATAGCAGAAAATAGCCTTGTAGAGATCTGACACACGTGGGGCGACTAAGTGCGTGGTCCGTCTTGGCCTGGTTGCCAAGGGGGGAATGTCCAGGGGTACCCTCGTACAGGTAGCACTAGCGTAAGTCACTTCCGGGATAGCCTGCACACACTCTCGTCTGGACATCGTCTCTGCTTGAAGGGCACGATCTAAGAGGATTTTGGCTAGCCTCTACAGGTTACCCATGGGACACAGTGCCTCGACTTGCCTAACTTTACCCTGTTTTCGGCCAGGTAGTATTTGATTTTACGGAGAGTGACAAGTCGGTGGTTTCCGGAACAAAAGAGGCATGGGAAATCTAATTTTGTATTTATTGCGTGGTTGTCTAAAGCCTTAAAAATACAATGCATACATGAATATGTGGGGAACAGTATGTTTTATTTATTAATAATAGAAGTGAATAGCTTAAAGTCTAGGTATACATAGGATAATTAATTTACGGTATTGGAGGCCTCTCTCCATTTAGAGGCTTGTATAGTGTTCTGCTTGTCTTCTCGTCTAGTTGAATTGCAAGCACAGTCTCGTCTAGCGGTGGTAGTGATGCATGGGACCGCCAGGGTGACTGGAGAGGAATGAAGGAGGTTGATGTCTCATTTGCATAAAATCCTCCTCTGCGTAGTTTAAATCTGGCCCAGGTGTAGGCGGCCATTGTTTACCTGGCGCCCGGGGGCGCAAACCAACAAACTGTGGCGGATGTCCTCCCCCACGTATGTTAAACGTATCCGTAGGCCGCGTGTTTTTCCTGGATCTTTGCTATGGGTGACTGGTGTATCTTGTTGTTGCTGTCCAGGGGAGGCTGTTTCCGGTCTCTCTTCCGGCATTTTATGGACGCAATTCTATAGTTGTGAGTTGTTGTTCCTTCCGTAGATGGGAATGGGTTTGTGGTCTTCTTTGGCATTATATTTTTCAGCCCTGTCATCTTAAAAAAAAAAAATATATATATATATATATATATAATAAATGAGTAATTATACTTTCTTCAGTGTTTTCGTAATCATTACTTGCTTGCGACTGCACTTTCTGTACTGAAAATTACATGTACGCATAAACAGGAAATACTGTAGGATTACTGATCTTTGCCGGTATAACAAACACGTATATCTAATATAACATACACACGTATGAAGGAGGCATGCAAAGAGTTAGACAGACACACGAAAAAGCACACAATTAGGCCGACACACCAAAACTGTTGATTACAAAAGTTAGTCATGCATGTATAATGTCTCAAGGTAAATAGTTACCAATAATCGTGTCATTCCCTGCCATAGTATTGGAGATACAATTTTATTAATATATGGGGGCAAAGGTCCCAACCCCCAATTAGGGTTATCCAATAATCTCCAAAATTTGCATAGTGAAGTCCATAAGTAACCAGAAACTTGTTCTTTGTCCTTTAGTTTCATATTAAAGATTTCAGCATATCTTTATCTGTCCAGAAGATTTAAGCATATCGTCTGAATCCTCATAAAGATGAAGCATATCTTCATTAAAGATGAAGTCTTGCAAGTATCCCTTTACACTTGAAACACTAGTAAGATTCCGGCATCTTTTTATCCCATAAAAAGTCTAAGCCTATCTTAATCTCTAATCCGGTTTCTCCCAGAAGCCCTCATAGATCGCCGTCTTGAAGGCCGTGATACCCTATTGTATCAATCAATTGTTTGGCAAATTATCGCGAATTGCAAATCAGTTAATATAACCACCCAAAGGTACAACCGCCGGGTTTTATATGCAATGTCAAACCAATTGTACCTGCCCCAGACCTCGTTGTAAAAAGGTCGCCGGGAGGGAAAGACTAAACAAACAAACGGCATTGTGACAATGGCTTAGTAAAGATTTCAGCATATCTTTTACCTGTCCAAAAGAATGAAGCCATAACTTCGTCATCCTCATAAAGATGAAGCATATCTTTATTAAAGATGAAGTCTTTCACGTATCCCTTTACACTTGAAACACTAGTAAGATTCAGGCATCTTTTTATCCCATAAAAAGTCTAAGCCTATCTTAATCTCTAATCCGGCTTCTCCCAGAAGCCCTCATAGATCGCCGTCTTGAAGGCCGTGATACCCTGTTGTATCAATCAATTGTTTGGCAAATTATCTCAAATCGCAAATCCGTTAATATAACCACCCGAAGGTACAACCGCCGGGTTTTATATACAAGGACCCCAATGGAAATACGCCTAACGGCCTTATTGGGCTATCCTTAGTTGGACTTATGCAAGGCTGGTACATGTCATATTTATAACATACTATGTGGAACCAACTCTGTAAATTGCTAACTGAATAAATATTATTATTATTATGAATAGTATTATTATTATTAATGTCAAACCAATTATACCTGCCCCAGACCTCTTTGTAAAAAGGTCGCCGGGAGGAAAAGACCAAACAAACAGACAGCATTGTTTCAATGGCTTTGAAAAGCAGAGAAAACCAAGGCCAACAGGTGTCAGCCTGATCACCTAGAAAACTGAGTGGAGCCCCCCTCGACGGGAATAACTCAGGAAGCCTGATCCCAGGCTCGACCATAGAAAACGCAGTTTCTGATGAGCCCTCAAGCGACCAAACTCGTCGGGGTAACTTACCTATTTTAGCCACCCTGACTAAAACTCGGTAAACACAAACGGTGTTCTCAGAGCAACGAGAAAAACGCCGGAAAGGTAACCCACACTAAACTATTCATTACAGGAGGGCGTAATGCATAAAGCAATGAATAACACAGGAAGCCTGATCCCAGGCTCGACCACAGAAAACGCAGTTTCTTATGAGCCCTCAAGCGACCAAACTCGTCGGGGTAACTTACCTATTTTGAGCCATCCTGACTAAAACTCGGTAAACAAAAACGGCGTTCTCGGAGCAACGAGAAAAAACGCCGGAAAGGTAACGTACACCAAACGAGACATTTTAACACATTTTATACAAAGGGTGTGCGCAAAAATAGGGATACCTGAACAGGAGGGCGTAATGCATAAAGCAAAAACCGGGGCAAAGGTAGCCATGACAGAGACTGGTGGGATACGTTCTCCAGGTTCTGCATAGACCCGCCGGGACCCAGCTCTGGAAAAAAAGAAAATTTCCAGGAATTAATGCACATAAGGTTAACCTAAACATGTTCGCACACAAGCGTTAAATAAAGACCAGCATGGCGTTTATAACTGATGAAGTCTTTCCGGTGGTGTTTGTTTCAAGATTCAATTTTGGAAAAAATCCCCCTAAAAAAGACGCCGGCCCCCGAATTATCTCGTAGATCAAAAACTGGGAAGCCTGACAAATATACGAGATCTAACTTCTCCCGAAGTTTTTTTTTAGATCGCCGTATGTTGAAGGCGGCGATACAAAACGTATCCCTCAATTGTCTGGTTAACTAACTGAATCGTAAATTCGTTATTCCCATCCCTCCAAGGAGCACCCGCCGGGTGTGAATATTAGTTTGAAAAAACGTTAACCCCAATTGTGCCCTAAAGCGCCGTATGTTGAAGGAGGCGATACACAATGCATCCCTCAATTGTCTGGTCAACTAAACTTAATTTTGCAAATTCGGGCATCCCACCCTTCCAGGTTGCACCCGCCGGGTGATTTAAAGTTTAAAAGTTAACCCCAAATGTTCCTAACCCCACTTCTTTGTAAAAGATCGCCGGGGAGGAAATACAAAGATCGCGAATTGCAAATCAGTCAATATAACCACCCAAAGGTACCACCGCCGGGTTTAACCCTTCTTTAGCGGCCTATGCGGTTTATTTATATGTACCGCCCAGCGGGGTGTTTTTAGCCAAAATAGGGCTGTTTACGTGATAATTTTCATGCCTAAATAAGACCCAGAACGTAAAACAAGTATCTATCCCTGAAAGGGCATAAACAGAGCTTTCGAATGACACCATAACGATCCTTTATGATGGCTAGTTTTCTTGCAATAACCGTGCAACGCGAGTGCAAAAAGCAGGTAATTAGCCACTTTCCCGATACAATTCCGTATATAGCGAGTGAGAGAGGGAGGAGGGAGCTGAGATTCGTGTCAGTAGGTTCGCCGCGGTGGTCTGGAGCAGTCATACGCTCGCTAGTCTCCTGCCACCACTTGTCTCTCTCTCTCAGCAACATTACGTGCTGAAATTGCCACTCGACCTATGTCGAGCGCCGCCACATAGTCCAGCTTTATTAAAAACGACTTATGTGGTGAGCCGTTTTTTAAGGGTTAATATGCAATGTCAAACCAATTGTACCTGCCCCAGACCTCTTTGTAAAAAGGTCGCCGGGAGGGAAAGACTAAACAAACAAACGGCATTGTTTCAATGGCTTATTAAAGATTTCGGCATATCTTTACCTGTCCAAAAGAATTAAGAATAACTTCTTAATCCTCATAAAGATGAAGCATATCTTTATTAAAGATGAAGTCTTTCAAGTATCCCTTTACACTGGAGACACTAGTAAGATTCAGGCATCTTTTTATCCCATAAAAAGTCTAAGCCTATCTTAATCTCTAATCCGGCTTCTCCCAGAAGCCCTCATAGATCGCCGTCTTGAAGGCCGTGATACCCTATTGTATCAATCAATTGTTTGGCAAATTATCTCGAATCGCAAATACGTTAATATAACCACCCGAAGGTACAACCGCCGGGTTTTATATGCAATGTCAAACCAATTATACCTGCCCCAGACCTCTTGTAAAAAGGTCGCCGGGAGGTAAAGACCAAACAAACAGACAGAATTGTTTCAATGGCTTTGAAAAGCAGAGAAAACCAAGGCCAACAGGTGTCAGCCTGATCACCTAGAAAACAGTGTGGAACCCCCCTCGACGGGAATAAACCAGGAAGCCTGATCCCAGGCTCGACCATAGAAAACGCAGTTTCTGATGAGCCCTCAAGCGACCAAACTCGTCGGGGTAACTTACCTATTTTAGCCACCCTGACTAAAACTCGGTAAACAAAAACGGTGTCCTCGGAGCAACGAGAAAAACGCCGGAAAGGTAACCCACACTAAACTATACATTACAGGAGGGTGTAATGCATAAAGCAATGAATAACACAGGAAGCCTGATCCCAGGCTCGACCACAGAAAACGCAGTTTCTTATGAGCCCTCAAGCGACCAAACTCGTCGGGGTAACTTACCTATTTTGAGCCATCCTGACTAAAACTCGGTAAACAAAAACGGTGTTCTTGGAGCAACGAGAAAAAACGCCGGAGAGGTAACCCACACCAAACGAGACATTTTAACACATTTTATACAAAGGGTGTGCGCAAAAATAGGGATACCTGAACAGGAGGGCGCAATGCATAAAGCAAAAACCGGGGCAAAGGTAAGACTGGTGGGAAACTTACTCCAGGTTCTGCATAGACCCGCCGGGACCCAGCTCTGGAAAAAAAGAAAATATCCAGGAATTAATGCTCATAAGGTTAACCCAAACATGTTCGCACACAAGTGTTAAATAACCCGCTGGGTAACGAGACGTAATACTCAACGATTACAGCTCGCTACGCGGTGGGGCTTCCTAAGTAAAAGATTTCAGAATATCTTAATATGTCCAAAAGATTTATGAATACCCTCTGACATAATATATAAAGACCAGCATGGCGTTTATAACTGATTAAGTCTTTCCGGTGGTGTTTGTTTCAAGATTCAATTTTGGAAAAAAAAAACTAAAAAAGACGCCGGCCCCCGAATAATCTCGTAGATCAAAAACTGGGAAGCCTGACAAATATACGAGATCGAACTTCTCCCGAAGTATCTTTTTATATCGCCGTATGTTGAAGGCGGCGATACAAAACGTATCCCTCAATTGTCTGGTTAACTAACCGAATTGTAAATTCGTTATTCCCACCCTTCCAGGGAGCACCCGCCGGGTGTGAATATTAGTTTAAAAAACGTTAACCCCAATTGCGCCGTAAGCTGAAGGCGGCGATACAAAACGTATCCCTCAATTGTTTGGTTAACTAACTGAATTGTAAATTCGTGATTCCCACCCTTCCAGGGAGCACCCGCCGGTTGTGAATATTAGTTTAAAAAACGTTAACCCCAATTGTGCCTTAAATTGCCGTATGTTGAAGGAGGCGATACACAATGCATCCCTCAATTGTCTGGTCAACTAAACCGAATTTTGTAAATTCGGTCATCCCACCCTACCAGGATGCACCCGCCGGGTGATTTAAAGTTTAAAAGTTAACCCCAATTGTTCCTAACCCCACATCTTTGTAAAAGATCGCCGGGGAGGGAATACAACAACAGCATAGTTTTATATTGGCTTTGCAAAACCGAAAAAACTACAAACAACACGTGTCCGTAAGAACACTGTTAGATGGGTACAGCCAACCTGCCGGGAAT
The DNA here is from genome assembly GCA_032716605.1 of Paralithodes platypus. Classification (NCBI taxonomy): domain Eukaryota; kingdom Metazoa; phylum Arthropoda; class Malacostraca; order Decapoda; family Lithodidae; genus Paralithodes; species Paralithodes platypus. Next base: position 43,536,628 of record CM064497.1, on the reverse strand, counting down.
CAGAAGGAGCCTGAAACAGGCACCCCAGAGACGCAGTCCTGGGGAGCCACAGACACCCACTCGCTGGGGAAACAAGCCTGTTTTAAAACCACGCGTGGCCAAAACTCGTTAACCAGCCGGGGTTTTTCATGGTGTAACCGAGAAAACCCCGCGGGAAATAACCCACCCGGTCCAGATACCATCTGAACGCAACACAGGACCGAGGCGTAGCCAAAACACAACTAACGCCGGGCCCAACATAGTCCGTGGAATTAGCCAATACACAACTAACCCAGGACACATAAATAGTCCGTGGAATTAGCCAAAACACAACTAAACCAGGACACACATCACACAGTAGTACATATTTAGAAAATACATCAATAACGCTTGTATATGTGGTAAAGCTACGAGAGGCTGGCTAGGCCTAGGCAGACGGATAATATTAACATGTCGGAATATAAACAAAAAGCACTGAATTATATCACAACAGGAACCACCGCCAACACACCACTGTAGCAAATACTTCCGGCAAAGGGAAGAACTGACTCGGGACCCAGAAAAAACTTCACTAAGTGAAGAAAAATACGCTGGGAACGTCAGCAAAAATACGCTACCTCATCAGAAAGATAAAAGAAAGCAATAACGCGTAATGAAAGCCGCCTGCATCACAAAGCTAGCTAACTGTGACAAAGTTCACCTGTCCACAACCGGACCACGAGGGTACATCCGAAATAGATGCCCCAAACACACGACCCAAAATACACTGCACTCCGGGCAACCAGCCCAGGACACTCCTGCTACGCATATCCTAACCTTACTCGATACATCCCGGAGTAAACAAATGAGAAAAAACTCACTAGGGACGCAGCAAATGCGGAACCAGCGGAGCGTGGAGAGACACATCCGGGCCGGCTGACCGCAGAGCAGAGAAGGAAGAATGACGCCTGAATCAGCGTCTGGTCAAAGATCCACACAAGTACATCCACGATATGATGGAAAGCTTATTGGATAGTTATTCTTATTTTCTTTTTGTTTTTTCTTTTTCACGAAGTTTTTTCGTAGTGAGAACCCAATTCATAATGACTGAAGCCATGAGTGAGGTCGCGTGCGCTCATGATGAAGGCTCCTCAGATTTTAAATGCTCTGCGCGGTAGATTCAAACTACGGCGGATTAGTGTTTGAAGAGGATGCCTTATGTAATAGGCATGTTCGTCAATGATGGAAGGGCCACTAATAAATATATATATCTTGTTTTTTGACAGCAAGCTAAATTTGTATATTTTTCGATAACAAAAATTCTCCGGCGAAGCCGGATTTCTCCATACAATGCTGGCTCACTATCGCTCGCCAGGAAGAAATCGACACCTGGATGGGGATAAACGTCTTAAAACAGTTGGCTGAATGGGGCCGAATGGATACAAGCCAGGGAAAGAGAGAAAGGAGAGAAAGATAAAAAAAGAAACAAAAACGGTGACCCCCTTCACTCATTGTGGCTGCATGATGTACTTTTCGGTCCAAAAAGCCGTTTCGTCCTAAACCCTTTCTGTACCGGTGACTTATATATATTTTGATACACCCAGACGAATTTATGAAACTTATAATTATATGGTAGCAAAAAGGGTTAATTGAGATAGTTTGTAGCCTTTTAATTGGTAGACGTCCTTCATCAGCTGAATAAAATCGCTTGACAGTTGCCAGAAAATAACGGAAAGGATGTCACCGGTACAGAATGGGTTAACCCCTTCTGTACCGGTAACGTCCTATTGATTTTAATCTGGCTACTATGAGACGTTTATATTCAGTTTAAAAAGGGCCGCCAGCAATGAACAGGCTTCGTACTATCTCACTTAACCTTTTTGTGATCTCGCCATACCCATAGCTTACTCTGACTGTTCCTTTTCCTTATATATTTTCTAGATCTCAAGTGACGGCGTCTCTTCCGTGGATTGACCTCCCAATCTACCAAGATTGGAAGCCAAAGCGTCACATTTTTCCTTTGCCCCTCAGCTTTCTCTTCATAATTGCTGAGGGGCACAGGGCCCTGGGTGGGGCTTTGGTTTCCCGGGCGTTTCCGCACCCTCCTCAGCTCCCCGCCATGGAGTGGCTTCGGCCACCCAGGCTTTATTGTGGTCGGCAGGGAGGGTTCGGTGGGGCGCTCGGTTATGGCCTTGGCCTTGCTTGGGGCCTTGGGGCTGTTCGGCCAGGCAGCTTGGGGAACAACAACAACAACAACAACAACCCTTTTTACTACCACAGATCCCTCTTAAACTACACCAAATCGTCTAAATATAACTAGAATAAAAAAATAAATAAAAAAACATCGCCGGTACAGAAGGGGTTAAAGGTTCAAGGAGTAAAATGGGTGTACACTTATTATGACTCACAACTGCACTCTCGGACTAACCACCTATCTAATTTTTAAGGGGGGTCACCTGCTTTTTTTTTTTTTTATCTTTCTCTCCTTTTTTCTCTTTCCCTGGCTTGTATCCATTCGGCCCCATTCAGCCAACTGTTTTAAGACGTTTATCCCCATCCAGGTGTCGATATCTTCCTGGCGAGCGATAGCGAGCAAGCTTTGTTTGCAGAAATCCGGCTTCGCCGGAGACATTTTTCTATCGAAAAATGTACAAATTTAGCTTGCTGCCAAAACAAAATAGCTGGCTCGCTACTGCTCGCCAGGAAAATATTTACACCTGGATGGGGGTACACGTCTTAAAACAGTAGGCTGAATGTGGCTAAATGGATACAAGCCAAAGAGAGAGGGAGAAAAAAAGAGAAAAAAAGCGAGGTGGGCTCCCTTAAGCAACCATTCCACACTTTTATTGCCATAAGCCACTTTTATAGTAGAATGAATGGTCATGAAAGGGTCGTTATTATTGCTGAGTGGCCTCCTTCTCTGCTCTTTCCTCTCATTACTTACAGTTTTACCTCTCTTGCATGCCATTATCCTCAGTGGAGAGAGAGAGAGAGAGTACAAAGGAGTACAAAGGAGTACAAAGGAAATCAAGCAACAAGAGATCTAGTGACCCTTCTAGGTTGCTTGTCCTCCAAAACACTGAGGATCAAGTGTCCAAACAGTGGTTTAGAGTGGGTAAGGGAACATTGGAAAGGGAATTACTGCCCTGGAACTAATGTCCGTGGCAGGATTAGGAAGTTAGTAGGGGACAGATGGGTTAGTAACTGAGGGGGGGATAAAATAAAGTTATTCATTTACAAACGCAGTCAGTCGCGGGTTTGATGCGAGATATTTGTCTAGGCGGAGTTTAAATGAATCAACGGTGATGCAGTCTATAACGTTTCGGGGAAGCCCATTCCACAAGTTGACAACTCGATTGAAGAAGAAATTCTTAGATTCGTGTGAGTTAAAAGATTTACCAATAATTTTGCAACCGTTTCCCCGCGTGTAATTAGATTGGTCGATAGTGAAGTACTTACTACAGTTCATATTGTCGATGCCTTTGATGATTTTGAACACTTGAATTAAGTCACCTCTTAATCTGCGCTGGGTTAAAGGAAATAGATTTAATTCTCTAAGACGCTCTTCGTATGGTTTGTTCTTTAGGCTAGGTATCATTTTGGTAACTCTACGTTGAACTCGTTCGAGCTTGTTTATATCTTTTTGGTAATAAGGGCACCAGGATTGAACGCAGTATTCCAGAAGAGGGCGGACTAAGGAATTGTAAAGGGTTAGGATAACTTCTTTGGATTTATGCTCAAATGACCTGCCTATAAAGCCAATTATTTTGTTTGCCTTCTTAACAACTTCTGAACATTGTTGACTCGGTTTTAGGTTACTCGATATTGTTACTCCCAGATCGGTTTCTCTGTTTACATTCTTAAGCTGAGTGCCATTCATCGAATAGTTTGCTTTCTCATTTAGGTATCCGATATGTAGTACTTTACATTTATCCGCATTGAAACTCATTTGCCAAATTTGGGCCCAACATGACAATTTATCTAGATTGTGTTGCATATCGTCAACTTGTTCTTTTGAGAGTACGCTATTTGCAATTTTTGTATCGTCAGCAAATTTTGAGATTGTACAGGTGAGACCCTCATCTATGTCGTTGATGTAAATTAGAAAGAGAATTGGTCCTAGTACCGATCCCTGGGGTACCCCGCTACTTACATTGGTCCATTTTGATGCCTTACCGTTTATGACTACTCTTTGCTTTCTGTCGCTGAGCCAATTTTCTATCCATTTCAACACACCGTCTTGTATTCCATGCGCTTTTAGTTTTAGCAGTAAACGTTTGTGGGGAACTTTGTCAAAGGCCTTTTGAAAATCAAGGTATATAATATCTACAGCTTTACTCTCATCGTAGAGGTTGAGGATATCGTGGAAGAAGTCTAAGAGGTTTGTTAAACAGGAACGTTTTTTACGAAAGCCGTGTTGAGTATCTTTAAGTATGTTATTTTCCTCTAAGTGATTTACGAGTCTGTCTCGTATGACCGTTTCTAGCATTTTACATACAACTGAGGTTAAGCTAATTGGACGATAGTTACTGGGTAGGGATTTGCTGCCTTTTTTGAATATCGGTGTTACGTTGGCTAGCTTCCACTGATCGGGCATAGTTCCAGACTGCAAGGATTTATTGAATAGTAATGTCAGTGGTTTAGAGAGCTCATCCTTAGCTTCCTTTAGAACTCTAGGCGAGATTGTATCAGGTCCAGGCGTTTTATTTACCTTGAGTTTATCTAAACAATTCAATACTTCTCTCTCTGTAACGGTGATATTGCTTAGAACATCTGAATTATCAATCTGAATCGGCGATGGTGTAGGGATATCACTGAGGTCTTCTGTTGTAAAAACTGATGCAAAGAAGGTATTGAGGGCATTACTCATTTGTTCTTCGTCTTTGGTGTATTCTCCATTTTCATCGACTAACGGTCCAACAGTTGAAGTAACGACTTTTTTCTTTCTGATATAACTATAGAATTCTTTCGGGTTTGTTTTACTTTGATTCGCAATATGTAACTCTAAGGTCTTTTTACTTTGCTTAATTAACTTTTTGGCTTTGCGTCGTAGCTCTACAAATTTCAGCCGTTCTTCGTCATTTTGTGAGGATTTTAATCTATCATTAGCAAATTTTTTAGCAAGCAGGCAGTTTGAAATATCTTTATTCCACCATTTGGGCTTATTATTATTTGGAGAGAGAGAGAGAGAGAGAGAGAGAGAGAGAGAGAGAGAGAGAGAGAGAGAGAGAAAAGTGAGATAGATAGATAGATAGAGAGAGAGAGAGACAGAGAGAGAGAAAGTGAGAGAGAGAGAGAGAGAGAAAGTGAGAGAGAGAGAGAGAGAGAGAGAGAGAGAGAGAGAGAGAGAGAGAGAGAGAGAGAGAGAGAGAGAGAGAGAGAGAGAGAGAGAGAGAGAGATTGAGGATAATTAGCCGGAAAGTTAAATATCATAATACCATCTGCATCACACAAGGATAATTAAAGTAAAGCACAATACAGAGTGAGAGGAAATGTTTACACCACAGTATAAAATTATATAACCTTATTTTCTGGTTAACCTATTCAGTAGCATGGATGTCCTTTTCCTCGTATTCTGGCAAGTATTAGACGATTTTATTCAGTTTAGGAAGGCCCTTTAACAATAATTGGGCTTCATACTATCTCAACCAATCCTTTCAACTACCACAGATCCTTCCCAAGCTGCATACTCTCGTCTAAATATAGCTAGAATAAAATATAACACGTCGCTGGTACTGAAAGGGTTAAATAACAGAGTGATCCACATATACACGTGGAAAGTGGAATGGAGGAGGGAGGGAGCGGTAGGGGAGCGAAAGACCTTGATTAATTATGTATGGATAGATGGTCGAATGAGGAATTCCGTGTTAGATGATAGCGTGTATAGAGGAATTGGAGGTGATGTAAATGGGTGTCTTAAAAATTAAGGATATGGTCTTTGAGAGGAATCCAGTCACGGAGTATTAAGGGGAGGTATTTAGTTTGTTCCCTACTTTTTCATCAAGCTTAAAATTACACCCCCTAGATCCCCTTTCAAGATAAATTTGTACATTTTTCGGTAGAAAAATGTCCCGGTCGGAGGCCGGTTGCTCTTAAATTACAGGCTCGCTTTCGCTCGCCAGGAAAAAATCGACACCTTAACGGCACGAAAGGTCTTAACATTTACAGAAATGGGGCAAAATGTCTTAAAATATCCAAACTACTAGGGCGAAGGTCTTAAAATCTCAAAAGCAATGGGGCTAAACATGAGGGAGAAAGCGGTAACAAAAATAATCCCTCAAGTGGAAATCTCCCCTTAAAGGTGGGGGCTCATGGGTTGAGGTAAACATGGAAAAATAATTGCCAACCTGCATATAATTATCTTGTAAAATGTAATGTCACTGAAATAATTATTAACAATGGTATAAAGGATTTTGCGATCGTCTATACCGGACCTGTGACGTCATAGTGATGTCACACCAGTATCCTTATCCTAGACTGGATGGTGGACTTATACTGGTGTGACGTCACAGGCCTGGTATAGATGATCCACAAAATCCTTTATACCATTGTTAATAATTATTTCAGTGCCATTACATTTTGCAAGATAATTATGTACAGCTTGGCGATTATCATTCCATGTTTACCTAAAACCATGAGCCCCCACCTTTAAGTTACGTAACGTTGAATGCCCAGGTAATGGAAAATGTCAGCTATTTAATGAATTGGGCAGTGTGATAAATAAGGATGGGAGTTTGGGGGATGAAGTGCAAGGCAAGGTGCAACAGGGAAGCAGGATTGTAGTCATGCTGAAAGCAGTGACCAGGAATAGGGAGGTGGGCATGACAATACAGAAGTCACTGTATGATAGTGTGGTGATCCCAACACTGATGTACGGGAGTGAAGCATGGACATGGAGAGATAAACAGACAAATGAGAAAGTACGAGAGGGATATGGTTATAATAATAGGCCTCATAATAATAATCGGTTTATTTCAAGCGGTGTGCATATAGATGTGCTGGATATTGTGAACAGAAACAATGTGAGGTGGTTCAGTCATGTGGAGTGTATTGGAGTGAGGGAATAACTAAAGGAGTGTATGGTAGTGAGGTGGAAGGCCAGAGAGGGAGAGGTAAACCGAGAATTAGACGGAAGGATAGAGTTGAGAGATATACTAGTTAAAGTTGGGTGGGGTAGGAAGAAGGGCACCGGCTACCAGATGGCAGAGGAGCAGTGAGGCGATTCATTCGTGGCCACTCTCTCGGAGATTGAGGTGTCTGGCAATAGATAAATACATATGATACACATGATCTAATGCCTGAAGCAGTATATCTTTATTCACTAACTTATTATTATCATCAATATCTTTCTATACCTGCATTATCCAAACATTGCTTAAGGGGAGATGAGCCGCTTTTCTGGACCACTTTCTCCCTCATGTTTAGCCCCATTAGTTTTCAGATGTTAAGATGTTTGCCCCATTAGTTAGTCGATTTTAAGACCTTTAGCCCCATTTCTTCGTCAATATTTAGACCTTTCGTTCTATTTAGGTGTCGATTTTTCCCCTGGCGAACGATAGTGAGCCTGTAATGTTGGAAGAACCGGCCTTCGGCCGGGAATTTTTTCTACCGAAAAATGTACAAAATAATCTAGAAGGGGGATCTAATGGATTTTTTGTTGTTTTTAATTTGATGGAGGTCTAAGGAGGAAACTAGAAAAATAACGAATACATGCAAAAATCGCCCAAAAAGTTAACCATCTCCTCTCAAAGTGTAGAACATTAATACTATACTTTAATAACGATACATGATCATTAGAAGGCATGTAAAGGGCAATTAGGACCGGTGCTATCTCATACCTATGGTGCTTGCATACCAGAACTCATAGATCTTGCATAGCTGCCGCATCAGGAACCTATACTTGGTTTCATTCTAGCTGGCGGTAAATTGAATACCTTGGCAATTTATTTCTTGATACTTAACCCTCGCCGACATATGACGCGATTTTGAGCCGATTAGGGATACTTTAAAGCCTTTGTTACCATCAGGGGTATTTAGAAACCTTTAGTTTAGTTACTTCAACCTCTGCATTTGTCTTTGAGTTAGCGGTGGGCAGAAAACTAATTTTGGAGAGGTAGTTATATGAGTGAGAGAACTCTATTTCTTAGTGCTAATCTGGCAATCTCTGCGTCATATGAGTCTGAAGGGGTTAATGGGAAAATATGTTACTATTCTGTCTGCATGATACTGGGGCCAATTTTTTGTCAATAACATCATATTTCGCTAAAACAATCTTGATACTATTTGAGTAATCAAGACGGAGACATTACAATTTGCCGTCAACTGGAAACACATTGACTATAGTCAGAATGTCGTGAATGAGTGACGGAAGTTGATGCTCTCACTCATATTGCTATATAGTTTTGAGCTAATGACTCTTGCCCTCTCGGATTAATGTAGTTAGAAGTAAGATCATGTGTTTTCATTAATATTATGCAATCAAAACATTGGACATATACAATATATTCCAGGGCCAGGATACTGAAGGTGCCTTAAGGGGAGATTTCCACTTGAGGGATTATTTTGTTGACCCCTTTCTCCCTCATGTTTAGCCCAATTGCTTTTGATATTATAAAACGTTCGCCCCGTTAGTTTGGTGATTTTAAGAACTTTCAACCCATTTCTGTCAATGTTAAGACCTTTCGTGCCATTTAGGTGTCGATTTTATCCTGGCGAGCGATAGCGAGCCTGTAATTTAAGAGGAACCGGCTTTCAGCCGGGACATTTTTCTACCGAAAAATGTACAAATTTATCTTGAAAGGGGCTCAAGGGGGTGTAATCTTAAGCTTGAAGGATATCTAGGGACCAAACTAAATACCTCCCCTTAAATTACGGCGACGTGAGCGACATATCAACCTAATAAACGAGATGATTCCTTGCTCACGGCCTCATAATTCACTCATACTCAGGTAAACATTAGGGAAGAATCAAATAGTAAATAGCTGTGGATGTTTGCAGCCCATTTGCTCTAGCCCTTTTTGAGTTACAAGAGGTTAATGGTAACGATTATTTGGGCCTAATTGTAATTAATAGAAAATAGCCTATTGTAAGTTGTATTAACCACGTGTGACTTTTTGTTTTGTGTTCATTGCTGGAACTACTACCTCATCATTTAGGATGCGATGGTCGGAGGGAGATGAGGCGCCGTAAATATTGTGTGTATCCGGGTTTAGGTTTATTATTGTGTCAACTATTCTCGTCCCATGATCATGAAGTTTTCTGTCATGAAATATCAATCAGCTTTGGGTCACACACGATTCATCCCCACCCAGGGGTAAAAAATATATAAAAATTAAATTAAATAAATAAATAAATATATACACTATATATATATATATATATATATATATATATATATATATATATATATATATATATATATAATAATAATAATAATATTGTTCATGATTTAAGCCACAATCTACGTTTGATGCAAACAAGTATAACCAAGGTATATATAATCCAGTTGGGTGTATTGGTAGTGATTTATCTCGATTATTTGACATACCCTTTTCATCCTTAGATGGGATTATCACTACCAATATACCTTTAAATAAGAAAACATTATGGGCCCTTTAATTACCTTTTTCCTACCCATAATTATCTACAGTGTGGGGAAAAACTGCTTATTTAACTCTGAGAACCGAGAGGGACACAGGTATTGATACTTTATAAACCTCGTCAGTTCGGTGATGATTTTATATTCTGTATTTATTAGACCGCTAGACTATTGGTATCCAGTCTTGCAAAGACGTCTCAAAGTTAAAGGGGCTCAAATTACCGCATCTCCCACAGTACAATGATTCCGTGCTTTTTCCTGTATTCTGGCTAACAGTAGACGATTTTGTGAATTATTACGAAAGGTTTCTGTTAGTCAGATTCTCGTATATATGTTGCTAATGGATGGACGACTATATGGTTCTTTTATCCTGATTTCGTTTTACCATTTTAACATTATATATATATAGATACATACATAGATACATACACAAATTTAAAGACCGAGTGCTCCAAACAAAATACGGTTCTGGTCTCACGTCCTAATCACGGCGTTCCAGGTAGCCCTGTTAAGAGCTGCCTCACTTGTCAGGTATTTTTTATTTAAAATCAGACTGCAAAGTCCGATCCCACGTCTTTTTTGGTCCACCCCTTGGTGCAGCTCCCTCCACATTCATGTACTTGCGTTTTTCACCCAGCTTTGTTCATCCAAGCCTGCTAGTACACATCTCATCACTGATACTCTTGATACCTAACCTTTTCCTTAGCTCTACACTTGATATCCTACCTTGCAGTTTGGTACCACACATCCATCTCACCATCTTCATCTCATTGCGTTCCATTCTATTGGTATCATCCGCTTTGACAGGCCACGTTTCTGAAGCATATATAATTATGTCATTGTGCTTCTAACGCATGAAGCGTACACCTTTCCCTTCAAGGTGAGAGGGAGTCTTGTCATGGTGATTAGTGGCAAAAATTCTCTTAACTTTCCCCAGCCACATCTTATTCTGGCGATAGTGGCGGCCTCGACCCCACCACTGGCAGAGATGGTATCTCCCAGATAGCAAACCTTATCCACCATCTCCAGTGCCTCATTGCCAAAGTTAGCACTCTCGAGCCGGTCATTGAATACAAGCTCACCTATGCATACTATGTATACAAATTTTTCAATTTCGTACTTCTTCCTTGGTAGGTCCCTATATTCTAGTGCAGCCTTCTTCCCGTGATGTACCCAGCTGCGGCAGACGCTACACTGTATTGAGTTCGCGCTCACCCCTTTTCTGCATACTGCGTATAGGTATGCCCCACTTTTGTCTACCTTTCCTAGCCCTAATCCACTATGTAAAACCTTTTGTTTTATATTAACTCTTAACCCTTTACTTGCAAAGGCTTATACGAAGGATTAATACAAAGGATTAATCTATCTGTAATCGTTCTCATTATTTTGTACTGTTACACACACACACACACACACACACACACACACACACACACACACACACACACACACACACACACACACACACACCCTTTCTCGCTTTCTTTCCCCAAAGACCAGAATGTTTTTAACCTACCAATGGAGTTCGAACAGTTTAATTGGACAAGTTTGTAGGGCTTGAGTTTGTCCCAAGGAACTCGTCAGCCGAATGAAATACTTTATATTTGTGTTCTGGCTAACGAGAGACGATGTTACCCGATTTATAAAGCACTTTTCGTAGTTACCCCTTCCAGTATACCATGATACATTCTTCCATTTGATTTTCTTTATATTTGTAGACGATTTATAAACTCTGAAAAGGGTCTGTGGGTGCTAAATGAATGAACGAATATGTAATTATGTCTTTGCTTGCTAGATATCTATGAAATAGGCTACTGCTTCCCAGAATACATAAGAAAACCTGTACCTTAAAGGGTGGAAGCCATTTACCTTTAATATCAGATGACTTTATTAATATTATATTATTGCTACAGCCAGAGGATTTTACTGACTTTTGGAAGAACCTTCAGGAAGGAAAGGCTTAAGGAATATTTGAAAAACAAAAACTATGACAGACCCTCAGTTGAATAAAAAAAATTTTTTTTTACTAAATTTAGGAATAACCTCAATGAAGGAAAGTAAGATGCTACCGCTGAATATCGTTACAAGGGGTTAGAATATCTGTATTGAACTGGTTTAGAGGTCCATTTATTGACTGGAAGGTTAGGAAGTAGCAGATACGCAGGCTATGGTATTTAATTTAAGGTTTATATTTTTACATATACACATTTATACTTTTAAGCTCCTCGGTGGTCTAGTGGTTTAGGTGTTGGAGTGCTGCACTACTGGCCTGGGTTCGAACCCTGGCTGGGGCATGACAGAGGCACTCTAAGGTACTTACTAGAATTATAATTATACAATTCAAATATATACAGGCAGTAAAATGTTCAGTACTAAGATGATCAATGAGTAAACAATAAATAAGTATTTACAATATGTAGCCCTGAGAAAGCAGTGTGACATTTGTTAGATTAAATACATTAGTTAGATACGAAGGAATACAAAAGAAGACAAGCAACAACAGACCTAATGGTCTACTAAACTACTTGTTAAGGGAGCTCACCTCGCTTGTTTTCTCTTTCTCTCCCTCTCTCTTTGGCTTGTATCCATTGGGCCCCATTCAGCCTACTGTTTTAAGACATTTACCCACATCCAAGTGTCAATATTTTCCTGGCGAGCGGTAGCGAGCCAGCATATATATATATATTTTTTTTTGACAGCAAGCTAAATTTGTACATTTTTCGAGAGAGAAATGTCTCCGGCGAAGCCGGATTTCTCCATACAATGCTGGCTCGCTATCGCTCGCCAGGAAGAAATCAACACCTGGATGGGGATAAACGTCTTAAAACAGTTGGCTGAATGGGGCCGAATGGATACAAGCCATGCAAAGAGTGAAAAGGAGAGAAAGATAAAAAAAAGACGGTGACCCCCCTTAAAAAAATGATTGCCACAACATTATTACGTTACCTAGATTGATTCTTTAGTTAGATGAACACGTTAGTTAGATTAATTTAGTGGGGCCGTGGTAAGCAGTTGAAGTGGGAGGCGAAATTAATAAACAAACATTACCATAGTTTCTTGCCACCCGAACGGAATTGTGCACGTGTAAGTTGTATAATGGCAAGCATTTACGATAACGTGAGTGTGTGTGTTTAGCAATTCTTCTTCTATTAAGGGATCCCGCAGCCAGAGGCAAAGATGACTAATGTGTCCATTCGGAGTTGATATGGCAGGGCGTAGGGTGCAGGGCATCTCGTCCGGGTCTGCGAGTATCAGATGCCGCCTACTGCGTACGTCAAGGGCTGATCAGGCTGACGTCATGTGTAGGACAATCATCTCGTCTAGGTCTACTAGTATCAGGTGGCGCCATCTTCTCTGGGCTGCTTAGTAGACTGGAAATGGTGAGGGGGTCGACATACTCCGACTAGACGTTACTCATACCGTTGCTGAGGTTCTCAAGCTTAACCTGAATGAACTTCTCAAGACGGGAGTTAGGTTTCCTCATAACTAGTGGGATGGATATGATCACTTCGATGGCTGAGATACTCATGCCTAGCCAAATGAGTTACTCAAGATAGGAGTTAGGTAACTGCAACTAACAGTTTTTTGGGAGCTTCTCACACCCGTGTCAGAATAGCCAAACTTAACTCGAATGAGCTATTCAAGACGGGAGTTAAGTTACCTCATAACTAGAGGGATGGAGACACTCACATCGGTGGCCAAGATGCTTAGGCCTACCTGAAAGAGATGCTCAATACAAGTGTTAGGTTATCTCATAACCAGAGGGAAGGAGTTTCTCACGTCAGTGGTTGAAAATCTCAAACCTACTTCTCGGCATAGCCAGAGAGGGAGCTGTTTGCTTAAGGCAGCCCACTTTGCTTTTTTTTTCTCTTTCTCTCCCTCTCTCTTTGGCTTGTATCCATTCGGCCCCATTCAGCCTACTGTTTTAAGACGTTTACCCCCATCCAGGTGTCAATATTTTCCTGGCGAGCGGTAGCGAGCCATCATATAGATACCGTACAGTATATTTGTTTTACCAGCATTCTAAATTTGTGAATTTTCGATAGAAAAATGTCTCCGGCGAATCCGGATTTCTCCATACAATGCTGGCTCGCTATCGCTCGCCAGGAAGAAATTGACACCTGAATAGGGATAAACGTCTTAAAACAGTTGGCTGAATGGGGCCGAATGGATACAAGCCAGAGAAAGAGAGAAAAGGAGACAAAGATAAAACAAAAAAAGGCGGTGACTTCCCTTAACATTAGGAATAGAATTAATGAGAAGATTCGATTAATTTGGAGATAGGTTCACGATATATTATGTCTTGGAGTGTACAGTACAGTCACATCAGTCTAATTAAGGGGAGATGGGCCGTTTTTCTGGACCACATTCTCCCTCGTGTTTAGACCCATTATTTTTGAGATTTTAAGACGTTCGGCACATTAATTTTGAGATTTTAAGACCTTTCGACCCATTTCGTTGTCAATTTTAAGACCTTTCGTGTCATTTACCTGTCGATTTTTTTCCTGGCGAGCGATAGCGAGCCTGAAATTTAAAGATGAACCGGCTTTTGGCCGGGGAAATTTTCTTCCGAAAATGTGCATATATATCTTGAAGGGAGGTCTAGGGGGTGTTTTTTTTAAGTTTGATGGAGGTATAGCGAGGAAACTAAATATATATATGAATAATTTAATATGTTTGACCAAATAACCAGCCCATCTCCCCTTAAATAGCTTAGACAGGAAGTCATAAGGTTATGAAATTATGTGTTAGGCCCAACATATCTCGCCGCCAGTCAGTATGTCTCATTAGTCATCGCTCACTGTTTCATGTGAATCGTTGGGTGGTTCACACTGTGGGACGTACTGTACATTTTGGCCTTATAGTTTTGAAGTTATTTCGAACTAAATCGAATCTTGTCATTCATTTTTTACCTACTATTTTCATTTCGAAAGTTCATTAACCCTTTAACGCATTTACGACGCATAGGTTGCCAGATTAGTGATAAGAAATAGAGTTCTCTCACTCTTATAATTACCTCTCCAAAATTAGATTTCTGCCCACAGCTAACTCAAAGACAACTGCAGAGGTTGAAGTAACTAAACTAAAGGTTTCTAAATACCCCTGATGGTAACAAAAACTTTAAAGTATCCCCAATAGGCTCAAAATCGCGTCATATGTCGGAGAGGGTTAAGGAGGGTCACCTCGCTTTTTTTTGTTTTATCTTTCTCTCCCTCTCTCTTTGGCTTATAATTCCATTCGGCACCATTCAGCCTACTGTTATAAGACGTTTACCATCCAGGTGTCAATATTTTCCTGGCGAGCGGTAGCAAGCCAGCATATTTTTGTTTTGACAGCAAGCTAAATTTGTACATTTTTTGATAGAAAAATGTCTCCGGCGAAGCCGGATTTCTTCATACAATGATGGCTCGCTTTCGCTCGCCAGGAAGAAATCGACACCTGGACGGGGATATACGTCTTAAAACAGTCGGCTGAATGGGGCCGAATGGATACAAGCCAGGGAAAGAGAGAAAATGAGAGAAAGATAAAAAAGGCCGGTGACCCCCCTTAAAATAGTTTGAGGAGTCCTAATGGCCACCCTTTATGTCCCAAAGTGTACACTATAAAGGGTGGCATTAAATGATCAAAGACTCTGATCATATAATTTATTTATATTTCTTTATTTGGTATATGCAATTCGAGGGTTCATTTAAGCAGTTATGAGGAGTCAGATTGCGTATTCACTTGTGTCCTAGAGCGTACCATGAACACTTGTCCGCGATTGTACAGTACAATTTGCCCGAACTGGGTTGCACAAACAAAGCATGCAGCGCTGGCCTCCTTGACTACCACCGTCAGCGGAATTTGTCGATCCCGTTGGAATCTTTAGCACTAGCCAATTGACGTTCTGGAGGATGTTGCGGTGTATTATTTTTCTTATATATATATATATATATATATATATATATATATATATATATATATATATATATATATATATATATATATATATATATATATATATATATATAATATACGGTATATATATATATATATATATATATATATATATATATAAATGAGGCTTTATATTATTATTTCAATTTGGGAACCTTTTCCTTTAGTGTGCCCTGCTAAACCTCCTTCGAGCCAAAACAAAATATTTATGTACCTTTTTCGGTAGAAAATGTTTCCGGTCAATAGTCAGTAAATGGCCGATTGTCGCCAAATTAGGATTTTCCCACCTTGCAAAATTTTGATAGTTTGCAGGCTCGCTATTACTCGTCAGGTAAACAAATGGACACCGTAGTTGATGTCTAATAGTCGCCAATCTAATGGACCACAACGAGGGGTAAGACAGATCACCATCATATAGTAAAAGCCAAGTTCTGAACCATGTAACATATTATTTTGTTTTTTACACCAACCAACTTCACATCGAATATTAATTAATGCAATCAACATATACATGTGGCACTCTGAGGACTCGAACCCAGGATACTCACATCGAAATTCCGCGTACTATGCATTACGCTATCAAGACAGTTATGATAAAATAGTGTATTGTCTCGTTTTGGTTGAATACAGGTTTGGATCACCGGGAAGCGGTTGCACAAACAAAACTTCCAGTGCCGTCCTCCTTGACTCGCACCGTCAGCGGAATCTGTCGCTCCGGGGCATACAAATGGCCGATTGTCGCCAAATTAGGATTTCCCCGCCGGCAAGAATTCCGATAGTTTACGATTATGAATGGTATGTGAACGGTGCTGGGTGGAAATGTTTGGGGAAGGGGGAGCTGGGGATATTGGTTGGTCTTGCGGGGGTCTGTTGACGGGGGGCTTAGAGTATTGAGAGGGATTTTAGTGGGGTTGAGGGAGGGGAGTTTGGAGCAACAGTTACAGGGTGTTGGCGATTAGGGGTGTTGGGGGTGTTTAAAATGAGAATCGTGTTAATGATAATATTATGTTGGTAGGGATGTAAGGCGGGGTGGGGAGTTAGATGGATGTGGGTAGGGTTGGAGGTGTTTGAGGTTAGGGCTTCAGGGTGTTGAGGGAGGTTGGTATGGGGGGAGGGGGGGGGGGGGGATGTGAGCTAGGGGATTGAGGGAATATTGGTTGGGTTGGGCTATTTGGGTAAGGGTCTTAGGGTGTTTGAGGGATGGTAGTAGGGTTTGGGGGTGGGGCTAGGGTGAGCTAGGGGATTGAGGGAATATTGGTTGGGTTGGGCTATTTGGGTAAGGGTCTTAGGGTGTTTGAGGGATGGTGGTAGGGTTTGGGGGTGTGGGGGGGGGTGAATAGCTTAGGGTGTTGGGGGATGTTGGTACGGTTGGAGGTGTTTGGGGTTAATAGCATAGGGTGTTAGGGGGGATGTCGGTAGGGTTAGGGGGAAGGGCATAGAGTGATTGGGAATGTTAGTAGGGCTGGGTGAGGGGGTGCTTAGGGTGTTGGGGGTGCTTAGGGTGTTGGGTGTAGCTTACGGTGCTGAGGGGATGTTGGTAGGAGTGGCGGGGAGCTTAGGGTGTTGGGGGATATAGGTAGGGAGGGGGGGGTGCTTATTGTGTTGGGGTAGCTTAGGGTATTGGGGGATCTAGGTATGGCTGGTGGGGTGGTGGGTGGGGGGGGAGGCGAGCTTAGGGTGGGGGGGGGGGATGTAGGTAGGGCTGAGGGAGGGGGTTACTTAGGCTTGCTGGCTTGCTTCGCTCGTAAATATATATAATAATAACATAAACATAAAGACAAAATGGTTGAATGGGTATGCTTCCTATAATGGTTGAATGGGTATGCTTCCTATAATGGTTGAATGGGTATGCTTCCTATAATGGTTGAATGGGTATGCTTCCTATAATGGTTGAATGGGTATGCTTCCTATAATGGTTGAATGGGTATGCTTCCTATAATGGTTGAATGGGTATGCTTCCTATAATGGTTGAATGGGTATGCTTCCTATAATGGTTGAATGGGTATGCTTCCTATAATGGTTGAATGGGTATGCTTCCTATAATGGTTGAATGGGTATGCTTCCTATAATGGTTGAATGGGTATGCTTCCTATAATGGTTGAATGGGTATGCTTCCTATAATGGTTGAATGGGTATGCTTCCTATAATGGTTGAATGGGTATGCTTCCTATAATGGTTGAATGGGTATGCTTCCTATAATGGTTGAATGGGTATGCTTCCTATAATGGTTGAATGGGTATGCTTCCTATAATGGTTGAATGGGTATGCTTCCTATAATGGTTGAATGGGTATGCTTCCTATAAGTATTGTCTAAAAATAATATGAACATTCAATAACAAAAATTTCCTTTCAAAAAACGACAACACACCCTGAGCAGAATTTCAATAATTTTAAATTGTGAATGGCAGATAAGCGGACCTGAATGAGTGTTGATGGGGAGTTTGTGGGGGAAGTTTCTGAGGGTATGGGGAAAGGTTGTGAGGGTGTTGGGGGAGGTTGAGAGGGTGTGGGGGGAGGTTGAGAGGGTGTGGGGGAAGGTTGTGGGAGGAGGTCGGGAGGGTGGGAGGAGGTCGGGAGGGCGTGGGGGGAGGTTGGGAGGAGGTTGGGAGGTTGTGGGCGGAGGTTGAGAGGGTGTGGGGGGAGGTTGGGAGGGTGTGGGGGAAGGTTGTAGGAGGAGGTTGGGAGGTTGTGGGCGTAAGTTGGGAGGGTGTTGGGGGAGGTTGGGAGAAGGTTGGGAGGTTGTGGGAGGAGGTTGTGGGCGGAGGTTGGGAGGGTGTGGGGAGAGGTTGGGAGGTTGTGTGCGGAGGTTGGGACGGTGTGGGGTGAGGTTGGGGGGGGAGATTGTGAGGGTGGGACAGGAGGTTGGGAGGATGTGGGAGAAGGTTATGAGGATGTGGGGGGAGGTTGTGGGGGGAAATTGGGAGGTTAAGAGGGTGTGGGAGGAGGGTAGGAGGGTGTGGGGGGAGGTTATTAGGATATGTGGGGAGGTTGAGTGGTTGAAGGGGGAGGTTGAGTGGTTGTGGAGGAAGGTTGGTAGGGTGTGGGGGGAGGTTGTGGGGGGAGGTTGAGAGGTTGTGTCGGGAGGTTGAGAGGTTGTGTCGGGAGGTTGGGACGGTGTAGGGAGAGGTTGGGATGGTGTGGGGGGAGGTTGGGAGGGTTTGGGGGGAGGTTGTGGGGGAGGTTGGGAGGGTGTGGGGGGAGGGTGTGTAGGGGGTGGTTGGAAGGGTGTGGGGGAGGTTGTGGGGGGAGGTTGAGAGGTTGTGGGGGGTGGTTGGGAGGGTGTGGGGGAGGTTGTGGGGGGAGGTTGAGAGGTTGTGGGGGGAGGTTGAGAGGTTGTTGGGGGAGGTTGAGAGGTTGTGGGTGGAGGTTAAGAGGTTGTGGGTGGAGGTTGTGGGGGGAGGTTGAGAGGTTATGGGGGGAGGTTGAGAGGTTATGGGTGGAGGTTGAGAGGTTGTGGGGAGGTTGAGGGGTGGGGGGGGGGGGTGGAGAGGTGGGGGGTGAAGGTGGAGAGGTTGTGGGGGAGGTTGAGCGGTTGTGGGGGAAGGTTGAGAGGTTGTGGGGGAGGTTGAGAGGTTGTTGGGGGAGGTTGAGAGGTTGTGGGGAGGTTGTGGGAGGAGGTTGTGGGGGGAGGTTGAGAGGTTGTAGGGGGAGGATGAGAAGTTGTGGGGGGTTGAGAGGTTGTGGGTGGAGGTTGAGAGGTTGTAGGGGGAGATTGAGAGGTTGTGGGGGAGGTTGTGGAGGGAGGTTGAGAGGTTGTGGGGGAGGTTGAGAGGTTGTGGGGGAGGTTGAGAGGTTGTGCATGGAGGTAGAGAGGTTGGGGGGGAGGTTGAGAGATTGTGGGGTGAGGTAGAGAGATTGTGGGGGGTTGTTGAGAGGTGTAGGGGGAGGTTGAGAGGTTGTGGGGGAGGTTTAGAGGTTGTGGGGGGAGGTAGAGAGGTTATGGGGAGGTTGAGAGGTTATGGAGGAGGTTGAGAGGTTGTGTGGGGGGGTTGAGAGGTTGTGGGGTGAGGTTGAGAGGTTGTAGGGGAAGGTTGAGAGGTTGTGGGGGGAGGTTGAGAGGTTGTAGGGGAGGATGAGAGGTTGTGGGGGGAAGTTGAGAGGTTGTAGGGGAAGGTTGAGAGGTTGTGGGGGGAGGTTGAGAGGTTGTGGGGGAGGTTGAAAGGTTGTTGTTCCCCAGGTTGTCTGGCCGAACAGCTCCAAGGTCTCGAGCAAGGCCAAGGCCATAAACGAGCGCTCCCACAAAATCCTCCCTGCTTACCACTAACAAAGCCCGGGTGACCGAAGCCACTCCAAGGCAGGGAGCTGAGGAGGGTGCGGAAACACCCGGGAAACCAAAGCCCCACCCAAGGCCCTGTGCCCCTCAGCAATTATGAAAGGAAAGTTGAGGGGTTAGGGAAAACTGTGACACTTTGGCTCCCAATCTGCCAACTTCTAGGTTGGCAGTAGGGAGATCAATCCACGGAAAAGACGCCGCCACTTGAGATCTAGAAGATATAATATTATAAGTAAAAGGAACAGTCAGAGTAAGATATGGGTATGGCAGAGATCGCTCAGGTCTCACTCGGATAGACCAGCCCATCACCACATGAATAGAACCCAAAGGTTGAAAGGTTGTGGGGGGAGGTTGCGGGGGGAGACTGAGAGGTTGTGGGGGAGGTTGAGCGGTTGTGGGGGAGGTTGAGAGGGTGTGGGGGAAGGTTGAGAGGCTGTGGGGGGAGGTTGGGGGGTGTGGGGGAGGTTGGGAGGTTGTTGGGGAGAGGTTGATAGATTGTGGGGGGAGGTTGAGAGGTTGTGGGGGGATAGGTTGAGAGGTTGTGGGGGGAGGTTGATAGGTTGTGGGGGGAAGTTGAGAGGTGTGGGGGGAAGTTGAGAGGTTGTGGGGGGGAGGTTGTGGGGGGAGGTTGAGAGGTTGTGGGGAGGTTGAGAGGCTGTGGGGGGAGGTTGAGAGGTTGTGGGGTGGGAGTTGAGAGGTTGTGGGAGGAGGTTGATAGGTTGTGGGAGGAGGTTGAGAGGTTGCGGGGGGAGGTTGAGAGGTTGTGGAGGAGGTTGTGGGGGGGAGGTTTAGAGGTTTTGGGGGGAGGTTGAGAAGTTGTGGGGGAGGTTGTGGGGGGGAGGTTGAGAGGTTGTGGGGAGTGAGAGGTTGTGGGGGGAGGTTGAGAGGTTGTGGTGGGGAGGTTTAGAGGTTTTGGGGGGAGGTTGAGAAGTTGTGGGGGGAGGTTGAGAGGTTGTGGGGGTAAGTTGAGAGGTGTGGGGGGAGGTTGAGAGGTTGTGGGGGGAGGTTGAGAGGTTGTTGGGGGAGGTTGAGAGGTTGTTGGGGGAGGTTGTGGGGGGGGGTGAGAGGTTGTGGGGGAGGTTTCGAGGTTGTGGGGGGGAGGTTGAGAGGTTGTGAGGGGAGGTTTCGAGGTTGTGGGGGGGAGGTTGAGAGGTTGTGAGGGAGGTGAGAGGTTGTGGGGGGGAGGTTGAGATGTTGTGGGGGGAGGTTGAGAGGTTGTGGGGCGGTTGAGAGGTTCTGGGGGGTGGAGGTTGAGATGTTGTGGGGGGAGGTTGAGAGGTGTGGGGGGAGGTTGAGAGGTTGTGGGGGGAGGTTGAGATGTTGTGGGGGGAGGTTGATAGGTTGTAGGGGACGTTGAGAGGTTGTGGGGAGGAGGTTAGAGGTTTGGGGGGGAGGTTGAGAAGTTGGGGGAGGTGAGAGGTTGTGGGGGGGGAGGTTGAGAGGTTGTGGGGGGGGGGGGGTTGTGGGGGGAGGTTGAGAGGTTGTGGGGGAGGAGGTTTGGGGGGAGGTTGAGAAGTTGTGGGGGGAGGTTGAGAGGTTGTGGGGGTAAGTGAGAGGTTGTGGGGGAGGTTGAGAGGTTGGGGAGGTTGTGGGGGGAGGTTGAGAGTGTGGGGGGGAGGTTGAGAGGTTGTGAGGGGAGGTGAGAGGTGAGGGGAGGTTGAGAGGTTGTGGGGGGGAGGTTGAGTTTGTGGGGGGAGGTTGGAGGTGTGGGGGGTGGTTGAGAGGTTGTGGGGGGAGAGGTTGAGATGTTGTGGGGGGAGGTTGAGATGTTGTGGGGGGAGGTTGAGATGTTGTGGGGGAGGTTGGAGGTTGTGGGGGGCGGTTGCGAGGTTGTGGTGGGGGGAGGTTGAGAGGTTGGGGGGAGGTTGAGAGGTTGTGGGGGGAGTTGAGAGGTTGTAGGGGGAGGTTGAGAGGTTGTGGGGGGAGGTTGAGAGGTTGTGGGGGGGGAGTTGAGAGGTTGTGGGGGTAGGTTGAGAGGTTGTGGGGGGAGGTTGAGAGGTTGTGGGGGGAGGTTGTGGGGGGGGAGGGTGAGAGGTTGTGGGGGGAGGTTGAGAGGTTGTGGGGGGGGGAGGTTGAGAGGTTGTGGTGGGAGGTTGAGAGGTTGTGGGGGGGGAGGTTGAGA
Source organism: Paralithodes platypus (assembly GCA_032716605.1). NCBI lineage: Eukaryota > Metazoa > Arthropoda > Malacostraca > Decapoda > Lithodidae > Paralithodes > Paralithodes platypus. The sequence goes on along the minus strand of CM064497.1, from coordinate 43,514,740 downwards.
GGTTGTGGGGTACTGGGGGATTGGCGGAGTCGAGAGTTGGGGGCCTAAGTGTTATGGCGAAAACTCGACCTGGGAAGTACTGGTAACATAAACAGGGTCCCGTCGGCCTCCATGGTTTAGCAGGGCTGTCAGGCATTGACCAAGGGGTTAGTTTTTGAGACGTTTGGAGCATGCACTATATTATGGAGTCTCGGGTGGGGGACCAAGCTGTTATGCGGTTAACTCGATTCGGGGATCGACTTAGGCTGGGACCTAGAGGCGAGTGGAGTGTTGCTCGCCTTGGCTAGCTTGACCCACTACATAGGCACTAACCGTGTAACATAGGCCAGGTTCCATCGACTTTTAAGGCTGTTGAGAGGGAAGTAGAGTTTCGCTTGTTCGGCTAACGCTTAAGCCCAAACCGCTCTACAGTAAAGAAAGGAAGAAATACTGTAGCTTGCGAACGATCAAGAGAAAAAAGGAAACAGGGAGATGCAAACTTACGCTGAATTTTATGACCGAACCAACATAACACGAGAGAAAAGAACGAATATTACCGGTACTATACAAGAGAGGAGAGGTCCGTGGTGCCTTTTATAACCTGTGGAAAATAAAGGAGCAGGCCAGCGGTTATCAAAGACCAGGCAAATACTACAGTCTCTGTGTTTCTTAAAAAAAAATATATATATATATATAGAGAGAGAGAGATGCTTAACCACCCTCCCACATCCATTTTGCCCGATTAGTTTAGTGACGTGTTCTGCCAATCATTTCTATTATAAGGTTTCGATTTTGTTCCCTGGCGAGCGATGACGAGTTTGCATTTTACATGAAATCGTCCTTCCCAGACCAGATGGCTGGAGTTAAATAGGAAAGAAGAGTAATCGGACAGAGAAACAAGCTGAGAAGTGAGTCCTTTGGCCGGGACGTTTCTTTATCGATATAATATATGTACTGTACACATTTAGGTTGAAAGAGAGACTAAGTGCATTATTTTAGCTTGAAGAGGGGAGACGTTTTTTTGCAACTTGGTGACCATTAAAACCTGGGTATATCAAAGGCCCGGCAAACACTCCAGCCTGTGTCCTAGAAAATAAATACAAACAAATAAATATATATATATATAAAAAAAAAACATATAAACAGTATATATATATATATATATATATATATATATATATATATATATATATATATATATATATATATATTATTTTTCTTCGTACGGAAATCTAGCTTATGTGGTGATTTTTAAGCCGAGGGCACAACTCGGGTCACAACAATTCTGGCCTGTATTTTATTTGTTAAATTTGTATTTTTGTACACCTTTGCTTTTGATAATACTGATTAGGCTTCCATTTGTTTTCTGACAAATAATACTTTTCCTGTTATTTGTTTTTATATGCGTTTTTCTTGTTTAATACGTTATATATTTCTTTCCTTGCTTATTCTGCTTGTGATAATTAGAGCTCTTCGTATTATCAGTTTATTCTATTGATTATCACAGTATTTATATATTTATTGTTTACCCGCTATTTGTACAGCATAATTGCTTATTGTTTACCCGCTATTTGTACAGCTTAATTGTTTATTGTTTACCCGCTATTTGTACAGCTTAATTGTTTATTGTTTACCCGCTATTTGTACAGCTTAATTGTTTATTGTTTACCCGCTATTTGTACAGCTTAATTGTTTATTGTTTACCCGCTATTTGTACAGCTTAATTGTTTATTGTTTACCCGCTATTTGTACAGCTTAATTGTTTATTGTTTACCCGCTATTTGTACAGCTTAATTGTTTATTGTTTACCCGCTATTTGTACAGCTTAATTGTTTATTGTTTACCCGCTATTTGTACAGCTTAATTGTTTTTTGCACGCATTCTAACTATTTTTATCCAGTTTTTTCCTGGTGTGTGTAAGAATATGTTATTCATTATTTTGCTCCAATAATTCTTCCTTTTCTTCTTTAATTAATCAACCCTCTTAGTACCCTGGCACCATTTACATTATATTTTGGCAAATATTTTACTATTCTAATCAGCTTAGGAAGGACCTTTAGCAGTTATAGGATTCAAAACTAAACGATTATTCTTCTGACTTAACCCCTTCTGTACCGGTAACGTCCTTTTAACTTTATTGTGGCTACTATTAGACGATTTTATTAAGCTTAAAAAGGCCCTCCAGCAATTAACAGGCTTCGAACTATCTCACTCTACCCTATTTACTACCACAGATTATTCTTAACCTGCAAATATAGCTAGAATACATGTTAAAAGACGTAGCCGGTACAGAAGGGGTTAAGCAGGGATATAAGTAAGCTACATAAAATCGTTTAACCCTTTCAGTATGTGAGGACGCGTTTCTAATTTATCTCAGGCTATTATTAACTCCCTCAGACATATATGACGCGATCGCGTCATATGGACTTATCTCTATACCTCTCCAATAAGTTTATGACGCGATTTTGCGTCATATGAGCTCAGTAAGTCCGATAAGTTACCATACGATAAAACCGTTGGTGACAACCTCAGCCTCCTGCGATAATTCTAACGGCCGCAGTGTTGTTGTGAGTGTAGTGCGAGGCAGTGGCAATGATCCTGGGGCTCCCGCCTCCTCGGACTTACTGGAACATAATATGTCTGAGGGAGTTAATTTTGTACAACTTTATTCAGGCTAAGTAGTACCCATGGACATAAAAAAGGCTAATAGTATCTTATTTAATCTTCAGGCTCCCTCAAGTTCTTCCCAAGCTGAATATAAACGTATCTCAATTAATCTGCCGGCTGCCACAAGTTCTTCCTTAGTTGAATGGAATCGTCTGCTGATAGCCATAATACAATGAAGAAACATATCACCCCATACTGAAAAGGTTAATGGTAGTCATAATAATAGGGAGAAACACGTTATCGTACTTAAGGGGAGATGGTTCACTTTTTGGGCGATTTTTGTATGTATTCATTATTTTTCTAGTTTCCTCCCTAGACCTCCATCAAATAAAAAAAAAAAAAAAAAAACAGCCAATAGATCTCTTCTAGATTAATTTGTAAATTTTTCGGTAGAGAAATGTCCCGGCCGAAGGCCGCTTCTTCCAACATTACAGGCTCACTATTGTTCGCCAGGGAAAAAAATCGACACCTAAATAGCATGAAAGGTCTAAATATTGACGAAGAAATGGGGCGAAAGGTCTTATAATCGACTAACTAATGGGACAAACATCTTAACATCTGAAAACTAATGGGGCTAAACATGAGGGAAAAAATGGTCCAGAAAACCGGCCCATCCCCCAAATTAGTGTTACTTATTCTTAAACCTTCTCTTTTTTCGGAATGCGTTTGGCAATATTGGCTATTCTGGTTAACATTGGACGATTGCATTAATCTTAGCAACGATTTCTGCGAGTCAAAGGGTTAAGCAAGATAGATTGCACCCCTATATTTTATATTCATAGAGATCCCTCCTAAACCACATGAAGCCCCATAAAGAGAGCCAGAATGGAACGTGAAATAGCGTTATAATTCCTGAATGAGTTATCTTCAATGCGGATGGCTATGCCCCCAGTTATACACATGTGTCTCTTCATCCACATATGGATTACGACATTATTTTCGTATCACATTTCATTTTTCCTTAGTCTTATCTTTACCTCTGATGTCTTCCTTCATTTTATCCTTATCGTTGTTGTTGTAGCACTAAGAAACCCTTTATGGGAATCCCGCAGCAGCATCCAGGTAGACCGCCACCTCTCTCGGGTGAGTCCACAGATCTCCGAGTGAGGTGATGTTGAAGTTATGTCTTTGTGGAGTAAGTGTTGGGCAATGGAGTGTTGAGGGGAGATTTCCACTTGAGAGACTTTTTTCTGGACCCCTTTCTCCCTCATGTTTAGCCCCATTGCTTTTGAGATTTTAAGATGTTCGCCCCATTAGTTCAGCGATTATAAGAACTTTTGCCCCATTTCTGTCAATTTTAAGACTTTTCGTGCCATTTAGATGTCAATTTTTTCCTGGCGAGCGATAGCGAGCATGTGATTTAAGAGGAATCGGCCTTCGGCCGGGACATTTTTCTACCGAAAAATGTACATATTTACCTTGAAAGAGGGTCTAGGGGGTGTAATTTTGAAGCTTGATGGAGGTCTAACCAACACACTAGAAACCTCCCCTTAAATGTTCTGTGTTGTAAAAGGGATGTTGACAGCGGGTACAAGAAGGGTCTTGAGTTGGATCTATTCTGTGTATGTAATCTTGTATTGCGGGTGATGGCCGGACCTGAGGCGTGCAAGTGTGACTCCGGTTTCTCTGGGGAGTGTTTTCTGATGGATTAATCTTGGGAGGTGGAGAGTTTAGGATTGTGATGTGTGGGCTGTTGTTGATGGTTTGTTAGGTGAGGTATGTGTATATATGTTTGTGTGGTTTGGTGTTTGGAGTTGTGGGTGGGATGTTCATGTACAGTATATATATATGAATGTAATATTGGGCAGGTGTTTGTTTCATGTCTCGAGGTGGGGGTGGGTGATGTGTTTGTGGTACAAAGGAGTACAAAGAAAATCAAGCAACAACAGTCTGGTGACCCTTCTAGGCTGCTTGTCCTCCAAAACACTGAGGATCAATTGTCCAAACAATGGTTTAGAGAGGGTAAGGGAAAATTGAAAAGGGAACTAGAGGGTAAGGGAAACTTGGAAAGGGAACTACTGCCCTGGAACTAATGTCCGTGGCAGGATTAGGAAGTTAGTAGGGGACATATGGGTTAGTAACTGAGGGGAGGATAAAATAAAGTTATTCATTTACAAATGCAGTCAGTCGCGGGTTTGATGCGAGATATTTGTCTAGGCGGAATTTAAATGAATCAACGGTGCTGCAGTCTATAACGTCTTGGGGAAGCCCATTCCACAAGTTGACAACTTGATTGAAGAAGAAATTCTTAGATTCGTGCGAGTTAAAAGATTTACCGATAATTTTGCAACCGTTTCCCCGCGTGTAATTAGATTGGTCGATAGTGAAGTACTTATTACAGTTCATATTGTCGATGCCTTTGATGATTTTGAACACTTTAATTAAGTCGCCTCTTAATCTGCGCTGGGTTAAAGGAAATAGATTTAATTCTCTAAGATGCTCCTCGTATGGCTTGTTCTTTAGGCTAGGTATCATTTTGGTAACTCTACGTTGAACTCGTTCTAGCTTGTCTATATCTTTTTGGTAATAAGAGCACCAGGATTGAACGCAGTATTCCAGAAGAGGGCGGACTAAGGAATTATAAAGGGTTAGGATAACTTCTTTGGATTTATGTTCAAATGACCTGCCTATAAAGCCAATTATTTTGTTTGCCTTCTTAACAACTTCTGAACATTGTTGACTCAGTTTTAGGTTACTCGATATTGTTACTCCCAGATCGGTTTCTCTGTTTACATTCTTAAGCTGAGTGCCATTCATCGAATAGTTTGCTCTCTCATTTTGGTATCCGATATGTAGTACTTTACATTTATCCGCATTGAAACTCATTTGCCATATTTGGGCCCAACATGACAACTTATCTAGATTGTGTTGCATATCGTCAACTTGTTCTTTTGAGAGTACGTTATTTGCAATTTTTGTATTGTCAGCAAATTTTGAGATTGTACAGGTGAGACCCTCATCTATGTCATTGATGTAAATTAGAAAGAGAATTGGTCCTAGTACCGATCCCTGGGGAACCCCGCTACTTACATTGGTCCATTTAGATGCCCTACCGTTTATCACTACTCTTTGCTTCCTGTCGCGGAGCCAATTTTCTATCCATTTCAACACACTGTCTTGTATTCCATGCGCTTTTAGTTTTAGCAGTAAACGTTTGTGGGGAACTTTGTCAAAGGCCTTTTGAAAATCAAGGTATGTAATATCTACAGCTTTACTCTCATCATAGAGGTTGAGGATATCGTGGAAGAAGTGGTGAAGTAGATCGTGGGCCGATGAATAGGGCTGTGTTCCCATCATGTCTAAATGGGTCTTCAGAGGGAGGATCTGTGTTTCTGCATGTAGGCCTATGTGTGTTTCTATCTGTGGTTTGTGTTCACCCTGTTATGATTTTGAGGGCCCTATTCTGAGTGGTTTGTAGTTTGTATTTGTGGTTGAGGTGCAGGGTGACCAGGCTTGGAATGCATAGTGCTTGGTTGTGCGGATATACTGTTTGTAAAGTATGGGCCAAGCGGCTCGCTTGGTGTAGTGACTAGCGTCTCGGACTTCCACCCAGAAGGCCCGGGTTCGCGCCCACGCTCGGCGCATTAAAGATTTTTCACAAGCAATGAGTCGTTACCATCCCTCATGAGCAAAGGGATGGGGTAGTAGTACAGGACCCCAATGGAAATACGCCTAATCGGCCTTATTGAGCTATCCTTAGCTAGCTTAGCATGCGCTAGCTTTAAGAACTATTATTATTATTATTATTATATTTGTTGGCCAACGTCCTTGCCTGTGAGGGTTCTGAGGGCGTTTAGTTTTTGTAAGGTTCTGGTGTTTGTGTTTTCTATGTGTTGAGTGAATGTCATGTGTGTGTCATAAGTTACACCAAGTAATTTAAGGGTTCGGTCGAGGGGGAAGGGTTCGTTGAATACATAGACATGCGGGTGAAAGCGTGATTCGTGTCGGTCTGGGGTAAGCAAAGTGATGGATGATTATTGGGGTGAGACTGTCATGCGATTTTGTAGGAGCCGTTGCTACAGTTGCAGGAGTAGTTATTCCTATATATATATAAATAATATATAAAATACTATGGTGACCAAGACACCTATCCTGACCTGTCAGTGTCATTATTGAAGGTTGGCAACATCATCAAGATTGGTTAGATTGGGTTTGTGGGCTAAACTGGGCCCGGAAAGCGTAAATGTACTCAATAGAGTAACACTATTGTCCCACAGGAGAAATATCCTGCTTAATATATGTACAGTATATACAGTATTGTGCTCCAGGATTTTTGGTTGGGGATTGTGAGGGGTGGTGGAGTAAACAACTCTAAATCAGGAGCATTTCTGATAACCGAAGGACAATTTGGGTACGTGTATTTTGTTTCAATTGATTTTTTGTATGGTAATAAAAAAAAAAAAAAAAAAAAAAATATATACATATATATATATATATACAGTATGTATAATAATAATAACTCGCTCTTAGTAACATTAGAAATCCTCTTGTATGAGAGCTCGTCCATCCTTTTCTCTTGACGCCATATTTATGGAAAAATTATTAAAGCACGGGGGATTACTTCAATTTAGATCAACATATCAAACTATATATATCCTGCACTAGTACTGCCAATTATTATATATTATATATATTGTATATATTTACTACCATATATATATAGGAAAAACTGCTTCTGCAACAGGAGCAAAGGCTTCTACAGAATCGCATGTTTGTGGTTGAGGTGTATATATATATATATATACTGTATATATCTATCTATCTATATGCTCAGGCCCAATCCCCATTTTGGGGGTAGCCGACTCAAGACAGAGCAAGAACAGGGAAAACACAAAAACAACATAAAACAAAAAATAAACACAGATAAAAAACACAAACTCTCACACATCCAGGTCATCCAGGAGAAGACCCAGAGACCCGGGTTACCAAGGTCATTATATATTATATACTGTATATTATATATAACAACCAAATAAGTGATGAAAGGAGAAGAGCAGGCTGATTTAAGAGATTTCGGCAGTCTTAACTTCTCGTGTTTGAAGATCCACAATAATGGAATTATAATTAAATGTTTGCATAATATAGTAATTATATAAATATTAGAACTATTATACATTTCTTAGGAATGCATGTAAATAAGCCGAAATTGTGTTCACGGGATAGAAAACTCGTCGATACAGAGTATTTTAAAAAACGAATGTTGATGTAATTATGGATTTAGTGTAGTAATAAATGATATGTTGAAGTGCTAAGATAATCGTAGATCGCTGTACGACTACGGTAACACTGATAAACTGTCGATTAAGGCTGCTTGGTTAAGAAATATACACATTTTGCTGTTTGATAGCTCTTGTCAGCATTGCCGTATTCGTTTGTTAACAAAATAATGAATTGCAGTGTAAATTGTCACACAAGTCTGTGACGAAATTGCCTTTAGAGAGTATTTTCCAAAATGTCTTTGTACTTTTTTACTAGTACTGCCAAGGGATCCAGATATAGTTTGGAGTAATATGGAATATGGCTAATTGTTTATGGGTATGGACATGTTTGAGTTTAAAGAGAGGATAATGACACAAGTGTCAGCAATATGGCGGAGGCCGGCCGATCTCTGTTACTACAGGGTCTCTAGTCCACAGTCTCTCACCCTCCCATAAAGCTCCCCCTCCCTACCTTCCGATCACTAGTGGCTATAGTAACAGGGCTCGGATAAGATCCGCCACATTGGTGCCACTAGTGTCATTAGTCCCTCTTTACACTCAAAGATGTCTATACCGATATTACACATTAGCCAATATTGGTATAGTGTATATAGTTTGGGCTAAATTCTTCATGATAATATACAAATATATTGTTGTGAAAAAAGTGGCATCAAAATAGCTCCCAAAAAATATTATAGGCTTTATTTATTTATAGGCTTTCTAGCGCTCTCTAGGTTTTGACTCTCTCTCTCTCTCTCTCTCTCTCTCTCTCTCTCCCACGACAGCGGTAACAATAAAACCTTCCATCACGGTACACATCCCGCCAGAATGACTGCCAGATGGGAATGCTGTCATATCCTCTACGACTCCGTGGGTACGCTCTCGCTACAGTAGGTCTTGATTAAATGGATCTCTCTCTCTCTCTCTCTCTCTCTCTCTCTCTCTCTCTCTCTCTCTCTCTCTCTCTCTCTCTCTCTCTCTCTCTCTCTCTCTCTCACTCTCTCTTATATATATATAGAGAGAGTATATTATATACTGTACATATATATTATAGCAGCGTTGGAGAATAAAGGAAAGGGAAAACGTAACAAATGAAACAAGACTGTTCATGCGAAATTTGGAACAGTTAGTTTTGAACTGGCATGTATGAACAAAACAGTATAAAACTACTCTGAGGATGTGAAATCCAGAGAAAGGTGGTTTGGTATAATTACTGTATACGAATTTAAAACAACAGAAGTATTCTGTTTATTGGTGATGTAGATTTATTAGGTTTTATTTAAATTAACATAAACTAGATTACCTTGACCTCATTCAACAATTTACAGAGATTACAGTTTTTGATTGGGAATTGACTGTGGAATTTTGTGGAAACTCTTCTAGATGTGAATGATCCATCAAGCATTGTGTCATCTATGTCTGGGATATTGAGTAACAAACGGATCATTGATATAAGCTACACATATAGCCGTCACTAATACTAATCCTTGTGGAACATCTGTATAGTGTGAAATCTTGAAAACAGACGTACGTGTCGTTCTGTCGAAGATATGTGAAGAGATTAAGTGGAGGATTGTATATTCTGGACGATCTTCTCTCATGTTTAGCACCATTAGTTTTGAGATTTTTAGACTTTCGCCCCATTAGTTTGGCGATTTCAAGACCTATTGTTCCATTTAGGTGTCTATTTTGTCTTGGTGAGCGATAACATGGATAGGAGGAATTTCTACTGAACATATGTTCAAATACATCTCGAAGGGGGGTCTTGGGGGTATTTTTTAAAGCTTTGTGGAGGTCTTTGGATAACAATATATATATATACTGTATATATATATATACATTATATATATATATATACCCGGTATATATATTTATAAATAAATAAATAAATATATATATACAGTATATACTGTATATACAGTATATACCGGTACATTTTTTTTTTTTTTTTTTTAAGAGACAATGAACGGAGGAAGGAAAAACACAGATAAAACAAAAAGGTCCATGTGCCTAAAGGCATCCTCCATTCATAAAATGTTTGTAACAACTGGATTTAAACATTTGTAGATTGTAAGTTTGTGGAAAGCAATTCGAGGGAAGTGAATTCCAAAGAGTAGTAGCTCTGGGGATAAATTAATTCTGATAAGCAGAAGTTCTGCATTGTGGAGGAGAAAGTGTAAATTCATGGGCGCTCTCAGCTGCCCTAGTTCTACGGGGAAAGATGTGGAGAGGCGGCACAATTGAAGCAAGTTCCTCGGAACAATTGCTGTGAAAATATCTGTAGAATAATGCAAGGGATGCAACGTTTCTTCGTATGGCTAATGTAGGAAGGTCCTGTGTGATTGCAGGGTTATTGATTAATCTAATAGCTTTATTTTGAATTTTGTCCAACTGCCTCAATGCAACCACTCCACTTCCACCCCACAGAGGTGAACAGTAATCCATCTGAGAGCGCACATGACTTTTATATATTACGGCCAACTGCTCGTCAGTGAAGAATTCTCGAACTCTGTACAGGAGTCCCAGTTTTTTAGAGGCATTCTTAGCAATGCTTCTAACATAATGTGTCCAGCTCAAGTTAGTAGTTAATGTTACACCGAGAATGTCAATACTAGGGGAAGTGGGAATATTTACATCATTAAAACATATATGGGAGTCAGTGAGATTCTGTCGGTTAGAAAATTGAATGTACTTGGTTTTCTGTGCATTAAAGGAAACTAGATTCTCTTGTCCCCATTCATTAATTCTAGAAAGGTCCTGGTTCAGAGAAATTGCAGTGTTTATTTTTGAATTTATAAGATCGGGTTGGGTGAAAGAATTGGTAAATGTGAAGGAACTGTGGAGTGTTGAGTCATCTGCGTAGGAATGTATTGGATTATGAGTGGTAGATATGAGATCATTGATATGAATGAGGAACAGAGTTGGGGCCAAAACTGATCCCTGAGGAACACCAGCATTTATTGAGTGAAATTGAGAATAAAGGCCATCTACCATTACACGTATTTTTCTGTTATGAAGATAAGAAGAAATTAGTGGAACTAATGATGCAAGGCCGTAGTGTGACATCTTCGACAATAAGGATTGATGCCAGACTCTATCAATGCCTTTGATATATCCAGTGCTATTGTATGTGTTTCACCATGTTGGTCTGTAGCTTGGTTGATTTGATGCGTAAGAAGGCAAAGAATGTCTGCAGTTGATCGACATCGTCTAAAACCATATTGCCTATCACTGATTAATTTATTATTCTCCAGATGCTTAATTATGTGATTATTTAATATAATTTCAAAAACTTTGCCAAGAGTGGAAGTTATAGCTATTGGTCTGTAGTTTGATGGATCTGAAGAGGCACCTTTTTTAGGAACTGGATGGATGTTTGCTTCTTTCCAGGGTACTGGGAAGCATGAGGTATGAGTACACAGACGGAAAAATTTTGCCAATACAGGAGCGAGCACCAAGGAGCAATTCTTAAGTAGTATTAGAGGAATTTCATCTGGACCAGGAGCCTTATCTACTGAGAGATTCTGCAAAATAGTTTTGACATGTCTGGTGTGGATCTTAAGTGAGGGAATTTCAGGCGAATTAAAATTAAGTACAGGGACATCTTGATTTATTTCATCTAAGGTTGAGTTGGTGGAGAAAATATCCGCAAGAAGGTTAGCTTTACCTCGTGGGTCACTTACAAGATTGCCAGTCGGAGATTTTAATGGTGGAATGGATGAAGCAGTAGTGAAGTTGGATTTGAATGAGTTAAGAGTAGACCAAAACATTTTGTTATCATTTGGATTATTTAGAAGTTTATTTGCCTGCTTATGGAGAAAGTTTGATTTAGTTAGGTTTAATTCAGTTTTGGCATGATTTCTGATGTTTCTAAAGTAATTAAAGGCTTCATGTGTTTTTGATCTCGTGAATGCATTGTAGGCTATTGCTTTTTGTTCAGTTACTCTAGCACAATTATGGTCAAACCATTTAGGTGAATTAGATCTTTTACTGTACTTTTGATGAGGAATAAAAGTTTCCATTCCAATTTTTACAAAATCTTGTATGTGGCTCAAGGTGGAGTGTGCATCATTAGAAAAGAAAGAGGTCCAGGGAATATCAATAAAGAAACCTTGAAGACCCTCCCAGTCTGCCCTATCGTAATGCCATTTAGTCACCAAACAGTTTCAGAGTGGGAAGGTGTGGTAGGTGATAGACAGGTGGCCTGTATCAGACAGTGATCAGAAGATCCAAGTGGGGACCTCACTGTAACATCATAATTTTCTGAATTGGTTGTTAAAAATAAGTCCAGTAGGTGGGAATTATGATTAGGATTATCTGGTACACGGGAGGGTTGGTTGACTAGTTGAATGAGATTAAATGAGTCTGCAAATAGCTCACATTCAAGACCAGCATCATCAGTCCTGGCTGAATGAGTGAGCCATTCAACATTATGGACATTAAAATCACCCAACACAGTGATTTCAGAAGAAGCATTTAAGTTGAGGACACTGAGTTGTGAGGACAGAGAATCTCTGAAGACTTTGCTCTGGAGGAGTATTTGGGGAACGGTAGATGCAACACATGTATTTAAATTTACCAGCAGAAATTAATTTGTATATAGAATAATCAAAATAGGGACAATTGAAACTAGTAACCTCCTCCAGGGCAATTTCAGATTTTGCGAAGCAACATACACCACCTTTAGGTCTGAAATTTTGGAGCAGTTGATAACCTGGAAAATTAAATCTAGATGTGTCAGATGTGGATGTTACTTGAGTCTCTGTCAAAAAAAGGAGAGTAGGGGATTCTGCTTGAAGAAATTGGTGTACAGAATTGATGTTAGAGTGAAGTCCCCTTATATTACTAAAGAAATGGCTGTACTGATGATATACTGTATATATGATATATATATATATATATATATGATAAATACATATATAACTGAACAAATATATATAAATCTCCCCTTAAAGGAACTATAGTCCACTTTTTTTAACCTTGGGATTTGTACTTGGTCGTCTGAGCTACATAACTGTACTTCGAGCTAATTGGCTGATGGTAGTGTCCGGATAACGTCATTTACTTGCAAAGTCAAGTACAAGAAATATTCTATACAGTACTAATTCGACTTCGATAGCTCAAAATAAGCAAGTACAAATTCGCCTGGTTAAAAAACAACAACAACAGCAACAACAACAACAACACACCTATAGTTAATCTAGCCCTTAGTTGGGAATCTCTTATATTATATTCTTCATGCCTCAACCTCGGTACTGCAGGCTTTTCTGGTGCCTATAACCAGGCCCCGATAATATCAAGTAATGCTTTGAGATCTCGGTTGCTTCATCTTTTCCTCAATAGACGGCCTCATTTAGATATGCCTTATGTTGTCTGAGAAATGTTATAATATTTTCGAATGTATGTTTATCTCATTGTTGTTGTGAATTGTCGACAATGACATTTTCTTGATGAGTGTGTGTATTCAGGATGCTGTACATTGACGTACATTGACACTAATATCACCTAAGCAATAATGAAACGACATTTAATGTAAACCTGATCTGCAGACATTGCCTATTGTAGTATGACTCTTCCCCCGTCCCCCCCCCAAAAAAAAAAGAAAGAAAAAAAAAAAATATATATATATACCCGGTAGGCATATATAATATATACTGTATATATATATATATATATATATATATATATATATATATATATATATATATATATATATATTGTATATAAAACGGAACAAGGATATTCCAATGAAGTAAGAGCATGTGGTAGTCGACTGCAGCGATGTGTGTTCATCACATTAAGCCAAGAGGGTGATATTTGCCGCATTAGTGGTGAGTGGTGGGCGAGGAGGATGACGAGGTGCAGGCGGCGGCAGGGGAGACGGGAAAAATGAAGGATAAAACACTGACAGGAATCAAGCATTAAAGTTGGATTAAGTTAGGGCGTGTGTGCTTGTGCGTGTGTGAGTGTGTGCTTGTGCGTGTGTGAGTGTGTGCTTGTGCGTGTGTGAGTGTGTGCTTGTGCGTGTGTGAGTGAGTGTGTGTGTGTGTGTGTGTGAAAGAGAGAGTGTGTGTATTTTTGTGTGTTGGTGAAAGTGTAAGTAAGATACGTTATAGCATACACTATTACATTGGCTGAGGAAATGTGCGTGTTGAGATACTGTATCATATGTCCATATATTTTTGCTAGTCTACGCTATCTTTATGGTACTGGTAAATTATGTGATATTGTACATATACACCATGTGCATGATTCATGTCACGGGTTTATTCAGTTAAGAAATTAACGAGATTAAATTTTGATTGCAAGGATGTATCAAAGCGAATTTTGAAACTCGATGTAGTTTGACAATAACATATAGTTATTTTGACGTGGTTGAAAGATTAAAAGCTTAGTTTACTCTGACAGGAATCGTTTTCTAACAATCATGTAGTTGAACTGGTCAACTGTAACGTATTTTGAACACATTTTTGAATATCGTGACCCTTGACATTTTTCCCTAAGCAATTATCTTCTCGTTCTGCTCTCTGTCAGACTAAAAAGGTTTACCTCTCTTAGATGCTCCTTGTATGCTTTATTTCACAAATTTTGTGCAGGCTAATTTGTGTACCACGTTTTTTTTTTAACTCTCTCGATTTGTTTTCGTTCAATAGTCTAGTTATATACATTCTAACCGAAGCTGCACACAGTACTCCAAGTGCCCGAGCTGATTTTCCTTAAACCTGAAGTTAAACGACCTCCCAATCAATCCAACTACTGCTTTATTTGCCGTGTTGACCACAAACGAGCCATGTAAACTGGGCTTCAGTCGTTGGGTACTATATTCTGTACCAGTGAACTTGACAGTTACGCACTGCCCCCTCACAGCCTGTCACAGTGATTTTGTCCCTAAAGGGCTCTGAAGTTAATAGGCAAGTTAGCAGGCAAGAAAACACGTGAACATGGTATCAGATCAGATGAAGGTACTAAGGGATAAGCCTTCACAACGGCACCTCTTTTTTTCTGAAGAGTGTAGAGAGGGGAGAAGGGGTGTTGGAGAGAGAGGAAGCTGTTGGAGTGTCTTTGTTGTAGGGCTCTGAGTATAGGTCATCATCATTGTCAGCATGAGTTAGCCCACTGCAGGAGAGAGGCTTTCGATGGGGACACTTTTTCTGCCAAACATGTATTTTTTTTTCTATTGCTTGAATTGGGGGGGGGGGGGAAGGAATCTGGGGAGTCTTTGTTTAGTTAGTTATGTATTTATATATATATAAAAGTTGGAAGAGGGTCTGCAAACAAATATATAATAAATACCAATACAAAACCTCACTACTACTACTACTACTACTACTACAAACTACTACTTCAAAATACTACTACTATCACTAATACTACTACTACTACCAATATAAATAACCCCCGCAAACGTCGGCTGATATAGTGTTAACCCCCCTATTTCGGTTACCGGGATTGGCTACTAACTGATTGGATATACAAGACACACATATATTCTTGTCATGCTGGTTATTTCAGACGCTTTTATTCTGGTATGGAAAGCCTTGCAGGTATGAAAGGGTAAAATCAACATCATCTCAATTAAGGGAGGTTACCTGCTTTTTTCTCTCTTTTTCTGGCTTGTATCCATTCGGCCCCAATTAGCATACTGTTATAAGACGTGTACCCTTATCCAGGTGTCAATATTTTCCTGGCGAGCGGTAGCGAGCCAGCATATATATATATTTTTTTTACAGCAAGCAAAATTTGTACATTTTTCGATAGAAAAATGTCTCCGGCGAAGCCGGATTTCTCCATACAATGATGGCTCGCTATCGCTCGCCAGGAAGAAATCGACACCTGGATGGGGATAAACGTCTTAAAACAGTTGGCTGAATGGAGCCGAATGGATACAAGCCAGAGAAAGATAAAAAAAACAGGTGACCCCCCCCCCCCCCTTAACCCTCTGAGTGCCACAAGTCCCTCCTGACCTGGATGAATATCCTACTGATAAACAAGGTCTACTGTACCGTAGTGGAAAGGCGTCCACAAATACTGAATGGGTTAAGGGGAGATGAGCGCATTTATTGGCTCATTTATGTATACTTTTATTATTAATTGGCTCATTTATGTATACTTTTATTATTTATTGGCTCATTTATGTATACTTTTATTATTTATTGGCTCATTTATGTATACTTTTATTATTTATTGGCTCATTTATGTATACTTTTATTATTTATTGGCTCATTTATGTATACTTTTATTATTTATTGGCTCATTTATGTATACTTTTATTATTTGTTATGTATACTTTTATTATTTGTTATGTATACTTTTATTATTTGTTATGTATACTTTTATTATTTGTTATGTATACTTTTATTATTTATTGTTTCATTTATGTATACTTTTATTATTTTATTGGCTCATTTATGTATACTTTTATTATTTATTGGCTCATTTATTTATACTTTTATTATTTATTGGCTCATTTATGTATACTTTTATTATTTATTGGCTCATTTATGTATACTTTTATTATTTATTGGCTCATTTATGTATACTTTTATTATTTATTGGCTCATTTATTTATACTTTTATTATTTATTGGCTCATTTATGTATACTTTTATTATTTATTGGCTCATTTATGTATACTTTTATTATTTATTGGCTCATTTATGTATACTTTTATTATTTATTGGCTCATTTATTTATACTTTTATTATTTATTGGCTCATTTATGTATACTTTTATTATTTATTGGCTCATTTATGTATACTTTTATTATTTATTGGCTCATTTATGTATACTTTTATTATTTATTGGCTCATTTATTTATACTTTTATTAT
Source organism: Paralithodes platypus (assembly GCA_032716605.1). Classification (NCBI taxonomy): domain Eukaryota; kingdom Metazoa; phylum Arthropoda; class Malacostraca; order Decapoda; family Lithodidae; genus Paralithodes; species Paralithodes platypus. The sequence goes on along the minus strand of CM064497.1, from coordinate 43,498,068 downwards.
TTATTGGCTCATTTATGTATACTTTTATTATTTATTGGCTCATTTATGTATACTTTTATTATTTATTGGCTCATTTATGTATACTTTTATTATTTTTTAGTGTCTTCCCTAGACCTCCATCAAACTTGAAAAACACCCCCTAAGACTTCCTTCAAGATATATTTGTACATTTTTCGATAGATAAATGTTGCGGCCGAAAGCCGGTTTCTCTTAAATGTTCAGGCTCGCTTTCGCTCGCCAGAAAAGAATCAACACTTAAATGACGCTAAAAGTCTTAATATTGACAAAGAAATGAGGCGAAAGGTCTTAAAATCGCCAAACTAATGGGCCGAACGTCTTATATTCTTAAAAGTAATGGGGCTAAACATGAGGAAGAAAAACGGCCCACCTCCCCTTAATTGATGAATGGTGGCAGGTAGTGCAATACTTTATGGATTGGTGGCAGGTAGTGCAATACTTTATGGATTGGTGGCAGGTAGTGCAATAGTTTATGGATTGGTGGCAGGTAGTGCAATACTTTATGGATTGGTGGCAGGTAGTGCAATACTTTATGGATTGGTGGCAGGTAGTGCAATACTTTATGGATTGGTGGCAGGTAGTGCAATACTTTATGGATTGGTGGCAGGTAGTGCAATACTTTATGGATTGGTGGCAGGTAGTGCAATACTTTATGGATTCAAATATTTCTCTAATGTTAATGATATTGCAATGTATATGAATGTTAAACTTAGTCACAACGGTAAGATTCCACGTGCAATAAATCTGTGTAGTGGTCAATTCATTTTTGACGTTATTTCTGTTCTATTATTATGTTCCTTCCAACAACCAACCATACTCCTAAAATCGATTATGACTGACACTGAGGTATTCTATTTACTGTATCTTTAAAATGGAGTTTAGATACCAAAGCTAATACGTTTAGGTCATCATCATCATCAAAGCCCTTTTCTAAGCGTTTGCACTTTACTGGACATATTATGTTATCCTGTTCCTTCCCACACCGTCAAACTATCGCAATCAACCCTTTGAATCACACAGGTCCTTCCTAATCTATATACAATAGTATTTAATAGCTATATATATAAATATAGGAATTGGTCGCACTGCAGTCGTTAAATTACGCGGTACGCACATTATGTACCCCCCCCCCCCGCTATGGAAGGGCTGCGGAGATAATATGAGGTGGAGTGCTTTTTTCTCTACTTTTCTCTCATTTTCTGGCTTGTAATTCATTCGGCCCCATTCAGCCTACTATTTTAAGACGTTTATCCCCATCCAGGTGTCGATTTATTCTTGGCGAGCGATAGCGAGCCAGCATTGTATGGAGAAATCCGGCTTCGCTGGAGAAATTTTTCTATCGAAAAATGTACAAATTCAGCCTGCTGACAAAAACATTATACACAAAGTATGCTGGCTCGCTACCGCTTGCCAGGATCAAATCAACACCTGGATGGGGATAAATGTCTTAAAACAGTAGGCTGAATGGGGCCAAATGAATACAACTCAGAGAGAGAGGGAGAGAGGGAGACAAAAAGAGGTGGGCCCCCTTAAGTGGCCGGAGTGACCTGTTTCAGCTTCACAATATCACAACCGACAGAGTAAATGAAACACGTGTAGGAAATCCACTAGACTTCACACATTATAAACTGTGCTTCCAGATAGCCAGGCAAATATTGGGGTATCTCTCTCTCACACACTCACTCACTCACTCACTCACTCACTCACTCACTCACTCACTCTCATTCACTTACTCTATCTCTCTCTCTCCAAAATTCTCGGGATTCATCTTCTTTTTCTCTATATTTGTATTTTCAGACATGTATTTTTCCACATACTTTTCCATTTCTGTAAATAACACTCTCTCTCTCTCTGCAGCCATAAGCCAGGAGCGGATGCAGTTGCCAAGTTTAGTTTACAAGTTTAGTGAATTTTGCTGACAGTTTGGAGAACTGATACCATTTCTCATTCTTGATTTTCGATTGTTCCGACCGTAACTTCTCGCAAACTTGATCATCTTGACGGCAAAACAAATGCTGTGACTCAGTGCGTGTCTGTTTTTTTTGTTTTTCAATTAATGTGAAGTTTTGTTTATTCCTCTAAATCACTTTATATGATTATGTTGATAGTAGTTAACTCCTTTGATTCATAGAGGTCCTTTCTAAGCTGAGGTATATACTCTGGCATAACTGGCATAATCTGTATAACTGGAGAAGGTCTGACTGGGTGCCAAGGGAAGTAATGCAGAAAACTTGGAGTAGAGGAGTGGTTGGTGCGTGTGATAATGAGAATGTATGAGGGATCACGGGCCTGCAGTTAGAGTGAATGGGGTCTGAGCGAAGAGTTCCCAGTGAAAGTTGGAGTTGGAGAGTCATTTTCAGAGCTTCCGTGACCGTGTTTAGGATACCAAAGTTTCTCAGTGAATTTAACAAGGGCAACTGATACTAAACAAAATAAGCCCCCATACACCTCACCAAAATGACGGGAAAGTTGTTATTTTAGACGTTTTTCAAAATGGCCGCCGCCGTCATCTTAAAAAATTGATAAGTTCTATTTCTTGAAGTGAATGGCCAAAAATGACAATTTTGGTGTCTATTCCCACTAATTTTGGTGTCAAGATCAATGGCATGGCGCAATTAAAAAATAATTAATAAATAATTACCAAATAATTAAGTAAATAAGAAAATAATTAAGAAAATCAATGGGATGGCATAATTCATGATTTAGAGTCCCATTAACCTCAACATCTAAGACAAATATGATGTTGTTAAATCCACTGAGAAACTTTGGTATCCTAAATTAATAAAACATGAGACCTACTGCATTAAGATGCACTATCACTGCAGGACAAATATGATGCACAACTGTCAGAATCACTTCCGCTGTCATCATCGCTGCTCTCCATTTGTGGATGACTTGGAGTTTTTAGAAGATCCAGGAATGATGGAAGTGCAGGTTGGGTATAGCGTACTGGGAGGCATAAGCCATTTACAAGGTGCCATCCATGGCCAATTGGTGATGGATGATTCTGAAGCTGGAAATTCTTCTGCAGATATGTGAGGTAATTGGTGCGCTCTAAGTGTGGTCGTAGACTGTCAGAATCAGGTACCAGTCTGATGATCTTCTTTTTCTTGAGTACTGACCACTTTGCTGCTCTCACCTCTGCTAGGGTCTTGTGTTTGGTGTCACAATAGATGTACCGGATAACAAATTTCTGTAAGTCATTGATGATTTCCTGTGTGACTGGGATGAGTGCCACAACTTTTAAGGAGGTTGCGAGCTTCTGATGATTTTTCTACACGGTCAACAATAGTTTTCTTGCCTATTCCATAAAAGCCGGAGTTATGGTCGCATCCGGTAAGAACATAAAATGGGATCAAAGACTCCGCCATTGCCTCACTACACAAACACCGAGCATTTATCAGCTGAGATATGCGTTTCAAGCACAAGAGTCCTGATATTTGCCGAGCCACATAGGCTGCCTGAACGTAGTTATCAGTATCTTCAGTGTCTATGACAACTGCTTCTGTATACCCTTCTGACCGCAGCTTACCATAAAGAGTGAACAGAGCTGTGTCTGCTTCTGCATGGGCGTATGTGAGATTCTGCAAAACTTCATCTGTGGTGAGATTCCTTGCTGGTTTGCCAACAACATAGTGTATGAGCTGAATAGTGGTTGTAGATGCCATTCTTTTGAAAGCAGCCTTGATAAATGCTTGAAGGCGAACTTTATTCTCTGGCTTACCAAGAAGAGCATGAAAGTCTCTATTAGAAGGAAATTTGTCCTCTGACTTCATAAACACATTGCAAATGGACTGATTTTTTTGACGGTGTTGTCGTTCACTATCTTTGATGGCGAAGTCTTGCTCGTACGAGTCATTAACCAAGATAACACATTCTGCATTCGAATGTCTATTCAGGAACTGTGTCCAGATGTTGTTCATCCGTTATCCTTGGTCTGATGGGTGGTTCACCACGCTTGACTGTTTTGTATGGTTCAATTCTTTGCATCTGGCTCCCAAGTTCTTTGAGGCTATCAGAGAGGTACGAAGGCAAGGTGCTATTTGCAACTGGTCTATCATCATCTAGGGTAGGTAGATTTAGCTTAGGTAGGTCTGGCTGAACAAACATGACATTTGTACGATGTGATTGGCCACTTCCAGTCAAAGTGTCACTTTTGAAGTCATCGTTGTCGACTATACATATTGCCGGTGTTCCTTCAGAAAGTTCAAAAGGACACTCAGTTGAATGCTTCAGGTCAGTAACTGCCCAGAAATCTCTAAGCAAAAGCACATCATTGTAACTGATTCCCAGGCCATCCTTATGTAATATGTCTACCATTTCTCTGCTCTTTGTCATACCATGTAGCAGTACACCGAGGTTTGTCTCAAATGCAGTACGTCTTCCAGTGATGTAGCTGGTCAAAATAGATGCAATTGATCTGACTTGGGGCTTGTCATCGACTTCAGACTTTGTGGGGTGCTTTAACCAAGTGATGAGCTTCAAGAGGAGATCATTCAGGTCTTCATATTCTTCTAGCTCATGTATGTATGGAGGCCAAGGAACAGTTTTTGTTTTGATGATCTGATCTCTGAGTTGCCCAGCTACATTCTTCACCAGCTGATCGTCACTTACACCTAGAGAGGATATTGCAGCCTCAAGATATGAACCTGCAGCTCTTGCATCATATACCAGTTCACTCACATTCTTCTGACCTCGTTCATGAAATGCTATGTCATCTCCAAATTCCTTGATCAGAATTTCCTTCACGAAACTGGACTTTGCTGTGGAATAGTAACCATAATTTGAAGTAATGCCTTTGTAATCCTTTACAAGACCTTGCAGTGTACGGATTTCATGATCTTCAAAGATAACTTGACGGACATGATGAAAGAAGATATTTTGGGCCTCTCGAAGATTAACATGTTGCAGATGCTCTGTTTTTTCATCAGGAAAAGACTCCTTCAGAGGGTTGCTGACATAATTGCGCCAACATTCACGATGATAACGAATTTCCAATCCAAACGCCGTTCGACTGTCCGGGGTAGATGCAAGTAGGGTATTCAATCTTTCTCTTATAGGCTCATCTGACAGACAAACTGTATGCAACTTGAACCGGTTCCATGCATCTACTGTTGACAGCAGCAAAAGTTTGGACTTGCCAGGATTACTGGTTTTTTGTGGTCCTTTCATACACCACACACAGAGATTCTTATCATGAACCACTCCAGTACTAGAACGAAGCTTTTTAGGCACATTTCCTGGGAGTTGTTGACTTGAAGTTGATGCTTGAACTTCTTCCTGTTCAGATTTCCGTTTACGATTCTGTGCTTGCTGAATATAGCGATTACTACTGATCTGGGTGTAACATTTACTATGCATGTACAGGCCTTTAGGCCCCTTGTCCCACTCCACTGCTGCATAGGCATGCTGAAATTTATCAAGTTCCTTCCACCGAAAACACTTGCTCCTTAGATTCTCCCACTTTGTATCAGATGTCTTGTCCGTACTATCATCAGCTATACAGGGATGTTGACATAATATGCATTTTAATCCAGGTCCTGGGTCAGGCACATCACTAACTCCTCTACGTTCCATGCTTATGATTCTTCACGCCAAATTCGATGCAACAAACCTGAAAAAGAAGGAATTGATCAGTCAACATTCTTGGTTTACATTTTAAATTATATATTATATTATTTGAGTAAGTTTCAGAGGATCCGTGACCGTGTTTAGGATACCAAAGTTTCTCAGTGGATTTAACAACATCATATTTGTCTTAGATGTTGAGGTTAATGGGACTCTAAATCATGAATTATGCCATCCCATTGATTTTCTTAATTATTTTCTGATTTTCTTAATTATTTGGTAATTAGTTATTAATTATTTTTTAATTATGCCATCCCATTGGTTTTCTGACACCAAAATTAGTGGGAATAGACACCAAAATTATCATTTTTGGCCATTCACTTCAAAAAATAGAACTTTATAAATTTTTTAAGATGACGGCGGCGGCCATTTTGAAAAACGTCTAAAATAACAACTTTCCCGTCATTTTGGTGAGGTGTATGGGGGCTTATTTTTTTTAGCATCAGTTGCCCTTGTTAAATTCACTGAGAAACTTTGGTATCCTAAACACGGTCACGGAAGCTCTGAAAATGACTTCTAGTTCAGTTCAGTGTTTTGGTCATGGAGGCTCTGCCAAAGGACTTTAGAACAGGACTGCCATGGGAGTTGTTATATGCAGATGACCTAGTTTTTATTGCAGATAGTGCACAGAAAATGAAGGTAAAGTTCAATAGATGGAGGGAGGGTAATATGCAGTAGATAAAAGAAAGGTCATGTTCAGTGGAGTAAGGAACGGAACTATGGAAAGAAGCATCGACTTTCCATGTATATGTTGTGGGAATGGGATGGGAAGTAACTCAATTCAATGTTGCATCTGTAGTGACTGGGTACACAAGAGATGTAGTGGAGCGAGAGGACCTTTGACGAGAATCATAGACGTCGAACATGCAGTGTGTAAGGGAGTACTTGTGTTGAATGACCTACCTGTGTGTGAGTAAACCAAAATGTTTTGTTTTTTTGTTGCATTAGATTGAGAGTAAGAAAATGGAATGTATGCCTCCATGCCCTTGATGATCACCTCAGTGATGTGTTTGGCACATTCTGATGGCTCCTGCTTGCAGAAGCAAAAATAATTCCATGGGAAATCTACCAAGGCGCCTCCCAGTCGCAGCGCCAAAATGCCACAAGTGGATCACTGGGTGGATCAGATGTTGGATCACATGGCCGTACTGGAGAGATAGGACTGGTAACAGAGATAAGGTTATGCTCGAAGGTGCCCAATGAATGGAAAAGATTTACAGTTTAAGCAAAATAATTAGAGGTTAGTAATAAGTCAAAGATGTTGGGCTGATCTCCACGGCGGTCATGGATACGAGTAGGATGCTGGACTAACTACTCTGGGGCATTTAGGATAGAATAGATATAAGCTTGTACATCAGGTTGGTCAATTAAATGAGAGGAGAACCATTGGCATTGGTGAACATTGAATTACCTTACATGGAGATTTCAAATAAAGGAGAGGTCGATAGGATGTGTACCACTTCACAATTGAAGATAGTTAAAAAATGCGGTAAGTCACTAGAGTTAGAGGATAGATAGACAGCACCTACACATTTACATACATTATATATGTATGTATATATATATATATATATATATATATATATATATATATATATATATATATATACAGTATATATATATATACAGTATATATATATATATATATATATATATAATTATCAAACCGTTTCTAAAGCATAATTGAAAATGGGTGAAGTGCTGCCGAAGACTATTAAATAAATGAAAGGCTTAATTTTGTCTCTGGGCCCAACATTTGTCATCGGGTTTACTGCTCCATAAAAACACCGTGAACTATAAAATGCCTTCCCGGAGTGAGGAGAAACGAGCCAGGAAGACGGTATAAAGTTTCGCTCAGCTCACTTTAAGGGGAGTCACCGTTTTTTTGTTTTTATCTTTCTCTCCTTTTCTCTCTTTCCCTGGCTTGTATCCATTCGACCCCATCCAGCCAACTGTTTTAAGACGTTTATCCCCATCCAGGTGTCGATTTCTTCCTGGTGAGCGATAGCGAGCCAGCATTGTATGGAGAAATCCGGCTTCGCCGGAGACATTTTTCTATCGAAAAATGTAAAATTTAGCTTGCTGACAAAACAAAAATATATATATGCTGGCTCGCTACCGCTCGCCAAGAAAATATTAACACCTGGATCCGTGTAAACGTCTTAGAACGGTAGGCTGAATGGAGCCGAATGGATACAAGCCAAAGAGAGAGGGAGAGACAGAAAAAAAAAGCTAGGTGGGCTCCCTTAACTATGTATATAATTACATGCTTCGGGCAAGTATACACGCTCTGATATGCCAACTGTCCCTGGCTTTCAACCATACTTTAATTAAATTTGATTAGATCCAAGTAATTTGGGTTGGGTTATGTTGGAATAGGGTACTTTTCAATACTTTTGGTGTTGATGAATAGTTTTGAAAAATATATTATTTTTGTTTGGTCGCGGTGTAGGTCGACATATTAATTTGGCAAGGGAACCCAAAATGAACTGTTTGTTTGCTTCATTGTTCCCCGTCTCTCCATATCAAAATGAACTGTTTGTTTGCTTCATTGTTCCCCGTCTCTCCATATCAAAATAATAAAACCTGGTTCATATACTATAGACCATTATTCGAGCTCAATTTTGTGTTTTATAGGCCAGAACGTGGGAGATGAAAGGATGTTTTGTGTAAAGAAGAGATCCTGTAGTGAGTGAGATCGGTCACAGTTTGTCTTTGGATGACATTATGGTGCAGTTATTATTAGAGACAGGGTTATCTTTTTGTCTATCTATCTATCTATCTATATGCTCAGGCCCAATCCCCATTTTTCCTATTTTTATTTTTATTTTCTATTTCATTCTATTTTATTATTGTTTTTCCTTTTTTCTTGGGGGTGGCCGACTCAAGACAGAGCAAGAACAGGGAAAACACAAAAACAACATAAAACAACGAACACACACAGATTAAAAACACAAATTCACACACATCTTTTTGTATTCAATTATAATTTTGATTATATACAATTTAGATCCCAAGACCAAACTATATATCCTGGACTATAGTCTATTCGCTGTAAGTAGGCGAGAAATCATGACCTCTAACCTCTGTAACTCATAAACGACTAGAGTAATCGAGCTAATATATCTACCATTTGGGAAGAGTCAATCAAAGAATATATGTGGAAATTGACAGCCAATTTGCTCTAGCCCTTTTTGAGTTACAGAGGATAGCGGTCATGATTTATCGCCTACCTACAGCGAATAGACTATAGTATTGCCGAATATTTATTATGGGTGAGTACAATCGACGTCATGAGCACTTGAACACCTCCAAACAAGTAGGCCAGGCATCGTTAAGGGGAGATGGGTATATAGCTTTTCTGGACCCTTTTCTATCTCATGTTTAGCCCCATTAGTTTTCAAATTGTAAGATATTTGCCCAATTAGTTTGTCGATTTTAGGACCTTTCGCCCCATTTATTTGTCAATATTAAGACCTTTCGTGCTATTTAGCTGTCAATTTTTTCCCTGGCGAACGATAGTGAGCCTGTAATGTAGGAAGAACCGGGATATTTTTCTACCGAAACATGTACAAATTTATCTAGAAAGGGGATCTAATAGATATTTTACTTAAGTTTGATGAAGGTGTATGGAGGAAACTAGAAAAATTATGAATAATTAAAAAATCGACCAAAAAGTGAACCATCTCCCCTTAACCCTAACATCTATAACTCAAAAACGAACTAGAGCAAATGGGCTGTACAATTCCACACCTATTCCTTGGCTGACCCTTCCCAAATGGTAGACATAATAGCTCAATTACTCTAGTCGTCTGTGACTTATTGAGGTTAATGTTCAAGAATGTTGGCCTACTTATTTGGAACAGGGTATAGTGATAAGGCTGTTTGTATTTACACTTGAATATTTGTAGTTTGATCGGTATGTCTTCAGCAGTTTCTTGAAGTGTATCGCCTGTGTATTATAGTTACGTCTCTCAAAACTGTTTAGAAATTCCTGACCACGACTGTACACATGTTAAAGGGAGGTCACCTGTTTTTTTTTATCTTTGTCTCCTTTTCTCTCTTTCTCTGACTTGTATCCATTTGGCTCCATTCAGCCAACTGTTTTAAGACGTTTATCCTCATCCAGGTGTCGATTTCTTCCTGGCGAGCGACAGCGAGCCAGCATTGCATGGAGAAATTCGGCTTCGCCGGAAACATTTTTCTATCGAAAAATGTACAAATTTAGATTGCTGTAAAACAAATATATATATATATATATGCTGGCTCCCTACCGCTCGCCAGGAAAATATTGACACCTGGATGGGTGTAAACGTCTTAAAACAGTAGGCTGAAAGGGGCCGAATGAATACAAGTCATAGAGAGAGGGAGAGAAAGAGAAAACAAGCGAGGTGGGCTCCCTTAAGCGTAACTGGCAAACAACGAGGGGATACTTTTGATCGTGTGACATTTAGATAACAAAGAACATAGACACCACTGTATGTATATGTCAGGTACCGTACCAGTATATCCGAATGTTTATCGGGTGAGTGGGCATAATAATTATACGAGTGTAAGAGAGAGATAAATATAGAGAAACCAAGCGAGGTGGGCTCCTTTAAGGGGAGAATTCCACTTGAGGGACTTTTTACTTGACCCCTTTCTCCCTCATGTCTAGCCCCATTGCTTTTGAGATTTTAAGACGTTTGTCCCATTAGTTTGGTGATTTTAAACACTTTTGCCCCATTTCTGTCAATTTTAAGACCTTTCGTGCCATTTAGGTGTCGATTTTATCCTGGCGAGCGATAGCGAGCCTGTAATTTAAGAGGAACCGGCCTTCGGCCGAGACATTTTTCTACCGAAAAATGTACAAATTTAACTTGAAAGGGGGTCTAGGGGATGTAATTTTAAGCTTGATGGAATTCTAGGGAACGAACTAAAAACCTTCCCTTAAACAACTTTATCACTGCCACGAATATAAATATACCGAGTGACAACAGATTTAATAACTAAACAACTGAGCCAAATAAAGCTCAATATTTGATAAACCAGCAGGGTCCCTTTACCCCCGAAACCCTACAGTAGCCGAGATTGGCCAACCGACGCCATATTGGTGACACTGGTGCTACAGTTTATTCTCTGTAAGTAGGCGAAAAATTATGATCTCTATCCTCTGTAACTAAACAACGACTGGAGTAATCGAGGTAATGTGTCTACCATTTGGGAAGAGTCAGTCAAGGAATAGATGTAGAAATTTACACCCAATTTGCTCTATCCCTGTTTGAGTTACAGAGGCTAGAAGTCATGATCTCTCGCCTACTTACTTAGAACAGACTGTAGCACCAGTGTCACCAATATGGCGTCGGTTGGCCAAGCTCGGCTACTGTAGGGTTTCGGGGGTAAAGGGACCCTGCTGGTTTATCAAATATTGAGCTTTATTTGGCTCAGTTTTTTGTTATTAAATCTTTTGTCACTCGGTATATTTATATTCGTGTCAGTGATAAAAATCGTTTAAGGGAGCCCACCTCGCTTTTTTTTTTCTCTTTCTCTCCCTCTCTCTTTTGGCTTGTATCCATTCGTCCCCATTCAGCCTACTGTTTTAAGACGTTTACCCCCATCCAGGTATCAATATTTCCCTGACGACCGGTAGCAAGCCAGCATATATATAGATTTGTTTTGACAGCAAGCTAAATTTGTACATTTTTCGATAGAAAAATGTCTCCGGCGAAGCCGGATTTCTCCATACAATGCTGGCTCGCTATCGCTCGCCAGGAAGATATTGACACCTGGATGGGTATACACGTCTTAAAAACAGTTGGCTGAAAGGGGGCCGAATGGATACAAGCCAGGGAAAGAGCGAAAAGGAGAGAAAGATGAAAACAAAACTGGTGACCCCCATTTAATAGCACGGATTACAAAGAGCGTACTGTACGTGTGCAACTATGAAAATTGCTGCCTACTCTTGTTTGACTTCTAGCGATCACAGAATAGTAATATGAATGGACTTTAAATTAATGTAGTTTAAGGGGGTGATGGGCCGCTTTTCTGGTCCCCCTTCTTCTTCATGTTTAGCCCCATTAGTTTGCAGATTTTATGACGTTCGGGTCATTCGTTTGGCGATTTTAAGACCGTTCGCCACATTTCTTTGTCAATATTAAGACTGTTTGTGTCTTTTAGGTGTCGATTTTTTCTTTCGAGCGATAGCGAGTCTGTAATTTAAGAGGAACCGCGGCCTTCGGCCGGACCATTTTTCTATTGAAGAATGTACAAATTTATCTTGAAGGAGGGTCATGGAGGTGTTTTTCTTTAAGTGTGATGGAGGTCTAGAGAGGAAACTAAAATAAATAATAAAAATATAAATAAATGAGGAAATATAAACGACCCATCTACCCTTAAAAGGATCAGTAAAGCTTCACAATTCCGTGCTGCTCCTGTAGTAAGAGAGAGAGAGAGAGTGACCATCTTTTTATTTGGCCCCCATTTTGGTGCTCTGATTATCAAAGAGGTTTATATATTATATTTTTGGATCATAATAACATACCCAAATACCAAACTATACATCCCGTATCAGTAGTGTTAAATGTTTAGTATGGCAATGGATATATTTGAGTGTAAAGAGATACCAATATAGCCAGTGTTAACAATATGGCGGATGTTAGCCGATCTCTTTTACGGTCTCTAATGACAAACGGAAATAATGTACGGTATATTCAATATATGATACACAATGTATCCTAAGCTATATATATATATATATATATTTGTTTTTTATTCTATATTCAAACTACTTAGTACCCTCTCTGGCATAGGCTGAGAGCCTGTACATTCAACCGTACATTGAACGGCTGGTCCGATGGGATCTTATTGGACCTCCTCTGTTTCGCCTCAATAGTTTGGCGATGTTAAGACGTTTCGTCCTCATTATTTGGTTTCTGTAAGTTGTTTCACCCAATAAGAAGTCAAATTTTCATGGCGAGCGATATCCAGCCTGCTAGTTACATAGACTGGCTTGAAAAGAGGTCTGATGGGCATTTTATTAGCTTGAAAGGGGTCTGTGAAACTAAATATATATATTACTCAAAAATTGCAATCAAATTTGAAACCATCAATAATAACTAAACAACACCACCACAGTAAAACCCCTGTCACACAGCCAAGAGCCGGGCGGCGATATATATATTGTAGTTTCTTTATTCCTACAGAATTTAGTAAAATTTACCAGAATGTCCCGGACTTCCCAATTTGACTAATTCCTTGAACGTGACGATAGTGCATTGTTATATGTGCGATTATAGTTATACTTGCTCATGTAGTGATGTACACCCTATGTGGTGGATTGTGTTCTAATGTTTCGAAATTTTATTTTATTAAGCGTTATTTCCACATAGCGATTTTGATGAGTTCTTTTGCATTAATCTTGTATCGTCCCAGTTTTGGTTTGTTTGTTTTGCAAGTTTTACATTATAATACAAAAATGAATGTGCGTGACAGTAACGCTAGTCAGAGTCGTTTCGGTGATCCCGTTGGGTGTGTGATACAGCGCTCTGTGGTTCAACCGACCGTGTGTCTGCCACCTGTGGATCCTGCTATGACATCCTACAAGCCATTTCTCTCCATGGGCAGTGTGCGGCTCATTGGTTGTGATCATCCTGTGCGAATATTGCGAGACACTGGCACCTACAGTACTCTTCTTCTGAACCCACACCCTGGACAATGTTTAAGTGACAACTAGGCTACATTGTTGTTGTTGTTGTTCCCCAAGCTGCCTGGCCGAACAGCCCCAAGGCTCCGAGCACGGCCAAGACCATATCCGAGCGCCCCCACAGAACCCTCCCTGCCGACCACAATAAAGCCTGGGTGACTGAAGCCACTCCATGGCGTGGAGCTGAGGAGGGTGCGGAAACGCCCGGGAAACCAAAGCCCCACCCAGGGCCCTGTGCCCCTCAGCAATTATGAAGAGAAAGTTGAGGGGCAAGGGAAAAATGTGACTCTTTGGCTTCCAATCTTGGTAGATTGGGAGGTCAATCCACGGAAGAGACGCCGTCACTCGAGATCTAGAAAATATATAAGTAAAAGGAACAGTCAGAGTAAGCTATGGGTATGGCAGAGATCGCTCAGTTCTCACTCTGATAGACCAGCCCATCACCAGAGGCTACATTGTACTGCAAGGTGGTAGAGATCCTTGGTGGAAGCTGATTTGGAGAGTGACATGTAGGCCTTTTGTGGAAAGGTTTTGATTGGCATGGCTGAGGAATTGCCAGTGCCTGATATCGACCTTCTTATGGGTAATGACTTGTGTAGCAAGCTTGTGAAAGTTGACAACCCGGTGATGTCCATTGTTCCCTTGTTCAACCCAGTTACGGGTGTCCTTGAAGCCAAGTTGCTTCTCAGTCTGGGCTGTTAGCTGGTCCATGGCTAAGAGAGCAACCCCTCAAGAGCACTACCAAACTGTTCCATTGTCTGCGGATGCTTCCACTTCGAGAGATGACCCACCTATAGCCACAACCATGCCTTAACCTAACAATGATTGATGTCATCAACCTCACTGACATCTTTACAACAGACCCTCAGCTGGGTCTGCTTCTGCTGCCCAGCCTCCTGGTTCTCCGCATGGCGTGGTAGACTTACACAGTGTGGATGAGGAATGCAAGAAATGTTCTGCCAATATATTGCCTGGGAAAGATGTGGATAAAGAGTTGAGTGACTGTTTCTATATGAAGAATGATGTCGTGTGGAGATGGCGATCCCCACACCACCTACAGGTTTGTAGGACCTTTATCAGGTGGTTGTTCCTAAGCATTGTTGCCAAACTATTCTAGAAATGTCTCACAATCTTTCTCTGTAGGTCATCTTTGTGTTAGAACACCTTAGTCTGCTTACACTTCTATTGACCAGGAGTGCATTTGGTTGGGAAACCCGACCCCATCTACCCTCTTAAACCTCTGCCCGTATACGAGACCCCCTTTACGCGTCTACTCATTGATGTGAAAGGACCTCGTCCAAAAATCTCCCGAGGAATTTTCTATTTACTACCAATTATAGACATAACTCGTCACTATCCTGAGGCAATTTGCCTTTGCAATATTTCATCTAAAGTAGTTGCGCCTGAATTGATTAAATTCTTCTCCAAATTCGGGTTCCTCAAAGAAATTCAAAGTGATCAAGGGTCAAATTTTACTTCCAATTTGTTTCGTCAAAGCCTTCATAAACTGGGGTTAACCAGATCACCTCTAGTGCATAGCACTCACAGAGTCAGGGGCTCTCGACAGTTATTGCCAGATACTTAAGGGTATGATAAATATTGTGAGGTGGCGGGAAATAATTGGGATAAAGGAATTCCATTCTTGCTGTTTGTGACTTGCGAAGTATCTAATGAGTATCTAAGTTTTCCCCCCAATGAACTGATATTTGGTCCGAATGTGAACGGTCCTTTATAGTGCTTTAAAGAGTCATGGGTTGGACATGACGGTGAAGTTGATTTGCTTCAATATGTCACTAATTTCAAAGAGCATCTGAGACTCGCATGGCAATTCGCATATGAGAATTTTCAAGCTTCACAATATATGCAGGGGTGTAAAAAGTACTTAATAATTGTACTCAAGTTCAAGTATAAGTATGTACTCGAAAAGTTACTCAGGTAAAAGTAAAAGTACCCAACTAGAAAGTTACTTGAATTAAAGTAAAAAAGTATTTACTGAATTAATTACTCAAGTACCAAAAGTAAAAAGTATTTTCCCAAATGTTTAAGATACATATGAGATACCTGTTTATATATATATATATATATATATATATATATAAATAAAAGGAACACCCCGTTCTTAACATTAATATTCCATTACAAACCCCAATGGAAGGAATAACATAACTTGTATTTTCTTATATACTGTACTGTAATTATCTTCTTTGTATCAAGAATGCACAACACTTATGTTATTTTTTCTGCAGGAGTTATTTTTGTATAGCTAATGCTCGTTTTATGTTTACGGTTGTCTTTGTTACATGATTGATTTTGATTTTGCCCCGAGGGGCGAGTTTATTGAGCAGCGCCCCCCATCCTGTGAGGGGACAACCACTAGTAAGGCGATACATACTGCTCAAAGAGCCATTATTCCACTGAAACAACAGCATCGTCGTCTGGTTACATTCATATTTGTGTTTATAAGTCAGGTTGGCATTATTCAGATGCGTTATTATAGTTTCCTCATTTAATTGTCACATGGTCTGTATATACGTATTTCATTAAAAAAACAAATAAAAATAAAAAAAAAAAAAAAAAAACAAGCAAGCTTGTAGTGACTGAATTATTAATTGACAGGTTGTAAATAATAGCACTACAGAACTAGTGCAATCGTATGAGGAGACTATTCATATTTTCATTACATCAATGATTATTGAGATCATAGTTAGCTGAATACAATTATTACAAAAATAGGCAATGGTATAAATCAACATAATACATAATTTAATACAGGCGGACATAATCATGATCCGGTTCGTTGTGCACTGGGAGCTAAGGTGTCTTGAGATCGCCTCGTACCCATACACAACGAACGTATTATAGTCTGCATGGTTGGTATCTAATTGAATATACTTAGTGGGTATTTCAAGAATGTCAGGGGGTAAGGAAATGTGATTTGTATATTAGAAGACTGTGATTAACGAGACGTGTAACATGTGGAGGGAGGTGGTAGAAAAAGAGGGATCTCGTTGGGGGTGGAAGTTTCGCTCCCAGGAATTTTCGTTCCTGTGGTATTTCAATAATAATAATAAAATAATAATAATAATAAGGGGACAACCACTGGTAAGGCAATACATACTGCTCAAAGAGCATTATTCTACTGTAACAACAGTATCGTCGTCTGGTGTTATTATAGTTTCCTCATTTGATTGCCACATATGCTGTATATACGTGCTAATGGGAAAAAAAAAAAAAAAAAAAAAAAAAAAGTGACTTAATTATTAATTGACAGGTAAATAATAGCACTACAAAACTAGTGCAATCATATGAGGAGGCCATTCATGTTTTCTTACATCAATGTTTATTGAGATCATAGGTAGCTGAATACAATTATTACATACAAGATGTGACTAATATTTCGAACTACATTAATTATTATGCAATAATAGTACAACAAATATATTACAATCATATGAGGGACACTTCACATTCTTCATTACATCAACGGTTATTGAGGTCATAGTTAGCTGAATACAAGAGTCACATACATAATGTGACTAATATTACCAACTACCGAAGTTATAATGGAATTATAGTAATACAAATATTTTACAAAGATGAGTTACATGGTTCAAATTCTTATTACAATAATGGTTATTGAGGGGATAGTTAGCGCAATATGACCAGTGGAGAAGATTACATGCCGATAGTAATATAATATTTAGTAGGGTGTGTGGTTATGGGAGAGAGGGAGGGGGGTTGTAGGAGGTAGAGGAATGGGTGGGAGAGGAGGAGGAGTAGGGGGGGGGGGGGGGAGGAGGAGGAGGTAAGGTACTGCAGGGAGGAGGAAAGTGTGAGAGGGGAGGTGTGTGTGTGTGTATGTCCCTTCTTAAACATCCTAGAGGGACCCTACCCGTCGTGACCCAGTCACCAGACCCCAGCCAATGCCTTCTCTATACATAATTATGTATAGAGAAGGCATTGCCCCAGCACCCAAAACACACAGCCACACAGATTCAGATTCATATTCAAATTATTTTATTTCCATAAAATAATATTCGGAGGGAAGGTGCAAGTGGTCCTCCGGGAGGGACAGTGCCGCATATCCGGAGGTACTTGTACATCAAGCCATTAGCCGAGAATATTGAGGACAATACAGCAGTATGGTTAGGGGTTTTGTAGGATTGATTGATTGATTGATTCTTTATTGAGAAAGCATAAATACATGGGAATACATAATTACACGTCTCAAAAGGGCAAAGGTGATAAAACAGTCTTTTACCCTACTCATATTATACATGTACAATATCAACACAGACATGAATACAACATTTAGTAAGTTTTTATCTCTATACTTGTTAGCAAACCAGTTGTCCCTAACTGTTTAAGAAGGACCCTTAGCTAAGCTGGGCTTAGGCTTAGCGTGGGTTTGCTATAATCCTTCTACTTTCCTTAATGTCATAGAATGACCCTCCCACTCCAGTTTAATACATGCCTACATATACACACACATACATACACCCATACACACATAAATACATATACAGTATATACATATATATGTACACATATACATACATATACATACATACATACACACACACACACACACACACACATGCATGTACATATACCTACATACATACCTATACACACAATAATTCATACAATAACACACAAATTTCACAATATACAGTGTATACATACAAATTTATTATTATAATAACAATAATGATATAATGAGGCTATCAATTACATACTAATCATAACACTAAATCCTAAACTTTGTTTTATGTATATTTACCTTACGATGTATTGTATTTTTTTTGCATTTGGCTATTATTTGAGTAATCATATTATGATTGAACATCCATATAATTTGTTCATCGACCTTATCTATGACATTGTTTCTATATTTCGCTAGGTGTTGGCAGTGCAGTATATAATGATTTAAGGTATGACTTCTTGTTTTTTTACATAGTTGACAACATATTTCGTGTTCTCCTTTAGGAACACCAAGTTCCCACATGTAACAATATCCTAACCTAAGTCGTGTGCACAAGGAGTCCTTCCAAGCACTTCTTAAGTTTCCGTATATAAAGCTAGTTCGCCGTGCAACGTTATTATAGTGATAGAATGTTGCACTATTCGCGTGTTTTTCTTGCATCATAAAAAGTTCCGCATCCTTTTGTTTTTTTCTAATTGTTGATTTAATTTGTCTTAAAGATTGAATGCACTCGTAATCTATTGTGTCTTTCTCCGTTCCTAATTTAGCAAGTTCGTCCGCTCTTTCATTATTTATTATCCCAACATGTGAAGGTATCCACGTAAATGTTACCATTCTCCCATTATTGCGTAGTTCATCTATAATAACCTTACACTGAGATACCAGCTTTTCATACACGGGTTTTTTGCTGTTCATAGATTCCAAAGCACTTCGACTGTCTACGAAAAAGCACACATCACCTTCTCCCCCTCTTATTTTATTTAACCCGTATAACATAGCACATATTTCTGCCTGCGTAGAGGACACGTTGTTACTTATTCTATAATAATATTCACTTTATATGTTATCGTTACCTACATCGTCACTCACCAGTATCCCACATCCTGCTCTCCCATTTTCTGTGACAGAGCCATCGCAGTATACTTGCGCAACATTATCATCTTTTAATTCATTTATCTTTTCTTCAACAATTATTTTAAGTTCCCCAGTCTCGTACATACTTTTCTTTTTCCCCAGCTTGATAATATTTATATCCACGCCTTTATCTTCCCAGGGTGGAGGTTTTTGTGCCCTCTCTTCGACCAGAAAGAAATTTATTAGGTCAAATTTCTCTACTTTATGTATTAGTTCTTTTAGGTATCCCCTCTTGCCTTGCCTCCTGAAGGTTCGAATTTTACGTATGCCATCGTTGACGTCTTGTGCCAATTTTTCACCACTACCTGACCGTATATGTCTCATTGCCGATACTAGGTTTACTTCCTCTATTCTGTGTCGCAAGGTTGTTAAATTTAATTCTAATCTCATAGCAGCTACCATCGCATTTTTGGGGCAGTTTAATATAACCCGCATAGCCTCATTTTGGATAGTTTCTATTTTATCCAACCTTCCTTCACCAAGGCAAGAGAGAACGGGGCTGGCATATTCCACCACTGACCTAATAGTGGTGAGGTACATCATCCGCAGTACCTGTACACCAACACCTGTACCACTCCAAGCTAGGGATCTCAAGGGTGCCATACGTGCCTTACATTGTGTTTGTATATGATGTAACTCGGCATCTTTACTGTCTGATGTATATCCTATATAGATGCCTAGATACTTATAGCTCCTAACCCTATCAATATTTTTTTCATTCACAGCTAATTGTTTATCGCCCATAGCACGACACTGAAATTTAGTTTTTTTCTTCATTAATTACTAGCCCTAGCTTCTGGGTTAATTGCCCAA
This sequence comes from Paralithodes platypus, assembly GCA_032716605.1. NCBI lineage: Eukaryota > Metazoa > Arthropoda > Malacostraca > Decapoda > Lithodidae > Paralithodes > Paralithodes platypus. Next base: position 43,478,308 of record CM064497.1, on the reverse strand, counting down.
ATTTGTTGAGGGCCAATTGCATATTCTCAACGCTACTGCTTTGCAGCATTATATCGTCTGCGTATATTGTTATTTTAACACCTGGACCTAGCATATCTTGAGCTATCCTATTCATTAGGACATTAAAGAGGAATGGACTTAATACCCCGCCTTGTGGTGTACCCAGGTCAAGTTTCCTTTCCTCAGAAAGAGCCCCTTGATACCACACCTGCGCCTTCCTTCCAAATAAATAATCTCCTATCCAATGTAATAATTTTCCTTTTACACCCATGTTAGCTAATTCACACAAAATTACCTCTCCATTTGCTTTATCAAAGGCGCCCTTGAGATCCACGTATACCCTGCAGTAATCATTATCGTTGGCCAGACACTTTATGACTGCATCAGATGTACCCCTACCTTTTCTAAAACCGAACAGATTGTTGCACAATTTATCGTCTGTGATATATAATAGCCTCTCCAACACGATTCTCTCCATCATTTTGGACATACACGATGTGAGGGAAACGGGTCTACTCTCCCCATTTGGTTTAGGGATGGGAATGATTATAGCTTTTTTCCACGCTTTAGGTAGTTTACCCTCTTTAAGACTCATGTTGAATAATCGAAGGAGGGGGCTATCTTCTATACTGGCTAGGCAGTTTAATACATCGTAAGTTATACCGTCTTCCCCGGGAGCTGTAGATTTACCTTGTTTAATTGCTCTAAGTAGTTCATCTCTTGTTATATCTACATCTGTGATGTGTGCTATATTTAATGCGTTAACAATAGTTTCTCTCCTCTCATTTTCCCAACCCTCTAATCCCTCCCTGACGTCCTGCGGCAGTGAATCGGTACTAGCGGCAGTTGCCCACTTTTCCATTAATTCGTTTGCCTTTTGTTGTGGATGTGGGTGTGCGACATTACTTTTCCTTTTCCCCCGTACTTTATTAACTTCTCTCCAGATTTCACTGATATTTGTGGTATTCCCAATCTTATTTGCAAATTTCTTCCAATAGTCTCCTCTCACTTCTTTACGGGCCTGCCCGCAAATCCGGGACGCCTCAAGTAGATCGGATTTAGCAGAGTCATCCCTTCCCGCCTCCACCCACTTCTTATGGCTTTGCTTAAGCATTTTTGACCAATCCTTTAATGTTTGGTCATTATAGTATTTATTCCGGTTTGACGAATATTCCCTTATTTTTCTTTCTCCTTTAACACTTAATGACTCTTCTATAATTTTGGCCATATCTTCATAAAACTGATTTGTACAAATTGGTTCATAGTCTCTATACCAATCCCGAATACTATTGCTAAAATTAGTTATCTTGTCTAGAGGTAATATTATCCTTTTTCTTTTATACTTTATGTCCACTTTACCCAAAGGAATACTTATATCTAAAGAGAAATGGTCGCTGAGTAATTCCGGTGTAACATCACACCTCCCATCCAAACCTTGGCCATTAATAATCACTGCATAGTCTAGCCTCCCTCCCTGTATGTGTGTTGCTGCCTGTGTCCCTAGCAATTTGATATCTGGATAGTCTTTCAATAATTGATTGAATCTCCTCCCGTTAAGTGTTGGTAGTTTCCCCGCCCTCTAATTCCCTGTGACGAGCGTTTAGGTCCCCGGCAATAAGAGTTACCTCATTAAATACACTATTAGGTAGAGAGTTAATGGAAAAACAATTCTTAGATACGTAAAGGTTAACAACACTTATTGACCCCTCTTTCATAAATAATTTAATAGAAACTGATTCTACCCCGTCGGTTTTATGAGGGTTTTCTACAAGCTCCGAGGGGATGGTATTTATCACGTAGGTTGATACGCCCCTAATGCCTTCGCTCGCCGGGAGAGTATATTTTGTATATCTATTTAGCTTTAACAAGTTATCATTCCCTTCCCGAGTCTCTTGGAGGAGTATAACATCTATATCATATTTATTTACATAATAATACAAGTCATCAATTCTATTACGTAGTCCATTAACATTCCATGAAATTACTCTAAGTTCATTTTGATCCATTGTTACTCGGTGTATCCGTTATTGATTCCGACATACCTTCTATTTTTGTCATGATTTTATCCATTTGTCGGTGCAACGCTACCCAGTCCATGAATAATTGTTTTTTTTCCCTTCATCTTCACACTTAGCTAGCGCACTCTCGAGCACTACAAGGTTATTCGTCATCAGCTTGTGTGGGTACAGAGTTTTATTTCTTCCTTTTACGGTAAATTTACAATTAGTTGATTCACTTTCTTTCTTTGCCTTCTTTTCTGTAACTTCTCGTGAGTTTTGACTCGCTGATGCTGTTGCTACTGGTTCGGTACTCACTGATGCTGTTGTTACTGGTTCGGCACTCACTGATGCTGTTGCTACAGGTTCGGTACTTTTTTCATTTCCCTTACCTTTAACCATATCATTTAGATAGCTGACTTGTTTTTCTAGCATTTCCACTTTGTTTCCGAACTCCCGGAGGTATTGAAACATTTCTTCAAACCCTGTTTGTTGTATGCCCGCCATTTCGCTATTTTCTTTCACTGTACTTTCAGAACCTGGGCTTGAACTTACCCCTTCACCAGGTGCGGTCAATTTAGGGCCAGGCTTTCCCACCTGGGACCCATTCCCCCAGGTACCAGAGAGATTAGGCCTCCTACCCCAGGCGTTCTTTGTCTCTTCTTCACACCTGGTCGTCGCCCCCGGCTGTCCACGTGTTGGTAAAGATGGTGTGGGGAAGTCCTGGGGCGGGGCGGCTGCTTGTTGTCGGCTGTATATTGCATCATCTCCCACCGCTGATCGCTGTTGATGATGATGCTGTCTGTTTGCCCCGGGTCTTTTAGAGCAGACTACAGACTGAGCATTATGGGGGCCACCACAGTTGCAACATCGTGGCCGCACGTCCATCCTGGCCTTTATTTTTTTCCCCACATCGTGTGGAGATATGGCTGCCCCCAATTGGTTCCCAATCAAAGCCAAGAAGTAATTGATCTTCTTTCTCAGTTCCCTTCAGTGTTACAGGATGCTCTTGGCTGAGCCTCTTTGATTCAGCATGATTTTGATGCTGGAGATGCCTACCCCATTAACCTGACTGCGGCGAGCCTTTAAAACGTCAAGCTGGGCGAAGGTATTGTGGGTAAATCCCGACGAAGTTCGTAATTTTACGATAAATATCGTTATTACTTATTCATATGCGTCTATTTTACGTTCAATATGAAGATATTAACATGTAACAATAATAACAAAAGTGGGAATAGTATTTGGGGGGTGAAAAAGACAAATTATTGCCGACCCTCCAGTCATGAGGTGGGGGGCGAACGAGACGTATATCCTATCTCCTCGAGGCCTGAAGGCAGACTGAGGTATTTTTCTCGCTTTCTTTCTCTTCCCACGCTCTCGATATGCGTAGTAGACGACCTTGGTACCGGGTAGGAGATATTGGCACGATAAATAAACTGATAAACAAGGGTTTAAGAGGAAAAATAGGTGATAATTGAAGGGGGCGGGGGAAGGAGGGGGTTTTGACACATGTGGAGGAGTGATAGAAAGCATGGAGGGGAATCATCTCACTTAATCACACATTCCTTTGTTTTGAGTGCTACTGGGGTCTTTTAAAAGGCTTTTTTTAGGCCTTGGCTCATATGAGGACGCTCGCCCTCGTATGGTTCAAACTCATATGAAGACGCTCACCGTTCTTGGGTTAAAATAGGTCCCCATCGTGTGTCACCCCAGCAGCGTAGCATATCCTTACTGAAATAGACTACTGGTGTATGCTCTCTCATCACATAGAATGCACCATTAGTCAATGGAGCAGTCCAAGAGTGTGATGGAAGGACAGAGAGGAAGAGGCAGGCCGAAAATGAGGTGAAAGGGTGGAGTTGAGAGGTAAATGAGTAAGAGTGGTATTTGGTGGGAGGAGGGGCACCGGATGACAAAGGACAGAGGTGCATGGAGGCAATTTATTTGTGCCCGCCCCTTCAGGGATAATGGTGTCTGGCATTATATATATATATACCTGTATATCTATATATATATATATATATATATATATGTATAATTATGAAGTACAGTATATATAAAGTATTGTAAATGCCATGGCATTGTCTATGGAGTGTGAGCATGTTGTTTCTGTGTCTGTCTCCTATTGAGAATATTAAACATGTTTGATATTTTAATTGCCGAGTAGCCTACTCATCAATCAGAATAACTACGCCGCCTGCCCAATATTATTCAAATGTGATCATCCAGTACTTATGCTACCGAAATTGATTTACTGATTGCAAAGGGATAGATAACAGGTTTTCATGTAGTTTGTATAAAAGAGTTACGTTGTCTTTCTTTATATATATATATTTACGTTTATTTGTATTTATTTGTTTATTTACTTATATTACTTTATATATATATTTACGTTTATTTGTATTTATTTGTTTATTTACTTACATATATATTAATATTATTTATATTATTTTCATCTTTATTATTACTTTTATTATTATTATTATTATTATTATTATTATTATTATTATTATTATTTTTATTATATTTATTATAATTAATTTATTTTGTTGTGGAAAAAACACTACTAATCCAAATTATGTGAACTGACTGCCCTGCTTCATGAAAATACATCAACCAGTTTAGTAAGAACATTTTCAGATATGGCATTACTTTGACTATGACCCAATATTTATCAGCTATTGGTTTACAGTGCAGACCAGTTGATTCGTAACCACAGTACATTAATCCTTAACCCGGCAGATACAACATGCCTTCCAGAAGGTTTAGTAGAGCAAATGCGACCTGCCTAACGGAAGCGTGGTTTTGAAACATGTACTAAAACTGGCCAACAGGCCCAGGCAGCATCCCTTGAGAGGCACACCTAGAGTATAGCAACACCTGCCCATGTTCAGAATTCAGCATCCCCTGTTTCGCTTCTAACTCATTCTATATCCCCCTGCGAGTCTTCAGGAGAGCTTAGGGTCTCTTTTTAAACCTGTGAAGTCTAAGAAGAAGAAATATAACAATAATAATAATAATAATGATAATAGTAAGAAGAAGAAGAAGTACCAAGCTAGGTCCCCTGTGTCGACTGAGAGAAAAGAGAAGACATCTGAGATCCCTGTTACACCTGGGCAAAATATACATAGAGTAGATAATACATAGAGTTACCGTAATATTGTCTCTGCTGTTAGAGTCCCAACTTGTATCTAAAGTAAATTCCCAAATCCATCACACACTGTCTCATAGTAATCATTAAAGGCTCACTGATATTCAATGTTATTTATCGTCTCCGTGAATAACATGTTTTATCTTTGGCTCTTTTCTATTATTTCGACTTACAACATCCGCTCGCCACATTATTTTTATGTCACTAGTTTACGGCCTGATCGATATAACGAATAATGTGTGTAGTACCTCGGGTTCTGTGCATTCTTTTATTGATTAATTTTGTATTTTAAAACCTGTTGCTTAATGACTCACTTCTATCTTACTGTATATATTTAGAGTGACTGCATTCATTAACCCGTGTAACCTTGTTTTAAGTATCAAACGCAATCCTTTAGTACTTAATTATATATATATATATATCTTTGTATTGTAAGCACCAATTACATTATCGAAGCTCGTGTATCTGTTTTAATCTAAGTCTTCCAGCTCAGTTAAGGACTTTGGCTCATGTGGAGAAGTAATACGGTCTTGGGGACTTCTGGTGCCTGGTCATTATCTTAACCCTTGCACGCATTTATGACGCAGAGGTTGCCAGATTAGCAATAAGAAATAGAATTCTCTCACTCATATAATTACCTCTCCAAAATTAGTTTTCTTCCCACAGCTAACTCAAAGACAACTGCAGAGGTTGAAGTAATTAACTAACGGTTTCTAAATACCCCTAATGGTAACAAAGGCTTTAAAGTATCCCCAATAGGCTCAAAATCGCGTCATATGTCGGAGAGGGTTAATAACTAATTAATCGATCGTATAAGTCTAGACTTTCGGGAGTGTTATTCGACCATAGTGTGAATTTCAAGTATTCGAAGTAAACAGTGAACTAATTATATAATTATGTCGGCACCCACGAATGCATTCTATATATATATTTGTAAATAAAATAATGTGTGTCTCTAAATTTCACAGTTATCAAAATATGTAATAAGTTGATACCATGTTCATGCAAAGTCACTCACAATGTGAAAACAATCGTCTGGAGGTAGGTAGAATTAACTGATAATGATAATCATCTGCAACTGCAAGACTTGAAATTAAATGATTTACATGCTCTCAATCACAGAGACACTGGAGCTAAATCAAATAATTGTTTACACCCAAACCTGCACACATGCTTCAGTTATGTGCCCAGACGTTCCCATCTACAAGATACATAATTAATTTTCTTTTGACGCTTTCATTGTCTTATATTTTGAGGTCATTATTATCATGGCACCGTTGATCTTACTCCTCACCAAATCATCAAGCCAATCTTTTCCTCACTTCATATTCATAAACCCTTCAATAAGATGGCGTCATTATCAGTTTATAGTGGTGAACATTCAACTTGGAAAGGAATTTCAGATTTTTTTTTTGTGTATGTGTATGGAGAGACAAAGGTCAGGTTACCTGTAACGAGTGTCTCCCCCAAAGTTAAACGAGTGACAAAGTCAAATTCAAGGGACGTTGGAGTTTATAGCAGTCTAAGTCATAGGACGAAGAACATATTAATTGAGGGAGAGAGTTCCAGAGATCACTTGTTGAGTAGAAGAAAGAGTGATAACATTTGCCAATTCTTGGGTTGGAGAGCTGAACAGAATAGGAGTGGGACTGTGTTGAAAGGCGGGTGCCTTGAACTCGCCGCAAGGGAGGGGGTATACACTGAGAGAGCTCTGAAGAACGCTGATTGTTGTAATAGAGAATTCAGAGGGGTAAACAATATGTCCATTAAATCACAGACTCCCGATGGCCCTTTGTACACTACACATATTTGTGTAGGCTACTCGTAACCAAAATGAGATGTAATCAAGGGTTCATTGCTCTCAAGGGGTTACATCATGCTCATCACTTTCCACATCAAGGGTTCATTGCTCTCAAGGGGTTACATCATGCTCATCACTTTCCACATCAAGGGTTCATTGCTCTCAAGGGGTTACATCATGCTCATCACTTTCCACATCACCAACTGTATCTCCTTCTCTCGTGTTAAATGCAGGTCACTAACAATTGTGTAATGATACCAAGAGTCAATGAATGATACAAACAATGAGATGTAAGTAAAATGTACATGGCATTGTTTTTTTCTCTAAATCTACCTGTGTCTGACTTACATCGTGTGGCTTTAACCCTTTTAGTATGATGCCGTAATAGTAGTTTTATACTCACAAAGATTAGTCAACTTTACTTAGATTAAGAAAAAGCTATAGGAATTAAAACGGTACGAACTTGTCCAACATAAATTTTGGTTCTCACACATCCTTCAAAAACGTATGTAATTTTTGTTTTCTATGTGATTGAGGGAGGCAAAAGGCAGAACTGCCTATAGCGACTGCCTCCCCCATAGTTGAAAGTGACAGGGCCAAAATCAAGGGACGTTCGAGCCAAAATGCCTGGACACACGGAGTTTGAAGCAATTTAAGTCATAGGAAGAGGGAAAGACTGATTCTGGGAGAGAGTTCCAGAGCTCAGCTGTTGAGTAGAAGAAAGTTTGAGAGTAACGTTTCACTCTTGGGTTGGAGAGTTGCACAGAGTATGGGTGGGATTGAGTTGCAAGACGGGTACCACGTGCCCTACGTAAAGGAGGTGGTATTCACTGGGAAAGCTCTGAGGAACACTGATTATTAATGTAGCGATAGAATAGCGAGAGAGATGCAACATTGCGGCGGAGAGAGAGAGATTGCAGATTGCCTAGTATTGTAGACAATTAATAAGATGTAAGGGTTCATCACACTCAAGGGGTTAACTTCTCATCTCACTTCTCCTCACGTACTGTTTGTTCTTCCCTTAAATCTCCTCCCTATCTGAATAACTTGGTGTGGTTTTAAACTAGGGTTCCTGTGTCTAGATTCTCCACCTCGAGTACACTCAGGAAATCTCTCTTGTGGCGTTGGACGTTTATTTATATACCATGCAGTTCACGTCTCCTGCCTCCCCACCCCCTCTCCCCCTCCGCCACCTCACCTCAACCCCTATGACCCCCACCTGCGAATATATTTATGCAGCTCATTTCTGTCCATTCGTAGTCATTTAATTATAATACATTTTGAAACCTTGGCAATGTTAAAGGAAGTTTTAGTTCATTTAGGAATAGCTTCGAATATATATATATATATATATATATATATATATATATATATATATATATATATATATATATATATATATATATATATATATACAGTATACAGTATATATATATTTATTTATATATGTTTTTTTCTCCATATGTATGAAGATGACAAGTGTCCCTGTAGCAAGTGTCCCCCCAAATATTGAAAGAGTGATATAGAGCCAAATTCAAGGTACTTTCGATTCAGTGTCTGGACACACAGAGCATGAAGCAGCATAAGTCATAGGATGAGGGAAAGATTAATTGAGGGAGAGAGTGCCAGAGTTTACTTGCTGAGTGGAAGAAGGACTGGGAAAATTAGTTCACTCTTGGGTTAGATAATTGGACTGAATAGGAGTGGGAATGTGTTGAAAGGCGGCTACCACCTACTCTCGGTAAGGGAGGAGGTATACACTGAGAAAGATCTGAAGAACACTGATTGTTGTAATAGCTGAAGAAGAATGAGAAAGATGCAACATTGCATCTGGTAAGGAATATAATGTGCAATATTATTTGCGCAAACTATTGAAAACCTGATGAGGTCACACTTATCGCATTCTAGTGTTTCACTAGTTATTATTCACTGTCTAGGAGTTATCATGAGGTTTTCAAGTAAAATATTGAAGGTCTCGCACACATAATCTTTAAAAGTCAACAATATGTTCACTATATTTAGGTTATATTGTGCATGTCTGGTACTGATATTCTCTTTCTCTCTCTCTCTCTCTCTCTCTCTCTCTCTCTCTATATATATATATATATATATATATATAAGAACATTGACTGTATCTATCAGAACATAATAATCTGCCCAATTGTGGTTCAAATGAGAGCATGTAGGCCAGTTTGCTTTATCTCCGCCAGCTAACTTCAGTGGAGATTGTGTGATTGGTGTTTAGCAAGCGTTTGTTTGTCAGTCATTTAAAGACCAGGTTGCCTCATAAACCTATGAAAGGAATGTTATAATATGACGTGAGTGCCTTCGCCTGATGCCCACATAATAATGGTAATGCTCCGGTTATAATTCACTGACCCCATGTGTCCTCTTACTGATATACCTTAACCCGGGGGGTCACCGGATTTTGGTTTATCTTTCTCTTCTTTTCTCTCTTTCCCTGGCTTGTATCCATTTGGCCCCATTCACCCAACCGTTTATCCCCATCCAGGTGTCAATTTTTTCCTGGCGAGCGTTAGCGAGTCAGCATTGTATGGAGAAATCCGGCTTCGCCGGAGAAATTTTTCTATCGAAAAATGTACAAATCTAGCTTGCTGTCAAAACAAAAACATATATATGCTGGCTCGCTACCGCTCGCCAGGAAAATATTGACACCTGGATGGGGGTAAACGTTTTAAAACAGTAGGCTGAATGGGGCCAAATGGATACAAGCCAACGAGAGAGGGAGAGAAAGAGAACAAAAAAGCGAGGTGGGCTCCCTCAAATGACTGAGAAGTAATTGTTTGTGTTGACCAAGTAGTTTATTTCTTATCAGCTATTAGACAAATGTATAATAACATATTTGTGAAGGTTAAATACGTTAATCCTAATCTGGTGTGATAAGTCTGATATCCTCAAGCTTGCTCTGACATTATCTTGAACCTATGCCCTGATTAACTGGATATGTTGGGAATGTTTTCTTTGTTACCTGCTTTCATATGTTGAACGTTGGTAGATATCAACCCCTTCTGTACCGACGACATCTTTTGTATTTCATGTTAGCTATATTTAGACGATGTTGTGCCATTTAAGAAGGATCTGTGGCAGTAAAAGGGTTAAGTGAGATAGTTCGAGGCCTATTAATTGCTTGAGGCCCTTTTAAAACTGAATAAAATCGTCTAATAGTAGCCAGATTAACGTTAACAAGCCGTTGTCGGTAAGGAAGGGGTTCAATGTCCTTCACCACTTCAGTTCCCTTTAACCCTTTCACTACCGGGAGATGTTTGTTGTTTTATTTCAGCTATATTTTAACGGTTTTATGCAGCTTAGGCAGGATCTGTGGTAGTTAAAAGGGGTAATTGAGATAGTCTGTAGCCTCTTAATTGCTACACGTCCGTCCTAAGCTGAATAAAATAATCTAATAATTGCCGGAGTATAATGAAAAGGACGTCACCGGTACTGAAGAGGTTAATTAATATTTAGCATCACCGGAATTATAACTTGAGAGCAATATGACCAGATTATATGCAATTTAACCCTGCAGTAATGAGCATTTTTGTATTTACAACATGCAGCATATTACTGGCACATCAAAGAGATACGCAAGTTATGTTGATTGCATGTGCACGAAGCGGCAATCTGTTCTACACACTTTATATTGTTGTTACTGCATTGTACAGTCGCGCTAATAAGTGATGTCTCGGCACCAAGTATGTTTTGATCAATAATTGGTATCAACAACATCTAAGCTTCATTTCTTTATATCGAGTGAGATATACAATCATGTTCCTACCCTTACCCGCCCTATTCAACATCTGACGGACATTAATACAGCACAGAGCAAGCTAAACATAATGACAGCTGGGACATGACTTATTAGCGCGACCGTACTTCCCTTTTCTCTTGGTGATATTATGTGACAAGTAGAGTCAATTATGTGACAAGTAGAGTCAATTACACAAATAATAATATAATAACATGTATTCCTATTATTTGTTTACATCTTCAGCAATATGGCCACTCTGGTGTTTAATTAAGGGAGGTCACCGGTTTGTTTGACCTTTCTCTCCTTTTCTCTCTTTCCCTGGCTTGTATCCATTCGGCCCCATTCAGCTAACTGTTTTAAGATGTTTATCCCCACTCAGGTGTCGATTTCTTCCTGGCGAGCGATAGCGAGCCAGCATTGTATGCAGAAATCCGGCTTTGCCGGAGAAATTTTTCTATTGAAAAATGTAAAGATTTAGCTTGCTGTCAAAACAAAAAATATATATATGCTGGCTCGCTACCGCTCGCCAGGGAAATATTGACACCTGGATGGGGATAAACGTCTTATAACAGTAGGCTGAATGAGGCCGAATGGATACAAGCCAAAAAGAGAGGGAGAGAAAGATAAAGAAACACGAGGTGGACTCCCTTTTCTAGCTTATTATAAACACGGATGTTTTTTTTCCGAAGCAATGATAAAATGTAATACAAATTATGACCAAATGGTACCGTATATATATTGTTGTAGAATGATAGTTATTTTTTCGAAGGCTTGATCCCCAGAAATAATATTGAAATAATATTGACATATAATGAGTGCAATACTACGCTTCAGAACACTGCCGACAGCCACACGGGTTTACTCATCATCTTTAAGGGGAGACTGGCCGTTGGTTTGGTCTATTAATTCATTTATTCATATATTTTGTTAGTTTCCTCCCTAGACCCCCATCAAGCTTAGAGAAACACCCCCTAGATCCCCCTTCAAGATATATTTGTACGTTTTTCGGTAGACAAATTTCCCGGCCGAAGGCCGATTCCTCTTAAAATTTCAGGCTCGCTATCGCTCGCCAGGAAAAGATTGACACCTAAATGGCACAACAGGTCATAAAATTGAAAACGAAATGGAGCTAAAGGTGTTAAAATCGCCAACCTAATGGACCGAACGTCTTAAAGCCTCAAAACTAATGGGGCTAAACACGAGGGAGAAAGTGATCCAGAAAAGCGGCCCATCCCCCCTTAACTTTTCCAGTGCACCAAGCTGTAATAATTTCCAAAATGTGAATGCTGATTGAAAACACTATCCTGCAAAACTGTGGAGACATATGTATATTCACTTTAAGGAGGGGATGGTTAACTTTTTGGGCGATTTTTGCATGTATTCATTATTCTTCTAGTTTCCTCCCTAGACCTCCATCAAATTTAAAACAAAAAATCTATTAAATTCCCCTTCTGGATTAATTTGTACATTTTTTGGTAGAACATTTTTCCGGCCGAAGGCCGGTTCTTCCAACATTACAGGCTCACTATCGTTCGCCAGGGAACAAATCCACACCTTAATAGCACGAAAGGTCTAATTATTGACGACGAAATGGGGCGAAAGGTCTTAAAATCGACTAACTAATGGGGCAAACATCTTAACATCTGAAAACTAATGGGGCTAAACATGAGGGAGAAAGTGGTCCAGAAAACCCCAGGCCCATGCCCCCATTTATTCGTCGCCTATAACAATATTTAGTCTCAGTCTATATCATTATACCCTGTTCATTATAGGTAGGCCAGAAATGCCGACCCCATCCTCTCATAACGGACTTGATGGGCCGGTTTTCTGGACCACTTTCTCCCTCATGTTTAGCCCCATTAGTTTTCAGATGTTAAGATGTTTGCCCCATTAGTTAGTAGATTTTAAGACCTTTCGCCCCATTTCTTCGTCAATATTTAGACCTTTCGTGGCGAACGATAGTGAGCCTGTAATGTTGGAAGAACCGGTCTTCGGCCGGGAAACTTTTCTACCGAAAAATGTACAAATTAATCTAGAAGGGGGATCTAATGGATGTTTTTTTTTTTTTTTTTTTATTTGATGGAGGTCTAGGGAAGAAACTAGAACAAATAACGAATACATGCAAAAATCGCCCAAAAAGTGAACCATTAAGTAAATGAGTTGTTAATTCTACAACTTGAAAAGAGTCAACCAGTAAGTAGGGTGTGGATAACGACAACCCGTTTACTCCATCCTGACTTACGAGAGGTTAGAGTTAAGATTTCTGGCCAGCTTGTAGTGAACAGACTATACTGTAGTTGTCGTAAATTCCCCCATAGCGAAGTTTGTTTATTTGATCAGAATTGGATCCTAAGCTTCATAATGATATAGCAGCATTTTTTTCCAAATATATCATTCGTGTAAGGGAGCCCACCTCGCTTTTGTTCTCTTTTTCTTCCTCTCTCTTTGGCTTGTATCCATTCGGCTCCGTTCAGCCAACTATCTTAAGCCGTTTACCCCCATCCAGGTGTCAATATTTTCCTGGCGAGCGGTAGCGAGCCAGCATTTTATGGAGAAATCCGGCTTCGCCGGAGACATTTTTCTATCGAAAAATTTAGAAACTTAGCTTGCTGTCAAAACAAAAATATGTATATGCTGGCTCGCAACCGCTCGCCAGGAAAATATTGATACGTGGATGGGGTAAACGTCTTAAAACAGTAGGCTGAATGGGGCCGAATGGATACAAGCCAAAGAGAGAGGGAGAGAAAGATAAAAACAAATCGAGGTGTATAAGTGTTTTCTTTTTAATGCACTTGTATACTATAGTCATAAATATGTTTGAACATTCACAAAAGTTTAATTAAGATATCTATAACTGAACATAATTATATTGAATACAGCAAATGGTGTTATTAGTGATAACGAATGTTTTATGCGATTTAACCGGGACTTAACTGACTGAACAAATGAACCTCTAGAGTATTTGTTGTACTGTATCATCATCAATCATCATCCTTAACTTTCGGGTCTCATCCCTCCATCTGGTTCTCTGTCTATCCCATCCTCTCGTTTCCATTATACTATGGCTTTGATTAGACGATTATATTTTGATTTCGAAATAGCTATCAGAGAATTGATTGACACAATATGTATACATTTGAATATGAAAGATTTATCCTAATCTAGAGAAACTCGTTAAGGGAAGATGGTTCACTTTTTGGGCGATGTTTGCATGTATTCATTATTTTTCTAGTTTCCTCCCTAGACCTCCATCAAATTTAATAAAAAAGCATCCATTAGATCCCCCTTCTAGATTAATATGTACATTTTTCGGTAGAAAAATTTCCCGGCCGAAGGCCAGTTCTTCCAACATTACAGGCTCACTGTCGTTCGCCAGGGAAAAAATCAACACCCAAATAGCACGAAAGATCTAAATATTGACGAAGAAGTGGGGCGAAAGGTTTTAAAGTCGACTAACTAATGGGGCAAACATCTTAACATCTGAAAACTAATGGGGCTAAACATCGAGGGAGAAAGTGGTCCAGAAAACCGGCCCATCCCCCCTTAAATTGAATGAGATGTAAATGGTGTCATCGTATTGAAAGTTTTAAAGAGGAACGTTTTACGATGTTCTTCATGTTTCATGCAAGGTTACTTCTAGTTTTATTTTGTACATTTACTATATATACCTCTATTCAAGGGTCTTTGTTTTTTGTTTTTTTTATTATTATTGTAGTATATATTTTGAAAATACTTATACTAATAGGGTTGGAATGATCCGACAGTTGTTTGAAAATGTGTACATTATTTAGTAAACTTAATAGCAATCCGTATTCTTCATGGCGATTGATTCTCTGTCCGGGTCGAAATACGTTCAAACTGAAGAGTTGAATACTTACGATAATATAGTTTACAGTGCACCTCGGAATTCTAAGTTCCCAATACAACCTATCTGTACGATCGCTATTCAGAGCTTTTACCTACTTCGACTCCGGTTATAAAGTACAACAACTATATATTTGTGATAACTGAAACTATAGTGAAGCAATATATCAGTGCACAGGAGTACAACTGAGTAACAACAGGTCTAGTGACCCCTCTAGGCTAGCAGGATTAGGAGATATTAATAAGGGACAGTTGGGTTAGTAACATAACACAGTGAAACATCTTAGTAATTTGTAAACGCAATAATCCTTGATGGATCTGAGGGGGGACAAATAAAGTTATTCATTTACAAACGCAGTCAGTCGCGGGCTTGAGGCAAGATGTTTGTCTAGGCGAAGTTTAAAAGAATCAACGGTGCTGCAGTTTATAGCGTCTCGGGGAAGCCCGTTTAATACGTTAATATATATTACGCGCGATCAACAGCATGCTTTCAACGAGGTGATATCTTTAGTAAAAATATAGTTTCCGTTTAACAAAAGATTTCCAAATGGTGATGCCTGATTGCCAATCCTAACCATTTCTCAAACTAAAACTCCTCTATTACAAGCACTCTATCTCTAGCCTACATAAGCTGTAGCATATACCAAAGTAGATCTCGACTTGACACGAAAATGGAACTTTGCAGTAAGGGACCCAAAACGAACCCCCAAGTTCGAACCTCGAAACCGTGAAAATTTGATATTTTCGCTGTTTCGAGGTTTGAACTTGGGGGTTCGTTCTTCGATTTTGGGTCCCTTACTGCAAAGTTCCATTTTCGTGTCAAGTCCAGATCTACTGTAGTCTATGGCTGTAGGTATCATTACATTACTCTCTATTTATCAGATCGAGTTAAATTACAGTCAGCTCGCCTGATTGGTCAAGACTCATGAGATAGTTGGGTACTTATGCTCCTTATCGCCTGTTATATAATGTTATCTCCTCAATAATTGGGTACGTATGCCCCTAACCATTGATCCTAGACTTTGAGATAGTTGGGTACTTATGCCCCTAACTCTCTCTTATATAAACCTGTCTGAATTGTCTCTTTAATATCTATACAACAACTCTTAGGAATTCTCAACCTATATTTAATTATCTCTTGATATCTCCTATAAATGCCTACCACTATTTTTGAACTGAATAGCTTATGCTATACTAACGAAGAACAAAATATACTCCAACTCTTTGTGATTTATTACATCATTTGTTTAATTTATTTTCTCTTTGGTTGCCCTATAAGGACACATCAATATATTTATGAAGCTCAAGGCAGTCTGTCAACATCTCTCTTTCTTTAATTCTGTTCGGGCCTATAAGGATCCTTTACTAAAAATTTGGTCTTCTTCACTCTTTATTCTTCGTCATTACCACCCCATGGCCGGCCAATACACGTGGTAGAACTTCTCAGTGCCATCCACCACCTGGTTTCTATTCTGGATCGCCTGTGACACCGTATGCAAGCAAGCGGCCGATATGGCTGCAGGCGGCTGGGTATCTCCGGTGTACTTGTGCGGCAGCCGAGCGATTTAATTGGTCTTTGCTCTCTTGATAGGCTGCCTCAATATTCTGTTGTGGGCCTGGTGTCACATCTTGTTTAAGACCCCATTGTGGTTGGGAAAGACCATTGGGTGGTTATTGCCTTTAACCCAAAAATTACGATCGTTCTCAATAGAGGTTTTTCTGGTGCACTGCGGCCGTCCTTGATAGATCCAGAGCATAAAAAAAACTTAGAAAACACCCCAGTGGCACTCAAAACAAAGCAATTTTTGATTAGGTGAGATCATTTCCCTCCATTACTTGCTACCACTCCTATACATGTGTCCCCCCCTCCTCTCCCCCCCCCCTTTTTCCTCTTCTTCAATTATCCGGTATTTTCCCTTTTATTCCCGATATTTATCAAGTATTTTCGTGGGAAGATGGGTGGGAGAGAGGGAGGAGGGTGGAGGAGTGTATCTCCGACCCTCTAAGCCAGTCTGAGAGCTCTCCTTGAGTCTCAGTACCATGCTAGAGTACCAGAGAGGGAGGGTGTTTCTCTCTCGCCGGTCAAGGTCAGATTACGACAGTGGGGCTAAAATATACGATTTTCACCAGCCAATTTCTGTTACCACTTGTTTTATTGCTTTCTAATGTTCATATGTCCATATTAAAAGCAAAATAGGCACATATGGACAAGTAGTAATTATATTTATATGTTACATATGACGATTTTCGTCAGAATAGAACCAAATAGCTGCTTGGCGGGAGGGTTTGAACTACCAACTCTTTCGGCCGAAAGAGAGATGCTGAGTGGGACGTACCTTAACTTTTGATACCTTTTGATGTGTTCGCCACTCTTCTAGCGGCACCAAGGAGCGCGACGCCCCTCGTTTTGGGTGGTAATTTGGTGCAGTAGACTGTTTGAAGCGACAGCTCGCTCCCTTGCGAAGATTGGCTCGTCTGGCACCTTTTGCAGTTCGACATCCAGGGCTCTCTTGAAGCTGTCTAACGAGACGTCCCTCATGTCTCTTACTCGCCATGGGAGTTTGTTGAAGAGACGTGGGCCTCTGTGTGATAACCAGCCCTCTCGCAGAGAGCCCATAGCACCCCTGTTATTCATCCGGGGGATTTCGCATTCCCAGCCTCTCCTATCACTGAATTTCATGACTATCGGAGTATGTAGGTTTGGTACTAAACCCTCTGCGATTTTCCACGTGTATATTATTAGGTAATGTTCTCTTCTACGTTCCAGTGAGTACAGATTTAGTGCTCTTAAACACTCCCAATAGTGTAGCTGTTTTATCGAACTTATATGCGAAGTGAAATTTCTTTGTACACTCTCTACGTCATTTATTTCACCTGCTTTGTATGGGGATGTTAATACGCTACAATATTCAAGCCGCGGTAGCATTAGAGATTTGAAGAGCGTTATCATAGGTACTTCACCGCATGTTTTAAAAGTACGCAGAATCCAACCCGTTAGACGTTTCGCAGCCGCCACTTTGACCTGGTTATGTACTTTGAAACCCATATTTTCAGACAATAATACCCCAAGGTCTTTCACACTGTCTTTCCGTTCTATTGTGTGGTTAGATTCTGTTAAGTAATTTGTAATTTCTTTAACACCATTAATATCTCCGTATCGCATTAATTGGAATTTTTCCTCATTGAATTGCATGTTGTTTTCCCTGGACCACTGGAACACTACATTCATGTCTTCCTGCAGTCGGCCTGTGTCTTCTTGTGTGTTTACTATCTTGCTTAATTTTGTGTCATCAGCAAAAGACGACACCGTACTGTGTCTGGTGTTGGTATCTATGTCGCAAATTAGTATGAGGAACAGAAGGGGCGCTAGCACTGTTCCTTGGGGCACTGAGCTTTTGACATCCGAAGGCTCAGATGTGACTTGGTTTACTGCTACTGATTGTTTTCGGTTTACGAGGAAATTGTATATCCACCGTCCGATTTTCCCAGTTATACCTTTTGTTTTCAGTTTGTGGGCTATTATACCATGGTCACATTTATCAAATGCCTTAGCAAAATCGGTGTAAATGACATCCACGTTTTTCTTTTCTTCTAGCGCTTTAAGAATTTTGTCATAGTATTCCAAAAGTTGTGAGAGACATGATCTTCCCGCTCTGAACCCATGTTGACCGGTGTTGTATAGTTCATTTGTCTCCATGAATGTTGAAATTTTTCTTCGCAGGACTCGTTCGAAAACTTTAATGATGTGAGAGGTTAGAGCTACCGGGCGGTAGTTTTTTGGTAGTGCTTTACTCCCTCCTTTATGCAGTGGGGCAATTATTGCGTTTTTCAAGCTATCTGGTATGTCACCAGTGTCTAGACTCCTTCTCCACATTATAGCCAGGGGTTTTGAGAGGTTTTCCTTATATTTCTTCATTAGGATCGAATTCCATGAGTCCGGGCCTGGTGCCGAGTGGGATGGCATGTTGAAAATGGCCTCTTCTATGTCTTTTGGACCGAAATCAATATCCAGCATCTGAGGGGTTTCCGTGGGGGAGGTTTCCATGAAAAATATATTTTGGTCTCTGATGACTTTTGTTTCATCAGGCTCACTGAATGCCATTTCGTACTGCCTGCTTAAGAGTTCGCTCATTTCCTTTTTGTCCCCTGTGAAAGAGCCATCCCCTTTGCTCAGTGGGCCGATGTTTGATGTTGTTTTAGCCTTTTGTTTGGAGTATGAAAAGAAGTATTTGGAATTTTCCTTTATACCTGCAATAGCTTTCCCCTCCTCTTCCATATGTTGTAGTTCATATGATATTCTTAGCCTTTGTTCAATTTCCACAATTTCTCTATCTATTTCGGCCTTTTGCCTATCCTGTAGATTTTGATGTGTGCGTCTTTGTGTGAGTAATTTTCTTCTTCTGTACAGCCTCCTCCTTTCCCGATCTTGTTTGCTTCTTCGTTTTGTTTGTCTTGCAGGTATATGGTGGCTACAGATTTGGGTCATGGTTTCTGTTATTAAGACTAGACATTCTGCTGGTGTCAGGTTATTCATTAAATCTTCCCAATCTATTTCCTCCATTTCTTGATTTACCTCTTCCCACCTAATGTTTTTGTTATTGAAGTTAAATTTACTGAAGGGGCCGGTTTTTGTTCTCGATTCTGAGGTTGTCTGTACACTTTCTAAGGTTGTTTTGATCTCAATTAATTTATGATCTGAGTATGTTGTGTCCGATATGTTAATGCTGTGTACTAGAGAGTCGTTGTTAGTGAAGACCAGGTCTAAGATATTGTTTTCCCGTGTGGGTTCAGCAATATGTTGGGTAAGACTAAAAAAATCGCAAAGTTCAAAATGCTCTCTCGTATTTGCTTCTCCGATGTTGTTTGCCACTAACTGGTTTTCTAGTTGTCTCCATTTAATGTTTGGTAGGTTAAAGTCTCCTAGCCATATAATATTTGGTGTTGGGTTCCCCAGGGTTTCCACTTCTGATTTTATTTTGTTGAGCTGGGTTTTGAATTCTTCTCGGGAAGAGTCTGGAGGCCTGTATGTAACAATAACTGCTAAATTTAGGGATTCTATTTTAACTCCAAGTATTTCCACCACTTCATTACTGTTATTTAGGAATTCAGTACATATCAGTGAGTCATGGATGTACAAGGCTACACCTCCATGTGATCTATGCGTTCTGTCCGCCCTATGTAGGTTGTAACCAGGAATCCATACCTCACTATCTTCCTGGTCTTTAATGTAAGTTTCTGTGAGAGCCGTAAATATAGCGTTTCCTTCTTCTAGCAGGCCCCTAATAAATGGTACTTTGTTCGTGGTTCTATTTTTTAGGCCTTGGATATTTGCAAACAAGATTGGGGAGAGATTGTTTGGAGTACTATGTGTACCTAATAGTCTTCGGGATGTATTTGCCACTCTTGGGAGGCCAGGAGGTGCTCGAGGTGTTCTATGTGCTCTTCCATCTCCCTCAGTCTCTTCATCTTCGTCTGCCCTTTCCCTCTTTGCCTTTTTCCTCTGTCTCGTCCTCGCATAGCTAGAGAGTTTTTTGGGCTACATTTCGTGTTAGGTCTAGCATATCTCCAAGTCCCTTTAATATGAAAAGCTGGGCATTTCATATTGTAGCAGGTCTTGTTCTCAAGTGATGTCTTGCAAAGGGATGGGTGGTGATATTTGCAGGTTTCACCAAATCTACACGTAGCACAAAAGAGGTCTTATTAGTGCTTTATATAAGTGAAGCTTGGTTTTATTTGATGCATTTCGGAATCTAAAGATGGTTTGGAGGGATTTTGATGCGATGACAGTGGAAGTTTTAGCTTGATGATGGAATCGGAGGAATTTGTCAAATGTGAGGCCGAGTACTTTGTTAGTGGGAGAGACATTTATTTGTGTGCGGTTAGGGAAACACGCTCGGGAGTTTAGGAATAGGGGTCTTGGACGGGGATGTCCTTTGGTAAAGTAGGTAATGTAGGATTTGTGAGGATGAGCCTGAATCCGCCATTTTTGTTCCCATTGTGCTACTTTGTCAAGTTCTCTTTGTGCTCTGTTTGTCAATGTGTCTAGTCTGTCTGCTCTTATTAATTGAGTCACGTCGTCAGAATCTGAATGAATGAATAACAATATAGAAAAGGTGGGTGAGGGTGAAAGAAGGGAAGTTTTTATTAGTGTAGTAAGAGAGAAAGTGCCAAAAGTAGGAGGATAAAGAGTGTCGGGGCTTGACCCAACGTGCGTGAGTTGAGTACTTGGGTTGGGGTTGGATTGTAAATCGTTAGAGCAGTTTCTTTAATGAGGTTCAGGGTGGCTTGCCAAGAAGGGGGCTGGGGATGGTGAGTGCAAGATGAAGGTGGGAGATGGTGGTGATGATGGTGGTGGTGAAGAAGCCGATGGTGTTATTCGTTGGCCAGACATTTAAAAAGGCTTCTCTGGTGCAGACACTTGGAGAACTGGTTCTTGAGGGCTGGTGAGAGAGGTTTTCCTTCTGCTGCAGCTGCCTTGATCTTCTTGGTCAGCTCGCTGAAGGTCTCCTCAAGCTCGCTGGCGGTGGCCCCCAAGTCAACACCTCCATCATCTTCCTCCATCTCCTCCACGTCGACATCTTCTCCTATGGTTGACTCGGGGTAGTCGGCAGAGGAGGAGGCTGCCACCGGATGTTCAATGGTGGCTGGTGTTGGAGTGGAGGTCGAGGCTGGTCCTGCAGAGGTGATTGGTGGTGCTGGAGATGAGGTTCCCTGTGTTGGCTGCAGAGTATGATCTTCAGGATGCTCAACTTGTTGGGACTGTGACGCTGATGTGTTGATCCTGTTGATAACTCGAGGAATCTGGAACGGAAGTATATAGTAAAGGTGAGGCAAGTAATAATTTTGATCACTCTTATGCTTCGAATACTAGAGTTGGTACAGAGGAAGTAGTAGGGGGTGAGGAAGTGAATTTTAGTAGGAGATGAAGGCGTCGGAGCTTGACCCAACTTGCGTGAGCTGGTTTTTGTTGGAGAGACAGTTTGAGGATACTTTTCGAGAGGGGACAGGACGGACAACACATAGGGAACGGAAGTATATAGTAAAGGTGAGGCAAGTAATCAAATTTACCCTAGTGATACGACCTACGCCAAGGCCGATTTTACACTCCAGGTACCCAGTTTAACGTATGGGTGGGACGAGGCGAACACGAGAGAAGGCCTGCCCAATGACCACTGAGCAATCCTGGTGGCTTAACCAAGTTCTCAGTCTCGTGTGTTGATCGGTTGTAGGAAGCCACCAATCAGGCCCCTGAATTCATTTTAGCCACCATGAATCCAGGTACTCATTTTCGTCTGAGTGAGACGGAACTGACAGGGAATGGAGTTTGTTCAACACTCCTGGGCTACTTGAATAGGATTTTTTTTTTTTTTTTTTTTTTTTTTTTTTTTGACCCAAAGGTGGGTCTAAGAGGGGAAGGAAGAGGTTTGGGGAGGAAGAGGGCAAAAGGAGGAAATATGAAAGAAAGTAGAAGATTATAAGTAGGCGGGCATACCACCTTGCTTTGTTAGGTTTGGGTAAATTTTTATTCATTTAAAAGTTGAGGATAAGGATGTTATTTTATTTGTCTATATTTTTGTGGTGTGTTATAGTCGAGGAAATTGACTAGATTAGGGTCTGATAAAATATCTATGTTTGCTGAAGGGTATTTTTGCTTCACCAGTTCGAATGGAAGTTGTTTGATGTCATCGATGAGGTCCCTCATTTCGTAGTCACTTACTGGTTGTATCTTCTGTGACTTGGGTGTTGTATCTCCTACGGGGTTCTTCTTCCTATTCTTCTTCACAGCTTGTGGGGTCAGAACAGGAGGGGAAGGAGTGGTCCTGAGAATCTCTTCAGATGGTCTGGCTGGCGTAGGCTTGGTAGTGGGGAGAGCTGGTGGTGGTGAGAGGGCTTCCTCGAACTCCTTTGATGTTGTTGAAGTATCGTCCTCTTCTAGGTTTTGCTCGAAGACGTTAATATGTGGAGACATCTTCAGTTTTTCCTTGAGCTTGGTGTTGGAGTTGCTGATTGTTGTTGTTGATTTGACAGTATATATTATGTCAGGAGGAGATTTCTGTCTGCTTAATGGGCGGGACAGAAGGAGTTGAGGGCGTGGTGTGGGTGTTGGTACCTGTGTGCTGACTCGTGGAGTCTTCTTGTTGGGCTCCAGACGAGGGATGATGATTGTGGGAAGATTATTAGCTGTCAGGAGTCTTGGTAGCAGCTCCCTGAGGAGATTTGGGTCCCCATCAGCGAGTGTTACAGCGGTGGTGACAATGATTTGGATTTGTTCAGATCTTCCTTTGTCTATCCTCTTGTCCCTGGTGTGTCTGGAGTCTTTTAGAGTGACTCCCAAAGGTACGGTGACATTGGTAGCCTCTTCTCCTTTCTTCCCCGTTTTGGTGGTGAATGTTACTTTCTCACCGTCATTGAGAGAAGAAATTGATTGGCGGGGGTTTGGGCTGTTTATGTTGATTCTGTGAACGAATATATCCCTTTGTGTATTATTGAAGGTGATAAATCCGTAGCCCTGCTTGTTGTTAAACCACTTAACGGTCCCAGAATGGATGGTGGAAGTGTCTGAGTCCATTGTTGTGGTGGAACAAACCAAGGAGGAAATCTGAATGAATGAATGAATGAATATAGAAAAGGTGGGTGAGGGTGAAAGAAGGGAAGTTTTTATTGGTTAAGTAGGAGAGACAGTGATAATAGTGGGAGAAATAGGGTGTCGGGGCTTGACCCAACGTGCGTGAGTTGAATAATTGAGCTGGGGTTGAGTTGATTTAGTTGGAGAAGTTACTTTAGTGATTCAGGATGGCTTGCCAAGAAGGGGGCAAGGGATGGGGAGCAAGTTAATTTTGGATGGTATAAGATCGAAAGTGCTTGCATGTTTTGGGGTTGTATTTTTGGGTGGTAGTATTCGAAAATGGTATAGGGGGAGGTAATTTTGGGTGGCATCGAGTCAAAAGGGGTACTGCTGGGGAAGTCTGTCAGTGGCAGAACCTGTAAGAAGGCTGTACTGTTATTATTATAGGAGTTACGTTTAAAAGGTTGTTGTCTTGTACTTTGTCTGTGAAATTATACATTTTAATGGGAAGTGAAGCTAGGAATCTAGGTCAGGAGTGGTAGGGAGGCTGGACTGTGGACGAGCCGGCATGACCCACCTCCTCTACCAATCCTGATTTTAAGTGAATATTGGAATGGGTGCCTCTCTGTTGTTGGGGTGAAGGAGGTTTGACAAGGGGCGGTGTAAAATTATGTTGAAAATTTGGATGAAGTTATCATGAAAGGTCTCAAGTTTTATAATTTGTTTTTCTGCTAATTGCTGCCAATAAGTATTTAGAGGGGGGATGTGGGCTAGATTGTGAAGATGTTGTGCCGTCTGGAACTCATACCACTGAGTCCCGAACATCCACCTCAGTGCTTTATTTTGTATTCTTTGATATTTTAGTTGGTTGGTAGGGGCCGAAAGTGAAATGCTGAGTGGGACGTAGCACAAAAGAGGTCTTATAAGTGCTTTGTATAAGTGAAGCTTGGTTTTTATTGAGGCATTTCTGAAACGATAGATGGTTTGTAGTGATTTTGATGCAATGGCAATGGAAGTTTGTGCTTGTTTGTGGAATCGGATGTTTTTGTCGAATGTGAGGCCGAGTACTTTGTTTGTGGGAGAGACATTTATTTGTGTGCGGTTAGGGACAGGTGCTCGGGAGTTCTGGAATAAGGGTCTTGGGCGGAGATGTCCCTTGGCAAAGTATGTGACGTGTGATTTTTGAGGATGAGCCTGAATCCGCCATTTTTGCTCCCATTGTGCTACTTTGTCAAGTTCTCTTTGACCTTTGTTTGTCAATGCGTCTATTGTGTCTGCTCTTATTATTTGCGTCACATCGTCTGCGTACATTACTGTGAGAGAGTCATTGTGAGTGGGGTTGGGAAAGTCATTTGTGTATAGGATGTAGAGGGTAGGAGCGAGCACTGAGCCTTGAGGTACGCCTGCGTTTAGTGGAAATGAATCTGAATAAAGATTAGAAAACTTAATTTTGGCTGTTCTATTATCCAAAAAGTTGCAGAGAAGTTTCTGAGTAATTAATGGGAAGTTGAAATTTTCGCAGATTTTGTACTTCAAGCCTTCGTGCCACACTGTGTCAAAAGCTCGTTTTATGTCTTTTGTAATTAAGGCTGTCTTGTTTTTTCGTCTGGACTGTTTGTTTATGTGAAGGTAGTTTGTGATAATGTTTAGTGCTTCTTGTGTCGATCTGTGTTGTCTAAAACCAAATTGCATGTTCGTGAGGAGTCCTTCGTCTTCGAGAAATAGTCTGAGTCGGTGGTTTATGATACGTTCTAGAGTCTTCCCAAGAGTCTCAAGTAGACTAATGGGTCTGTAGTTTAGTGGATTAGTCTTGTCTTGGTTTTTCTTGGGAATGAGGATAATGGTCGCTGTCTTGAAGCAGACGGGAAAGTAGCCTGATGCCAGGATGGCGTTGTAGAGGCGAGTGAGTGCTGTTATGAAAGTGTTAGGTAGGTGCTTTACAAGGTGGTGATTAATACCCGTGGCACCAGGCGCCTTTCTCCGTGCTTTAGACAGGATGAATTTGACTTCGTCTGGCACAATGGGAGCAGTGAGTATGTTTTGAGGGTCAAGTGTGTTTAGGTTAATGTGTGTGTCATGGGAGATGTTGTCAGGGATGGTAGTGAGATGTTGTTCTATATTGCGGATGTGTTGTTCGGCAGGCCTTTCAATGGGGTGTGGGTGGTATACTTGTTGCCATGTCTGTTTAAATGTATCTGTGATAGCCCTAGGATCAGTAATTTTGTTGCCATTAACAGTGAGGGAGGATGTTCTGGGAGTGGTATTACCTTTTAAACGTTTTATATGTTGCCAGAATTCCCAGGGCTTAGTTTTCCTGTTTTGTTCTGCTGAGTGTACTAGGTGAGTCCAGTGAGCATCATGATCAGATTGCAGGCTGTTAAGGATGTGAGTTCTGAGGTTGGAGAGATCGTAACGTACTCGGCCTGGTATGTGGTTGTGTTTGTTCTGTTCGAATCGACGACGATAGCACACTAGGAGTCGTTGTGTTCTGATGGAGGGTCTGAAAGTGTGTTTGATTTTGTATGTAGTTTTTGGGATGGTTGTGTTGGCTGCATTTATGATTTTGTTCTGTAGGTTCTCAATTTGTTGGTCTATGTGTGTGTAGTGTTGTCCCTCATAGTCGTGTATGTAGTTGTCTTCTGATAAAATTTTTGAATTCTTCCCAGTTTGCTTGTGAGTAGTTAAAATGAGATTGACATGGGACTTGAATTGGGTTTGAAGAAATTGACATGAAAACTGGGATGTGATCTGATCCTGAAAGTGGCCCTGGGGAAATATCATGATGGAATATATTAAAAGCTTGGTTTGAAAAAATTAAGTCAGGTTTACCATTACCGTTTGGTGTGAAAACTGTGTTGAAATCTGGGCCTTGAAAAGTTAATCTTTTGTGGTTGTGTAGTGCTAATAGTTGAATTCCACGTTGATTAATGGTATTATGTTGGAAAGCTTGGTGTCTAGCGTTAAAGTCTGCAAGTATAAGTGTAGGTGCATTGTTATTGAATAAGGTATTTAAGTCTGTGTAAGGGATGTAGGTATTGGGTCTGACATATGTGGTGGCAACTATGAGGGGTCCGAGTGTTGTGTGTGTTTTAACTGCAAGGAAATGCTTGTATGTCCAGTCTGTGATGAATTCGTGTTGAATGGTGCTTTTTATCATGATTGCAACTCCATCGTTGGCATCGCCGTCGGTCTGTCGTGTTGTGTAACCAAAGAATCTAATTTTATGTGTGTTGTACGTACAGGTGCTGTTAATTAGTATTATGTCTGGGTCATTATCTAAAATTAATTGTGTGAGTAGGTGTCTGTTATTGTAGTAGTGTCTTATGTTGAATTGGATGACTCTTAACATGATGGGGTATCGTGAAGTGAGCTATGTGTGGGGAAGTGGGGGGGATGGTGGGGCCCGGGTTGGAGAGGGAGAGGATGAGGAGCGGACTCCTCCAAAAGATGGAGATTTGGAGGTAGATTTGGTGTTTTTTCTTGGGGTTTCGACTTTACGTGACTTTGACCGAGAACGGTTTAATTCAGGGGAGGATATCTCAGCTGGACTGGTGGGTTTTCGTTTTAGAGGAGATTGGGGAGGAATGGTGGGCGTTTTTGGTGTAGGAGGGGGTGGGGGAGGCATGAAGGATGTTGGGGTAGTTAGGTTAGGAAGGTCAGGGTCAGATGCATTGAGAGTTGGGTCAGTGACATTTGTGAGGGGGGGGGGGGTTTGGGTAGGGAGATCTTGAGGTTCATTTACAGTGGTGAGAGGGATTGACATTTCAGGGATTTCGTTGGCGCTTGGGGGTTGAGGAATAGGGGTAGTGGAGGATGAGTTGGAGGTAGAGGTTGAGGGTAGTGGAATAGGAAGAGGAGTGGCTGAGAGAGATGGATTATGAGACTTCTTGCTATGCTGGAACCAAGACTCAGGGATCATGATGGCAGGGAGATTGTGGGCAGTCAGGCCATCATTTAGTAGCTTGTTAAACTGTGAGGTGACTTTTTGGTTCGTGAGGTGGAGTGCAACATTAACAAGGACTGAAGTTTGGGCGAATATTTCGCGGTTGAACAATGGGCCGGGAGGATTGATGTTGGGTGGGGTAGGGGGGGAGGATTGAGGGATGTGTGAGGTGCTCGCTGAAGCATATGATTTGGCAGTGACTGGGTGGGATGAGAATAAAGGACGTGTTTGGTTGGGATTGGTTGGAGTGGCCTTTGCGTTTTTTCTAGTGTCTTTTAAGACATTGAGACGGAAGGGACATTCGGCACTGATTGCAATGTGAGGGCCATTGCAGTTTGAGCATTTCAGAGTGATTGAAGAGCAGGTGGTAAATGAGTGCCCTGACTCAGCACAACGAGAGCAAGTTACTGTTTTTTGACATTGGGCTGTGGGATGTCCGTAAGCATAACAGTTATAGCACTGCCTGAGATTGATCCAGGACTCAGGGGTCAGAAAATCAGGCGGCAAAATCACATGAAATGCCTTGAGACCTGTTTTTAGAAGCTTACTGGCCTCCTGAGGGGAGGCACATCGAATTTTGAGGGCTTGACGTTGGGTTTTATATACTTCACAGACAGTGATGGAGTTTTTCTTGGAAATTTCCCTGGCAATCTCATCTTCGTCTTTGTTGAAGATGTTCTTGTCAGGGTGCAGAATTTTGACTGTACAGGCAGCTTTTAGTTCTGGGGAGAGGACTAGTTCATAACCAGCAGATTGGATTTTTTTTTTTTTTTTTTTTATTTTTTTTTTTTTTTTTTTATTTTTTTTTTTTATTTTTTTTTTTTTAAAGGTAGGGGGGTGAAGAGAGGCACCACAGAGTGGGTGGGGGGAAGAGAAAGTAGGAAAGATGAAATACAGTGGAAGAAAAAAGTTAGTGGGCCGTCCACCTTGCTGTTGTTGAGGGATGTTTATTTATTTATTTATTATTATTTTTTTGTTTATTTATTAATTTGTTTATTTTTTGTTAAATCATTTTAGTTTATGTGTTCCTGGCGATGTTTGGTCAGGAACTTGTTGATGGTGATAGATGATGATGGTGGAATTCGGGGATTCTGGCGGTGTTCAGGGGGGTCCATGATGTGTGTGAGGATCCCCCAGGTGTTCTGCAGTGTCCCAGGTACTTGTTGTTGTTGTTCTGCCGTGTCCCAGGTTATGGTGTGTGGTGGTGACAGTCAGCGGTGTTTTGCT
Source organism: Paralithodes platypus (assembly GCA_032716605.1). Lineage (NCBI taxonomy): Eukaryota > Metazoa > Arthropoda > Malacostraca > Decapoda > Lithodidae > Paralithodes > Paralithodes platypus. The sequence continues at coordinate 43,449,993 of CM064497.1, read as the reverse complement.
TGGCTGGTTGATGTTCTGGTGTTTTCTGGAGGCGGTGTTCTGCTCGACTGGCGATGGACTGCCACTGAGGTGAAGGAAGAGGTGCTCCGTTGAAGGTGAGGTCCGCCGATGGTGTTCCGGGGGCTCAGGCAAAAGGAGGGCACACGAAATTCTGTGTGGGACCCCGGTGGAAATGCCCAAGTCCCCAATATCAGCATCACCCAGCCATCTTCAAAGCTCCTCCACCAGCCTCAGCCTCTCCATACTCCTATGGAATAGACCCCACGATCTTCTGGAGGGTCTCAGCTGGTGTTGCAGGAGTGGTGGTGGTCTGTTGCCCTGCCCATCTCCCTTTATACCCGCCATCCCCACAACGCTGGCCTGTGATTGGCTGAGGCGTGCACAGGGACTCGTCAGGGTAAACCTGGCATCTTTCAAGTGATCGCTCGCCCTCCTCTGTACTACTTTCACCGTAATAACTTCCTGGCAGTGTGTTTGCGATGTCTTTTAGTGGCTGACGGGGGTAAGAGGGTGGCACCATGACAGAACACTTTTTGCCGGGATAGAGGATACAGGAATGGATGGAGGTCAAGTTATGAGCTGTGCGTTTGGAAGGTGGTGAGATGCGAGGGTTGAGGTGCGACGAGGGATGCTTGTGATTGGCTGACAGCCCGTGGTGGCAAGGGTAGCAATTATGATAACTAATCTGTTGAATATCCTGCTGGCACACCTGAGAAAATCCCGCCTTCTGATTGGCCCGCGGGATTACTCCTTCAATTTTTATTATTATTTTTGTTATTATTATTATCATAATCATCATTATTATTATTATTATTATTATTAATCGTTGACATACATAACATGAATTTTCTGCCAGTTTAATACGATTCCAGCCATAAATGTAATCCTTGCTCCAGGCAATTGGCTATATTTGAAGTTAATCAAGTGAGGAGAGCTTTTGTTTATAATCTACAAAACTCAATAATTTATTATAAAAGACTTAGCCACGTGCATCTATGACAGATATGCATGCATCAATAAGCCCTGGTCACCCAAGGCCAGCATTAAGGGGGTAGACTTTATTTATTTATGTATGTATTTATTATTGTTTTAGTTCGGTCCCTAAGCCTCCATCAAGCTTACTAAATTCTTCTAAAGATCCTTTCGAGATAAATGTGTAAATGTATTGGTAGAAAATGTCCCGGCCAAAAGCCGGCACCTCCAAAACTACAGGCTCGCTATAGCTTGTCACGAAAGAAATTGACACATAAATGGCACGAAAGGTCTTGATATTGATAAAAAATGGGACGAACGGTCTTAACATCGACAAACTAATGGGGCAAAAGTCTTAAGGTGTCAAAACTATTGGGGCTAAACATGAAGGTGAAGGGGGGCCTAGAAAAGGTAACGACCTCCCTCTTACTAGAGAAGAATATCTAACTGCAAGTCAGCAGTTTGGGATCTCCTGGTTCTAACAACACCTTAACCCGTACAGTACCAGGGACGTCCTATTCATCATATTCTGGCAACTATTAAACGGTTTTATACAGCTTAGGAAGGACCTCAGGCAATGATATGGTTTCAAACTATTTCAACCAATCCTTTTAACTACAACAGATCCTTCCTAAGCTGTATAATATCGTCTAAACACAGCTAGAATATATGATAGCACACGTCGCTGGTACTCAAAGGGTTAGCACCTCTAGCCTTATCATGTTACAGTATAATATATAACAGTGGTTCTCTGCAGGGCCACTATTTAGGTAGCATGGCCTTACTTACTGTACACCTTATATGGTTACCACCCAGATATCTCAAATAGTTACCAGGTATATTATTAAGGGGGGTCACCTGCTTTTTTTACCTTTATCTTCTTTTCGCTCTTTCTCTGACTTGTATCCATTTGGCTCCATTTAGCCAACTGTTTAAGACGTTTATCCCCATCCAGGTATCGATTTCTTCCTGGCGAGCGATAGCGAGCCAGCATTGTATGGAGAAATCCGGCTTCGCCGGAGAAATGTTTCTATCGACAAATTTACAAATTTAGCTTGCTTTAAAACACAAACATATACAGTATAATTATGCTTTAAAACACAAACATATACAGTATAATTATGCTTTAAAACACAAACATATACAGTATAATTATGCTTTAAAACACAAACATATACAGTATAATTATGCTTTAAAACACAAACATATACAGTATAATTATGCTTTAAAAACACAAACATATACAGTATAATTATGCTTTAAAACACAAACATATACAGTATAATTATGCTTTAAAACACAAACATATACAGTATAATTATGCTTTAAAACACAAACATATACAGTATAATTATGCTTTAAAACACAAACATATACAGTATAATTATGCTTTCAGTATTTAGCTTGCTGTCAAAACAAAAATATATATATGCTGACTCGCTTCCGCTCGCCAGTAAAATATTGACACCTGGATGGGGGTAAACGTCTTAAAACAGTAGGCTGAATGGGGCCGAATGGATACAAGCCAAAGAGAGAGGGAGAGCAAGATAAAACAAGCCAAAGAGAGAGGGAGATAAATAATGAACGCCACTCACCTACCATATACAGTAACTCTGAATATCTCTTATTAAGGGGAGGCAGACTGTTTTTCTGGCCCCCCTTCTCCCTAATGTTTAGCCCCATTATTTTTGAGACTATAAGACGTTCAGCCCATTAGTTTGGCGATTTTTACACCTTTCGCCCAATTTCGTTGTCAATTTTAAGACCTTTCGTGCCATTTAGGTGTCGATTTTTTTTCCTGGCGAGCAATAACGAGCCTGCAATTTTAAGAGGAACCGGCCTTTGGCCGGGAAATTTTTCTACTGAAAAATTTCCAAATTTATCTTGAAGGGGGGTCTAGGGGGTGTTTTTCTAAGCTCGATTTAGGTCTAGGGAGGAATCTAAAAAAAATATGAATACATTAATTAATAGACCAAACAAACGGCCAGCCTCCCCTTTAAGAGCCAAAATACTAATACAAATTTTGATATAGAGAATTTGGTTCTCAGTTTATAACAGTACCATTAGGAAAGAGGATACAGTGTTGGATTACATATGACAATTAGTCGATTAACAATGTATGTACAGTATATTACTTTACATTTTTCTTTGAAACGATATAGTAAGGCTATTGTGTTAATACATTATTTAAGTGGTTATTTACGATGGATGAGCAGCATTTTAAATTTAACACAATCACACACACAGTCGAAATTAATTTAGTGCGTGATAAAAGCCAACGTGAGCCTGGCCCTGGGACAGAACATGAAGTGAATGATGGGTACAACATTTGGGTTTTATTGAATACACAGCCTGGCAGGAACCAATATTATACCAGCTATCGTTGGCAGTTTCACAGTTTGATTCACTTTCACTCTTTTTAATTGTATATATAATTCTGATTTTTATTCCTCGCGTAACTGTCTACAATGCTCATTGGTGAGGATATATTTTAAAGTTGACATCTCATTACGTTTTTTTTTTTTTTTTTTTTTTTAAAGAGACAATGAACGGAGGAAGGAAAAACACAGATACAACGAAAAGGTCCATGTGCCTAAAGGCATCCTCCATTCATAAAATGTTTGTAACAACTGGATTTAAACATTTGTAGATTGTAAGTTTGTGGAAAGCAATTCGAGGGAAGTGAATTCCAAAGAGTAGTAGCTCTGGGGATAAATGAATTCTGATAAGCAGAAGTTCTGCATTGTGGGGGAGAAAGTGTAAATTCATGGGCGCTCTCAGCTGCCCTAGTTCTACGGGGAAAGATGTGGCGAGGCAGCAGAATTGAAGCAAGTTCCTTGGAACAATTGCTGTGAAAATATCTGTAGAATAATGCAAGGGACGGAACGTTTCTTCGTATGGATAATGTAGGAAGGTCCTGTGTGATTGCAGGGTTATTGATTAATCTAATGGCTTTATTTTGAATTTTGTCCAACTGCCTCAATGCAACCACTCCACTTCCACCCCACAGAGGTGAACAGTAATCCATCTGAGAACGCACATGACTTTTATATATTACGGCCAACTGCTCGTCAGTGAAGAATTCTCGAACTCTGTACAGGAGTCCCAGTTTTTTAGAGGCATTCTTAGCAATGCTTCTAACATAATGTGTCCAGCTCAAGTTAGTAGTTAATGTTACACCGAGAATGTCAATACTAGGGGAAGTGGGAATATTTACATAATTTAAAAATATATGGGAGTCAGTGAGATTCTGTCGGTTAGAAAATTGAATGTACTTGGTTATCTGTGCATTAAAGGAAACTAGATTCTTTTGTCCCCATTCATTAATTCTAGAAAGGTCCTGGTTCAGAGAAATTGCAGTGTTTATTTTTGAATTTATAAGATCAGGTTGGGTGAAAGAATTGGTAAATGTGAAGGAATTGTGGAGTGTTGAGTCATCTGCGTAGGAATGTATTGGATTATGAGTGGTAGATATGAGATCATTGATATGATCTCAAAACGAAACTCATTTTAGTGTCACAAAGTAATTAATTGTTATGGTCAATCTACCTCTCGTTGTTACCTTATGCAGTCTTCTTCTCAAAGACATATATCACACAGAACCCCTTATCTGCATAACACAATGAAACAAGCTTAGTGTATACAAGGAAGATGCATACCCAGCATGCTGCATTCAGTTGGTTTGATACAGGCTAAATTTTAGTGTGATTACTAGCTGTTCCTGGTAGTTTGTAACGGGGGCTGTGGCTATTATTTAGTGGCAACAAAGAATAATATGTATAAATGAATACACAAGGAAAACAAAGGACTGCGAACAGCAACAGCTAAGTAGAATGAGAGATAGCATAGATCTCAATTATCCTCACTCATTCATCTATGAAAGTAAGTAGGCGAGGGTTGAATTTCATAGATTTATCAACGCGTATTTTGAAAGATGATAGTCTCATTACAGTAAGCAAATGAAATGTAGCAAATGAAAGTAATGATCAAGCGTCACACAAATCCCTTCATTCTTAATAAAGATAATTTTCGAACCAAATAACGCACACCAGTGACCAGTGCCATCTACCGAATCGGCCTCAACCCCTGAAGTCCTTTGGTTTCAGGGGTGTGGCAATTTCTTTTGTATAAGGCGGGAGGGGGAAGGGTTTTGGCACCGGGTTGGGTGGACAAAAATCCAGCCATGGTTGGGAAATGTGTCAGACGGTGCATCTTCCTAGGTAGAGTGGGGGACGTTTTGGCTGACCACTGAGTTGTTGGGGCCTAAGATTCATGATGGGCACAGGTGCTGGGAATGTTCAAACATATTTCAGACTAGTATAAAAGTGCATTAAAAAGAAAACACTTATATTTTGTTTATTGAAATTGTTAAGCAAGGATATATTTTGAAAAAGTGCTGCTATATATGCAGCTTAGGATCCACTTCTGGTCAAATAATTTGTTTTCGCTATGACGGGATTTTAAGACATCTAAAGTCTGTTCAATACAAGTTGACCATAAATCGAGAATATCTTTTGGAGATAATGCCATGGGGCCAAGGCTCACTCTATCCAATGGGGATATATCATCATCTCCAAAATGTGCATGTCAAGTCTGTTGTAAACCTAGGAATTATTACTTTGAATATTGTGAATATCAAATAAAAACTAGTAATGATCATGTTTGCGTGGTGGGGTGGGAGTAAAGGTGGGTCTAAGCAAGATATATAGACTAAACAGGTATGTTCACTCCCGTCTGGTGCGCAGGTCAGTGACGTCACGCGGCACTTTCCAGTTGGAAATTGGGGTATTAATACCCATGAGTGTTATCCTTAGGTCTTGGGAATATAAAAGAAAATGGAGAGTAGAAGGTAAACAAAAATATTCTCTCATGTTCAATAATCCTGTATGTTTACATTTGTATTATTATTATCAATATTTATTATTATTATTAGTATTGTAGTACTTATTTTCTAATTCTCAGTATACTACTAAGGCGGGAATAATTCGACAGTTGTTCAGAAGTTCGTATCCTTTATTTAACAAACTCCCTAATAGTTTTATGTTCCCCTTGCAATTGATTCTCTGTTCGGGCCGGAATGAATTCAACACTCAGATTGAATAATATCGTCGACCCACAATAGATTGCACGTTGGAACTCACAAGTTCCCGTTACCACCTATTTGGATACCCGCTATTCAGGTATTGACTCACTCCGACTTCGATCCAAAGGCACATTACTAGTCTCCAAGCAATATATCAACTTTACCGGGCCTCAATATGTCTAATCCAAACACCAAGACTTTAATAAATTTGACCTCTATTTCCCTACCTTTAACACTCTTACATTATATATATTCTTATCTTTAACACAAATCACTCCGTACCCGTAGGCACCTACATTAATATAACCCTTGTTCTCGAATATCTCCACTCTGACTTCCTATCTGACAAATAAATAATATCAATAACACTGATACCACTTACTCAAATAATATATCTCATTACATGGTCCGATATAATCAATATATCATAAACACCTATATTATCAATATTCAACACTTAATTTTCTATATATCATGATTACAGTATTATCCTCAATGTTTAATCTGATTGATACTATATTTATCAACTCACTAACTAAAATCCTCAAAGTCAAAGACCATCTGGACATGAGAGGCACTCAATTCCTGGCAGCAGCCTCCACGAACCAAGACCACCCACTAAACTACATGGCAACACACCCACAGACACCAAGAAATATCAAAACAACACCCAGCACACGGTATCACACACAATTATTGTCCTCTATCCCGAACCAACTTCCAGAAGCACATCCATACTCATATCTCTCACCGATCCATCCACTCACTCACAGACAACACGCAGCTGCATGCACGTCCTCCCGAAATCCATCCTTCAATCCTTCCTCGCGAGGACAGAGTCTACCTGGCCAGGCTGAGATGCGGACACCATCCAGCTCCTGAGCTATCAGAAGAGACTGGATGACTCCGTTGTCGACGCCTGCCCGGGATGTAACACAGCACCCCATACCATTAAACACATCATAGAAGACTGCATTTCACACAACCACTTACGCCAACAACACAATCTACACTCAATGAGAGCTCTGTGGGCCCGATCGTGGCCATGGCCTTTCTCAGGGACTCGGGGCTGTTCGGCCAGGCAGCTTAGGGAACAACAACAACAACAACAACTCACTAACTAAATTATATCAGGAGTACAATATTTCCTCACAATAGTCGCCTCGACTTGTTACTTATATCATGATCACAAAGTTCATTATCATACCGGCGAATTCTTCTTCTTAAATGCTACGAATAACAATGTTTCCTTTATAACAAAAAGTATATTTCATCATATGGACTAGTGTCCGTCCTAACTATTCTCAAGCTAGATCTAATCTATCTGCAACTATTATTTATCCCCACGTCATTCCTATAGTTGCTTCTAATTTTTAACCTCTTATTTCATCCTCCCCTTATCTTTATAGTTTACATTTGTCTACTAACCTAGAAGATCCTATACTATTGGTAGCTAAGTAGCATGGAGCCTTCTCTATCAATGGCAGCTATAATATTCTCTCAACACTTCATCCTTTTATTTAATTCATTAGTCTAATCTATTTCTTTTCAGTTTGTTCTATAAGAACACATAAATTTAAATGGTTGAAACCACTGGGTTTGTCAAACATTTCTCTCTCTTTTAATAATGGTATTTCGGGCCCATAAGGGTCCTGTAAAAAGTCTTGGGTATCTCTGGAACAATCTTCACCACCTCAAGGCCGGCCAATAGTTCTTCTGGAAATCTTCAGTTCCATCTACTATCTGTCGTCCCTCTTGAATTGCTTGGCTATATGTGTGTAATCCAGCAATGTGATGACAAGCACCAGGATACTTGTGGTGTATCTGGTTAGTAGACGAAAGCTGTGTTGGACCAGAGGTGGACTTTTTTGGGGCGGGATAGATGAGCTGGGAGGCTGGAGCAGGTGTAGCCAAGTTCCCATTGTTACGCTGGCCAGCTTGCCAGAATGTACTCGTACTCGCTAGCGCTCGCCAGGGCAGTGAAATGGGCTATAATAATCGTAGAACGATGTTCTTTCTTTCTTAGTATTCATGTTGTCACAGACAGATCAGTGGTGGTCTTTATTCTTGTCTGTGACACTTGGAAGTGTATTATATCATTGATAGAGTATAAGATATGTAGAGTGAATTGCAAGGAGAGAGAGCGAGAAGGAGCAGCGAGGTGGTAGTGTGTGCGTGTGTATGTATGTGTGCATCCCTCGCTTGGGCTGTGCCACCCGCTCGTGATTGGCCGGCGGGCCTGATGCGTCATATGACGCCTGCTCTTCATGACGTAGTCGTCTATGATTGGAGGCCGCTGTCCTAGTAATGTGGTGCGGGCATCCTTCCCGCGTGCCTCTTCAGAGCTTGGTATGTTGTGCTTGGTCCTAGACGTCCCTTGCAATCTGTCCCCAATCTAACCCTCTTTACTACTGTTTCTCTCTCTGAACTTCTTCTTTTCCATACTTCTTGTCTTTATTCAATTACTTATCCCTTCTGGTTCTGCATACGACTTCCATAGTCGGCCAGTCGTATTACCAGCACCAGTTCTCACATATATGTTTTGCACTAGCTTTAGGGATTATTAGAGTCATAGTCACATGGTATCATAGTATTGGGTGCTTCTAATTATTGAGTTGTTCTTTCCTACTATTTAATGCTAGACAGTGGAGGGTATCTTTGGTCATTGTCTGAGTTATGTATGTGGCAAGTCAGAGCCTGTACGACTTCGACGGAGCTAGGTAGCCTGTAACCATTGTGCATATTTTTCATTTGCGAGCGTAGCAGTATAGAAGCGAAGGGCTTTTGCCTACTCTTACATGTATGCTTGCTATCTCATATTGTTGACCTTTGTGGAGCGCCAGGGTAAGACCAGATACTTGAGATCTGGACTTACCAAGAGTCTTATTTATCTTAGTCACTTAACGTAACATAAGGGAAATCTGTTCAAGGGGAGACAGTAGGCTACGAGCATGCTTGCACTCTGCCTAGGTTCCTTGTACCTTTTATGCCACTGCTAGACTTTATTAGTGAGAAAGACAGCATTGTGTTTATTAACTTTAATTGCGTATGCTTTATGAATTATTCACGCCTTATTTTAGCCTAGGTTGATGCATAGTGCACAACCCAGTTTGGCTGTTACGTTGGCTAAGGAAGTACTGTTTTGAGTGGCTATTATTAGTGCTGTCACAGAGTTGTTGCACTCCCTTGTTTTATATATATGTATCCTACTTATTGGTGTATTTAAGATACACGCTTTGGTGTCCAGCCCCTGCATTATTTCTGTTCTATATTCGACGAGCATCTTAGAGCATCAGACGTTTTCAGAAGATTCCATATCTGTTTGCTGTAGGAGTAGACTTCCAGTGTTTTAATAGAGCATTGAAGAGTTTAGTGTTGAGTACAGACTCACACTAAAGTTAACATAAGCATATACTCCTTTATTAAATCTTGTTATAGTTTATTTAAGCATTGTTATTACTTGAGAGCATTTTATTAACGTAAAGTACTCCTGTTGTGAGTAGGCTTTGCCGTCACCGGAAAGCCTTTGTAGAAGTGCACTAAAACCCAGTTAATTGATACCCTGTTATCCAGTAGATTAACTCTGGAGGGTTTAAGTGTTTTGTTCACCGGCGTAATAGTTCGAGGGTTTGGAATTAGCGTACCGTTGTTGCAGATACAGCCTATCATCTAGTCCATTATTAAGTGCCCTTGTTTATTTCGTAGTGCCGGTCGTAACAAATGGCGACCTTAGTCCAGTATATAGTGAAACTGAATATTGGCAGTTTTTTTTTTTTTTTGGAGAAATCTTATTGCCATTTGGGGTTGAATTTATTTCTCGCAGTGTTGGCAGTGGACATTGTTTTGAGGATATATGCAACTTGTTGGAGTTTATTGGTGACCTAGTATTGCACTTAAAAACATCTTCGAATATTTTTGGTGAATAAAGCTACGCGAGAGTTTGGCTACTTTTGTCTTGACTTGAGAATTTTTTTGTTGACTCCATCATGTCACTGGACGGGTCTGAGCATAGTGAGGGCACAGTGCGAGAGACACGCGAGGAGATGGAGAAGGTGGAGTTGTTTAACGGCGTTCGGGTGGTGAACAATGAGGAGGATGCTCGGATTTTTTTGGAGGAGCCTGTGTCGGCGGACCGGGTGTCGGGGCTGGACCGGTACGGACTGCAGGTGTGTAGCCACGGTCTTAGGGTTTTCCGGTACTAGCGGTTTGTCGAGAAGTGAGCTGGTTACCTGTGTGCTGGGTGGGGTGCATGGGGGTTCGGGTGGAGCGGGAGCTGGGGCACCTTCGTCTCAGCCCCCATTTCACTCAACTCCTATCATGGCACCCCCTCGGGGTCCGGAGCCGAGTACGTTCCCGCAGGCCGATGCCCGCTGGCGGTTGGGTATGCCTCTAAGTGACTCACGGGGTGGGTCCCCGGTAGTAGCACCCCCTCCTCAGGGTTTGACTCCCGAGATGTTGTTTCAGCTCGAGCTCGCCAAACTTAAGCAGCAGAAGCAGGAGCGACAGGCTGAGCTCGAGCAGCGAAAGCATGAGGCTCAGCTCGAGTAGAGAAAGCATGAGGCTGAGCTCAAGTATAAGTCTGCAAGGTATAGTGCCGATATTGACCTAGAGAAAACTCGTGTAGAGGTGACGAGGAATCGGGTCGTCCAGGGGGGTCGACCCCATGACCAGTCCCTGTCGCATGTACTAAAGTTGGTTTCAGTGTTTGATGAGTCCGGAGTTACAGAATTCTTTCTCCGGTTTGAGAAAAAGTGCCGGGAGCACCAATGGCCCGAGGAGAAGTGGGCAGCCCTTGTCTCTTCACGATTGACAGGGAAAGCACTCAAGGCATACGATGTTTTACCCCTAGAGTCTTGTGTTGAATATGAGGAGTTGAAAGAGGCTGTCCTGAGGGCGTATGAGCTACAGCCAGAGACCTATAGGCTGAAGTTTAGGGCTGTTCCTAAGAGAAAGGAGAGTACTTTCCAGGAACACGCTAGAGAGCTGTCAGATGCATTTGAGAATTGGTTAAGGTCGGAGAAGGCAACTACTTTTGATGCAGTGAAGCAATTAGTGTTGTTAGAATTTTTTTTCAAATGTACTGGCAGTGACTTGACTCTTAACCTGAAAGAAAAGCAACCTAAAACTCTGCAGGAGGCGGCTCAGATGGCTGACCTCAGGTTGATTCGGGTGCGGGTCTGCACAGAGAGCTGAGGCAGGTAACCAGGGGCGTTCCACTCCACCCCCCTCGAATTAAGGACACAACTAATTACCCATTTAACCCTTAATTAGCGGCGAGCAACATAAGTCGAGTTAAATAAAGCTGGACTATGTGGCGGCGCTCGACATAGGTCGAGTGGCAATTTCAGCACGTAATGTGGCTGAGAGAGAGAGACAAGTGGTGGCAGGAGACTAGCGAGCGTATGACTGCTCCAGACCACCGCGGCGAACCTACTGACACAAATCTCAGCTCCCTCCTCCCTCTCTCACTCGCTACATACTCAATTATGTACCGAAAGTACCGAATTACCTGCTTTTTGCACTCGCGTTGCACGGTTATTGCAAGAAAACTATCCATCATACAAGGATCGTTATGGTGTCATTCGAAAGCTCTGTTTATGCCCTTTCAGGGATAGGTACTTGTTTTACGTTCTGGGTCTTATTTAGGCATGAAAATGATCACGTAAACAGCCCTATTTTGGCTAAAAACACCCCGCTGTGCGGTACATATAAATAAACCGCATAGGCCGCTCGTAAGGTGTTAAGAGTACTGGTGCCAATTTTGATCCCAAGTCGAAACCCTTCCCGTTAAAGAAAGGCCAGGGCTCTTCCTTACCTCAGAGGAAGTCCAGGAGCGAAGTGGAGTGTTTCAAGTGTCATGAGAAGGGGCATATTGCGCACTCATGTCCGAGCACACCACCTACAGCAGTGGTGTCACTAGTGAGCAACATCGGTGAGTCTTTGAGGTCTTCCGCGTTTGCCCGGGGTAATATGTCGGTTGCGAAGTCACAGTCGGTGCAGAAGCAGCAGGAGGGCTCGTCACCCGTCCGAGATGCTTTTTGCGGTCATAGGGGGCACGGCACTGTGAGGTGGGATGGTGTGGAGCATAGGCTTGAGTTGCTGCGTGATACGGGCGCTTCCCAGACACTTATTAAGAACTTAAGTGGCAAGCCTATTAACGCGGCTCGGGTTGTGGTGGTTCAAGGTATCAATGCTACGCGGTCTTACCCGCTGGTCAGAGTGGAGCTTGAGGTGGACGGTGTGACACGGGAGTTGGATGTGGGTGTTGTGGAGAAATTGCCAGTTGAGGGGGTCGACCTCCTTCTCGGTAACGACTTTGCGGTGCCTACTTCCGAGGTTCCACCCTTAGTCGTTGCCGAGAGGGCGGCCGACACGAGTAGGGAGGGGCAAGAGGGGCTCGAGAGATCTCAGTCCGCTCAGGTGTCACAGCCTAGTACCCAGGTTTCAGACCAGTGGAGGAAGGGTCGGAAGGAGAAAGTCAAGGGTGGTGGTCGGGTTGAGAGTTTGGACCCAGCGACACTCCTTGGTGACTCGGTACTTGCATCAAATTTGAGCTCCGGAGTGGCCCCAGAACCTCTCCCCCCTAGTGACATGGTAGGGCGTGATGGCACTCCGTGACAGAGTAGTTCCCAGGTGCAACTAAAAGATCTTAGTCTTGAGAGTTGTGGGAACAGGGCTATTGAACTCGACGAGGACGGGGAAGCATGTCATGTGAACCTGTTAAAGGAGTTTGTGAGGCAACCACCTGAGCAGCCTACTGTCCCTGTGTTGGTCTGCAGCGGCCAAGGTGGAGAAGGAGAGGGGGGCAGTGGGGCACAGGTGGAGGAAAGTTGGGATTGTCATGTCTCGGCGGAGCAGTGGGCGGGGAACACGAGTCAGGTGGCTGTGGAAGCGCTTGAGCACCTGCCTGAGCAGCAGTGTGCAGCGATCCAGCACCTGCTCGGTTCATACCCCACTGTTTGTGCCGAGCACCCAGGCCTCACAACTCATGCGGTGCACGATGTTCCGCTGGCAGGGCACTTGGGTGGGAGTAAACCGTTGGCCTCGTTGTTGAAGCTGTTCAAGGTGGGCGACGAGGCTTTGGCATGGTTGTCAGGTCAGGGTCGACCCATGGCTGCTAAGGTTGGTGGTCAGTATCAGGCCATTAAGCAGATTGGTGAGGTGAACTATGGACTAGATACGCCGGACCGTCGCAAAGCCTCCCAATGCTGCCCTAGTAAAATGCAACAGCCCTACCATAGACCGACTGTATCTGGCCATGGCGCTGAAGGCGGTGATGCTGCGCAGGCAGATGTAGTCGCAAGGAATGCGGGGGTGCGCATGTACGGTATCGGTGGGGAAGCCTTAGCACTTATGAACTATGGGAGTGACTGCACAGGTGGTATAGATTGTCCCTCTTATGACCTGGCTGTTCTAGGGACAGAGGTGGAGAAGGAGGGAGATTATAGTTTAGAAACTGACGTCCCGACTGGGTTGTGGGAGGGCAATGAGCATGTTGTTCTTCGAGATAAGTTGCAACCTCTTGTTCCTAAGCGTCAAGAGAAGTTGTTTACTAGGCTGTGGCAGTACGTCCGCATGGTTCTCCAGGCCTGATGTACGGGGGGGCACCCGACATAGAGGCTGGAGACAGTGCAAAGCTCAAATTGGCTCCCTACCGTATAAATCCTGCTCGACAGCCTGTTGTAAAAGCAGAGCTGGACTACATGTTGGAGAAGGGTCTGAGGGATAAGGGATATCGTGAGTGGTCGTTGCCAGTAACTTTGCAACCTGAGTTAAGAGGCAAGATCCGTGTTTGTGTTGTTTGCAAGAGTGTTGGTGCATCATCCCTGACAGACGCCTATACCTTACCCAGAGTTGACGACCCCATAGACCGCATCGTGGCTGCCTCGTTTATCACTAAGCTGGAAATAGTGAAAGGTTATTGGCAGGTCCCGTTGCCGGAGAGAGCGAAGAGAAGTGCCAGTCTTGTAATGGACTGGCCAGTTTATCAGTGTCAGGTGTTGTTTTGCTGCCGGAACACAAGTTGGATGTGTGGCATGTTAAGGGCACTGATAATGTTCTGGCTGATTGTTTGTCACGGGAGGGTATGTTTTAAGGAGCACCCTCGCCGTTCAGTTAGTGTTGGTTTGAGAGTGGAGAAAAATTAGGCTTGGCCCTGTATTGCAAAGCCGCCAAAAACACTATTGACAAAATACAAAACCTCACATAAAAACTCTTTCTTTTTGATAGTATATAAGTGCAGTATGTTACACCAAGAATCTAAGACATCCTGAGTTTTTGTCTTAGTAGGCTAGGTGAAGCTTGCTCGTTGAGCGTAATATTGTTAAGTGATACTATTATTTTGGGGAAGTGTTGTGTAGATTTTTTTGTTTATATAATGAAGTGTTTTATGTTTGTGATTGTGCCTTGTTTTCACAACTTGGGGGAGTAGCTGGGTGATGCGGGGTTGGTGGGCATTCTGTCTGGTCAGATGTGGCGTTCACCTGAGGTTAAAACGTCCCACATCTTGGGCGGGGTGTTACGCTGGCCAGCTTGCCAGAATGTACTCGTACTCGCTAGCGCTCGCCAGGGCAGTGAAATGGGCTATAATAATCGTAGAACGATGTTCTTTCTTTCTTTGTATTCATGTTGTCACAGACAGATCAGTGGTGGTCTTTATTCTTGTCTGTGACACTTGGGAAGTATTTTATATCATTGATAGAGTATAAGATATGTAGAGTGAATTGCAAGGAGAGAGAGTGAGAAGGAGCAGCGAGGTGGTAGTGTGTGCGTGTGTATGTATGTGTGCATCCCTCGCTTGGGCTGTGCCACCCGCTCGTGATTGGCCGGCGGGCCTGACGCGTCATATGATGCCTGCTCTTCATGACGTAGTCGTCTGTGATTGGAGGCCGCTGTCCTAGTAAGGTGGTGCGGGCATCCTTCCTGCGTGCCTCTTCAGAGCTTGGTATGTTGAGCTTGATCCTAGATGTCCCTTGCAATCTGTCCCCAATCTAACCCTCTTTACTACTGTTTCTCTCTCTGAACTTCTTCTTTTCCATACTTCTTGTCTTTATTCAATTACTTATCCCTTCTGGTTCTGCATATGACTTCCATAGTCGGCCAGTCGTATTACCAGCACCAGTTCTCACATATATGTTTTGCACTAGCTTTAGGGATTATTAGAGTCATAGTCACATGGTATCATAGTATTGGGTGCTTCTAATTATTGAGTTGTTCTTTCCTACTATTTAATGCTAGACAGTGGAGGGTATCTTGGGTCATTGTCTGAGTTATGTATGTGGCAAGTCAGAGCCTGTACGACTTCGACGGAGCTAGGTAGCCTGTAACTATTGTGCATATTTTTCCTTTGCAAGCGTAGCAGTATACAAGCGAAGGGCTTTTGCCTACTCTTACTTGTATGCTTGCTACCTCATTTTGTTGACCTTTGTGGAGCGCTAGGGTAAGACCAGATACTTGAGATCTGGACTTACCAGGAGAGCCTCCTAGTCACTTAACGTAACATAAGGGAAATCTGTTCAAGGGGAGACAGTAGGCTATGAGCATGCTTGCACTCTGCCTAGGTTCCTTGTACCTTTTATGCCACTGCTAGACTTTATTAGTGAGAAAGACAGCATTGTGTTTATTAACTTTAATTGCGTATGCTTTATGAATTATTCACGCCTTATTTTAGCCTAGGTTGATGCATAGTGCACAACCCAGTTTGGCTGTTACGTTGGCTAAGGAAGTACTGTTTTGAGTGGCTATTATTAGTGCTGTCACAGAGTTGTTGCACTCCCTTGTTTTATATATATGTATCCTACTTATTGATGTATTTAAGATACACGCTTTGGTGTCCTGCCCCTGCATTATTTCTGTTCTATATTCGACGAGCATCTTAGAGCATCAGACGTTTTCAGAAGATTCCATATCTGTTTGCTGTAGGACTAGACTTCCACTGTTTTCATAGAGCATTAAAGAGTTTAGTGTTGAGTATAGACTCACACTAAAGTTAACGTAAGCATATACTCCTTTATTAAATCTTGTTATAGTTTATTTAAGCATTGTTATTACTTGAGAGCATTTTATTAACGTAAAGTACTCCTGTTGTGAGTAGGCTTTGCCGTCACCGGAAAGCCTTTGTAGAAGTGCACTAAAACCCAGTTATCCAGTAGATTAACTCTGGAGGGTTTAAGTGTTTTGTTCACCGGCGTAATAGTTCGAGGGTTTGGAATTAGCGTACCGTTGTTGCAGATATAGCCTATCATCTAGTCCATTATTAAGTGCCCTTGTTTATTTCGTAGTGCCGGTCGTAACACTATTGTTGCCCAGGTGAGGGATAGAGTGTGATTTGCTGGCAAGTGAACCCAGTGGGACTCGTGACGGGAGTGACGTCTGGATGGAATGGAAGTATATAGTAAAGGTGAGGCAAGTAATCAAATTTACCCTAGTGATACGACCTACGCCAAGGCCGATTTTACACTCCAGGTACCCAGTTTAACGTATGGGTGGGACGAGGCGAACACGAGAGAAGGCCTGCCCAATGGCCACTGAGCAATCCTGGTGGCTAACCAAGTTCTCAGTCTCGTGTGTTGATTGGTTGTAGGAAGCCACCAATCAGGCCCCTGAATTCATTTTAGCCACCATGAATCCAGGTACTCATTTTCGTCTGAGTGAGACGGAACTGACAGGGAATGGAGTTTGTTCAACACTCCTGGGCTACTTAAACCCTGGTGGCAAGCCAGGGAAATTTCACCCACCGCTAGGGCAACATCTGGTCAATGTCGGTACCGGGTGCAATCACCCAACAGGTGCGGTCACCCATCCAACTACTGACCAGACCCTACGTTGCTTAACCTTCTGATCTGAATGAATGAATGAATGAATAAATATAGAAAAGGTGGGTGAGGGTGAAAGAAGGGAAGTTTTTATTGGTTAAGTAGGAGAGTCAGTGATAATAGTGGCGAAATAGGGTGTCGGGGCTTGACCCAACGTGCGTGAGTTGAATAATTGAGCTGGGGTTGAGTTGATTTAGTTGGAGAAGTTACTTTAATGAGATTCAGGATGGCTTGCCAAGAAGGGGGCAAGGGATGGGGACCAGTTAATTTTGGGTGGTATAAAATCGAAAGTGCTTGCATGTTTTTTGGGGGTTGTATTTTTGGGTGGTAGTATTCGAAAATGGTATAGGTGGAGGTACTTTTGGGTGGCATTGAGTCAAAAGGTGTACTGCTGGGGAATTCTGTCAGTGGCAGAACCTGTAAGAAGGCTGTACTGTTATTATTATAGGAGTTACGTTAAAAGGTTGTTGTCTTGTACTTGTCTGTGAAATTATACATTTTAATGGGAAGTGAAGCTAGGAATCTAGGTCAGGAGTGGTAGGGAGGCTGGACTGTGGACGAGCCGGCATGACCCACCTCCTCTACCAATCCTGATTTTAAGTGAATATTGGAATGGGTGCCTCTCTGTTGTTGTGGTGAATAGGTTTGACAAGGGGCGGTGTAAAAGTATGGTGCATATTAGGATGAAGTATTCATGAAAGTTCTCAAGTTTTATAATTTGTTTTTCTGCTAATTGCTGCCAATAAGTATTTAGAGGGGGGATGTGTGCTAGATTGTGAAGATGTCGTGCCGTCTGGAACTCATACCACTGAGTCCCGAACATCCACCTCATTGCTTTATTTTGTATTCTTTGATATGTAGTTGGTTGGTAGGGGCCGAAAGTGAAATGCTGAGTGGGACGTAGCACAAAAGAGGTCTTATAAGTGCTTTGTATAAGTGAAGCTTGGTTTTTATTGAGGCATTTCTGAAACGATAGATGGTTTGTAGTGATTTTGATGCAATGGCAATGGAAGTTTGTGCTTGTTTGTGGAATCGGATGTTTTGTCGAATGTGAGGCCGAGTACTTTGTTTGTGGGAGAGACATTTATTTGTGTGCGGTTAGGGACAGGTGCTCGGGATTTCTGGAATAAGGGTCTTGGGCGGAGATGTCCCTTGGCAAAGTATGTGATGTGTGATTTTTGAGGATGAGCCTGAATCCGCCATTTTTGCTCCCATTGTGCTACTTTGTCAAGTTCTCTTTGAGCTCTGTTTGTCAATGCGTCTATTGTGTCTGCTCTTATTATTTGCGTCACATCGTCTGCGTACATTACTGTGAGAGAGTCATTGTGAGTGGGGTTGGGAAAGTCATTTGTGTATAGGATGTAGAGGTAGGAGCGAGCACTGAGCCTTGAGGTACGCCTGCGTTTAGTGGAAATGAATCTGAATAAAGATTTAGAAAACTTAATTTTGGCTGTTCTATTATCCAAAAGTTGCAGAGAAGTTTCTGAGTAATTAATGGGAAGTTGAAATTTTCGCAGATTTTGTACTTCAAGCCTTCCGTGCCACACTGTGTCAAAAGCTCGTTTTATGTCTTTTGTAATTAAGGCTGTCTTGTTTTTTCGTCTGGACTGTTTGTTTATGTGAAGGTAGTTTGTGATAATGTTGTAGTGCTTCTTGTGTCGATCTGTGTTGTCTAAAACCAAATTGCATGTTCGTGAGGAGTCCTTCGTCTTCGAGAAATAGTCTGAGTCGGTGGTTTATGATACGTTTCTAGAGTCTTCCCAAGAGTCTCAAGTAGACTAATGGGTCTGTAGTTTAGTGGATTAGTCTTGTCTTGGTTTTTCTTGGGAATGAGGATATGGTCGCTGTCCTTGAAGCAGACGGGAAAGTAGCCTGATGCCAGGATGGCGTTGTAGAGGGCGTGAGTGCTGTTATGAAAGTGTTAGGTAGGTGCTTTACAATGTGGTGATTAATACCCGTGGCACCAGGCGCCTTTCTCCGTGTTTTAGACAGGATGAATTTGGCTTCGTCTGGCACAATGGGGGCAGAGAGTATGTTTTGAGGGTCAAGTGTGTTTAGGTTAATGTGTTTGTCATGGGAGATGTTGTCAGGGATGGTATGAGATGTTGTTCTATATTGCGGAATGTGTTGTTCGGCAGGCCTTTCAATGGGTGTGGGTGGTATACTTGTTGCCATGTCTTTTTAAATGTATCTGTGATAGCCCTAGGATCAGTAATTTTGTTGCCATTAACAGTGAGGGAGGATGTTCTGGGAGTGGTATTACCTTTTTAAAACGTTTTATATGTTGCCAGAATTCCCAGGGCTTAGTTTTCCTGTTTTGTTTCTGCTGAGTGTAACCTAGGTGAGTCCAGTGAGCATCATGATCAGATTGCAGGCTGTTAAGGATGTGAGTTCTGAGGTTGGAGAGATCGTAACGTACTCGGCCTGGTATGTGGTTGTGTTTGTTCTGTTCGAATCGACGACGATAGCACACTAGGAGTCGTTGTGTTCTGATGGAGGGTCTGAAAGTGTGTTTGATTTTGTATGTAGTTTTTGGGATGGTTGTGTTTGGCTGCATTTATGATTTTGTTCTGTAGGTTCTCAATTTGTTGGTCTATGTGTGGTGTAGTGTTGTCCCTCATAGTCGTGTATGTAGTTGTCTTCTGATAAATGTTTTTGAATTCTTCCCAGTTTGCTTGTGAGTAGTTAAAATGAGATTGACATGGGACTTGAATTGGGTTTGAAGAAATTGACATGAAAACTGGGATGTGATCTGATCCTGAAAGTGGCCCTGGGGAAATATCATGATGGAATATATTAAAAGCTTGGTTTGAAAAAATTAAGTCAGGTTTACCATTACCGTTTGGTGTGAAAACTGTGTTGAAATCTGGGCCTTGAAAAGTTAATCTTTTGTGGTTGTGTAGTGCTAATAGTTTGAATTCCACGTTGATTAATGGTATTATGTTGGTAAAGCTTGGTGTCTAGCGTTAAAGTCTGCAAGTATAAGTGTAGGTGCATTGTTATTGAATAAGGTATTTAAAGTGTGTGTAAGGGATGTAGGTATTGGGTCTGACATATGTGGTGGCAACTATGAGGGGTCCGAGTGTTGTGTGTGTTTTAACTGCAAGGAAATGCTTGTATGTCCCTCTGTGATGAATTCGTGTTGAATGGTGCTTTTTATCATGATTGCAACTCCATCGTTTGGCATCGCCGACGGTCTGTCGTGTTGTGTAACCAAAGAATCTAATTTTATGTGTGTTGTATCGTACAGGTGCTGTTAATTAGTATTATGTCTGGTTCATTAATCTAAAAATTAATTGTGTGAGTAGGTGTCTGTTATTGTAGTAGTGTCTTATGTTGAATTGGATGACTCTTAACATGATGGGGAATCGTGAAGTGAGCTATGTGTGGGGAAGTGGGGGGATGGGTGGGGCCCGGGTTGGAGAGGAGAGGATGAGGAGCGGACTCCTCCAAAAGATGGAGATTTGGAGGTAGATTTGGTGTTTTTTTCTTGGGGTTTCGACTTTACGTGACTTTGACCGGGAGAACGGTTTAATTCAGGGGAGGATATCTCAGGCTGGACTGGTGGGTTTTCCGTTTTGGAGGAGAGTGGGGAGGATTGGTGGCCTTTTTTGGTGTAGAGGGGGGTGGGGGAGGCATGAAGGATGTTGGGGTAGTAAGGTTAGGAAGGTCAGGGTCAGATGCATTGA
The DNA here is from genome assembly GCA_032716605.1 of Paralithodes platypus. Classification (NCBI taxonomy): domain Eukaryota; kingdom Metazoa; phylum Arthropoda; class Malacostraca; order Decapoda; family Lithodidae; genus Paralithodes; species Paralithodes platypus. The sequence continues at coordinate 43,429,435 of CM064497.1, read as the reverse complement.
GAGTTGGGACAGTGACATTTGTGAGGGGGGGGGTTTGGGTAGGAGATCTTGAGGTTCATTTTCAGTGGTGAGAGGGATTGACATTTCAGGGATTTCGTTGGCGCTTGGGGGTTGAGGAATAGGGGTAGTGGAGGATGAGTTGGAGGTAGAGGTTGAGGGTATTGGAATAGGAAGAGGAGTGGCTGAGAGAGATGGATTATGAGAGTTCTTGCTATGCTGGAACCAAGACTCAGGGATCATGATGGCAGGGAGATTGTGGGCAGTCAGGCCATCATTTAGTAGCTTGTTAAACTGTGGGGTGACTTTTTGGTTCGTGAGGTGGAGTGCAACATTAACAAGGACTGAAGTTTGGGCGAATATTTCGCGGTTGAACAATGGGCCGGGAGGATTGATGTTGGGTGGGGTAGGGGGGGAGGATTGAGGGATGTGTGAGGTGCTCGCTGAAGCATATGATTTGGCAGTGACTGGGTGGGATGAGAATAAAGGACGTGTTTGGTTGGGATTGGTTGGAGTGGCCTTTGCGTTTTTTCTAGTGTCTTTTAAGACATTGAGACGGAAGGGATGATCTGAATGAATGAATGAATGAATATAGAAAAGGTGGGTGAGGGTGAAAGAAGGGAAGTTTTTATTGGTTAAGTAGGAGAGACAGTGATAATAGTGGGAGAAATAGGGTGTCGGGGCTTGGCCCAACGTGCGTGAGTTGAATAATTGAGCTGGGGTTGAGTTGATTTAGTTGGAGAAGTTACTTTAGTGATTCAGGATGGCTTGCCAAGAAGGGGGCAAGGGATGGGGAGCAAGTTAATTTTGGATGGTATAAGATCGAAAGTGCTTGCATGTTTTGGGGTTGTATTTTTGGGTGGTAGTATTCGAAAATGGTATAGGAGAGGGTAATTTTGGGTGGCATTGAGTCAAAAGGGGTACTGCTGGGGAAGTCTGTCAGTGGCAGAACCTGTAAGAAGGCTGTACTGGATGATCGAATGAATGAATGAATGAATATAGAAAAGGTGGGTGAGGGTGAAAGAAGGGAAGTTTTTATTGGTTAAGTTTAAGTAGGAGAGACAGTGATAATAGTGGGAGAAATAGGGTGTCGGGGCCCCAACGTGCGTGAGTTGAATAATTGAGCTGGGGTTGAGTTGATTTAGTTGGAGAAGTTACTTTAGTGATTCAGGATGGCTTGCCAAGAAGGGGGCAAGGGATGGGGAGCAAGTTAATTTTGGATGGTATAAGATCGAAAGTGCTTGCATGTTTTGGGGTTGTATTTTTGGGTGGTAGTAATTCGAAAATGGTATAGTGGAGGTAAATTTGGGTGGCATTGAGTCAAAAGGGGTACTGCTGGGGAAGTCTGTCAGTGGCAGAACCTGTAAGAAGGCGTACTGTTATTATTATAGGAGTTAGGTTAAAAGGTTGTTGTCTTGTACTTTGTCTGTGAAATTATACATTTTAATGGGAAGTGAAGCTAGGAATCTAGGTCAGGAGTGGTAGGGAGGCTGGACTGTGGACGAGCCGGCATGACCCACCTCCTCTACCAATCCTGATTTTAAGTGAATATTGGAATGGGGTGCCTCTCTGTTGTTGGGGTGAAGGAGGTTTGACATGGGGCGGTGTAAAATTATGTTGAAAATTTGGATGAAGTTATCATGAAAGGTCTCAAGTTTTATAATTTGTTTTTCTGCTAATTGCTGCCAATAAGTATTTAGAGGGGGGATGTGGGCTAGATTGTGAAGATGTTGTGCCGTCTGGAACTCATACCACTGAGTCCCGAACATCCACCTCAGTGCTTTATTTTGTAATCTTTGATATTTTAGTTGTTTGGTAGGGGCCGAAAGTGAAATGCTGAGTGGGACGTAGCACAAAAGAGGTCTTATAAGTGCTTTGTATAAGTGAAGCTTGGTTTTTATTGAGGCATTTCTGAAACGATAGATGGTTTGTAGTGATTTTGATGCATAGGCAGTGGAAGTTTGTGCTTGTTTGTGGAATCGGATGTTTTTGTCGAATGTGAGGCCGAGTACTTTGTTTGTGGGAGAGACATTTATTTGTGTGCGGTTACGGACAGGTGCTCGGGAGTTCTGGAATAAGGGTCTTGGGCGGAGATGTCCCTTGGCAAAGTATGTGACGTGTGATTTTTGAGGATGAGCCTGAATCCGCCATTTTTTGCTCCCATTGTGCTACTTTGTCAAGTTCTCTTTGAGCTTTGTTTGTCAATGCGTCTATTGTGTCTGCTCTTATTATTTGCGTCACATCGTCTGCGTACATTACTGTGAGAGAGTCATTGTGAGTGGGGTTGGGAAAGTCATTTGTGTATAGGATGTAGAGGGTAGGAGCGAGCACTGAGCCTTGAGGTACGCCTGCGTTTAGTGGAAATGGATCTGAATAAGATTAGAAAACTTAATTTTGGCTGTTTCTATTATCCAAAAGTTGCAGAGAAGTTTCTGAGTAATTCATGGGAAGTTGAAATTTTCGCAGATTTTGTACTTCAAGCCTTCGTGCCACACTGTGTCAAAAGCTCGTTTTATGTCTTTTGTAATTAAGGCTGTCTTGTTTTTTCGTCTGGACTGTTTGTTTATGTGAAGGTAGTTTGTGATAATGTTTAGTGCTTCTTGTGTCGATCTGTGTTGTCTAAAACCAAATTGCATGTTCGTGAGGAGTCCTTCGTCTTCGAGAAATAGTCTGAGTCGGTGGTTTATGATACGTTCTAGAGTCTCTTCCCAAGAGTCTCAAGTAGACTAATGGGTCTGTATTTTAGTGGATTAGTCTTGTCTTGGTTTTTCTTGGGAATGAGGATAATGGTCGCTGTCTTGAAGCAGACGGGAAAGTAGCCTGATGCCAGGATGGCGTTGTAGAGGCGAGTGAGTGCTGTTATGAAAGTGTTAGGTAGGTGCTTTACAAGGTGGTGATTAATACCCGTGGCACCAGGCGCCTTTCTCCGTGCTTTAGACAGGATGAATTTGACTTCGTCTGGCACAATGGGAGCAGTGAGTATGTTTTGAGGGTCAAGTGTGTTTAGGTTAATGTGTGTGTCATGGGAGATGTTGTTCTATATTGCGGATGTGTTGTTCGGCAGGCCTTTCAATGGGGTGTGGGTGGTATACTTGTTGCCATGTCTGTTTAAATGTATCTGTGATAGCCCTAGGATCAGTAATTTTGTTGCCATTAACAGTGAGGGAGGATGTTCTGGGAGTGGTATTACCTTTTAAACGTTTTATATGTTGCCAGAATTCCCAGGGCTTAGTTTTCCTGTTTTGTTCTGCTGAGTGTACTAGGTGAGTCCAGTGAGCATCATGATCAGATTGCAGGCTGTTAAGGATGTGAGTTCTGAGGTTGGAGAGATCGTAACGTACTCGGCCTGGTATGTGGTTGTGTTTGTCTGCAGCCCTCGCCCCCTTTATAGCCCCGCCTCACGAATTGCCGCGCTGTGATTGGTTGAGCCAGCCGCCCGGGCAGTGCTTTCTCCAGCCGCACGGTTTGAAAATGTCTTCCCCTCTCCTCTGGTCTTATCTCTTCGTAATATGTCCCAGGGAGATGGTTGCAAAGGTCTTGTAGTGGCTTACGGGAGTATAGGGCTTGCACTGATGTCATAGACCTATTGTAACTCAAAGAAACGGCCTGTGGAGGGAGCGAGAGCGATTTGAAAGGTGAAGATGTGTGCGCAGCTGGCTCAGTATTTGCTTGCTCCGACAATGGAGGCTCCTGATTGGCTGCACGGAAGGGTGTGGCAGAGTTGTGGGAAACGTCAGGAATGTCAAACTCAGCTGGTTTAAAGAGATAGTCAAATGTAGCGCATTAATTGGCTGGCAGGATTCTAACTTTAAGTATTATTTGTATTATCATCAGTATTATTATTATGTGTATTTCTGCATCTCTCATGTTCCAATTCTTCTTATATTTATTTAAAGCGTATTCTTCAAGTTAACGAAATCGATCCACTTTAATTTCAGTTTCACACACACACTCACAAATATGTAAGTCCGATATACAGTGTATAATTTATAACTATGTATAAGTATAAATTATTTATATATTATTAGTGGCTGTATTAGTAGGCCTAGTACTATTGTGTATATCTCTATATCGCGTTTATGAAGTCTGCACTTCAAAATTGACAGCTGCATCCGGCTTACACATACAAAGATTAGGAAGGATCTTTATGAATTAAGGAGGTAAAATTTATGTCAATTAATCCTTTCAAATCATACGTTTTCTTAAATTGAATCTATTTTTTATTAATTACACCACAACACCAAACACCTCCAATGAAATTAATGAAATCATATATGTGATCCACTAGGATTCGAACCCGGGTTATCACACACAGATTTTTAGACACCTTAACCATTACACCACCAAGACGGTTAAAGGTTTATGCACACGCCTACGACTTATTATCCATTCTCGAATACTGGATATTAATCTAATCATGTTCATATTATTCCCACCGCACTATGGTAGCCTAATGTTTAAGTGAGAGGATATAATATTCATGGGGCACAGATCATATAGTATTATCGTCTCCTAATAGCCAGAATAAAAACAAATACGAAAAAAACCCGCAACCTTGACTGTAAAAATTGTTTTATTAATGCCAATATTACTTTAGAATGGTATATTATTGTGAACACTTTAATTACTTTTTCAAACCCCTTTATTTTTTCAGTGTAGTATATTGGAAGGGTTAATGAAGCAGCATTAATACCTTGTACACCGTTAATAAACGCACCGACTTGATAGTATAGAGAAGGAATCTAGACAAATGTTTTCAAGTGATAAACATCGAAAAATTTCCAGACTGCAGTAACGTTTTGAATCTTATTCTGTAGGGGGCAGCGCTGCGTCAATTGCAGTTAAAGTTACTTCTGTTGCAGCGTTGTCTAGGACAAACCCTATTTTGCTGGACTATCTATGGAGGCAGGGGCCTAGGAATCCTCCTCCCCTTGTATAATTCTCCTACTGGACGAGAACAGAGAAACGGGCGAGAGAACGCAAAAGTGGTCCCGGACCCTGAGAATAGGAACTTTAAATGTTATTTCTGTTTGGGCTCTGTCTCGTGTCGGCCAACCCCAGCAATGGGGTACGTGCCTGAGTATATACATACTTACATGCATACATCTACTAATTTACTTCAATTGGCGATCACCAGAATCCTCCCCAGACATAAGTCCACAAGTGTACTACCATTCACATCTACCTCTGACTGTACACCCTCCCCTTCCACCACACCTTCTAATATCCTGTCGCCCACATTCAAAGTGTTATTTCCAATCAAACATATTCTATTACTCCTACCAAGGTTATCCAGGCACGCTTCCATACTTACCTCAAACTCCAGTCATGTGATTTCAACCTATATTCCACTAGGCAGTATGTCTTATAGCCAACTGCACCATAAAGGCTGTCATCTGCACCACCACAACGCAGGATTTACTGAGAGAGAGAGAGAGAGAGAGAGAGAGAGAGAGAGAGAGAGAGAGAGAGAGAGAGAGAGAGAGAGAGAGAGAGAGAGAGAGAGAGAGAGAGAGAGAGAGAGAGAGAGAGAATGCAGAGAGCGAGAGAGAGAGAGAGAGAGAGAGAGAGAGAGAGAGAGAGAGAGAGAGAGAGAGAGAGAGAGAGAGAGAGAATGGGGTGGAGTGGGGAGGGAGTGATGTAATAGTTTGAATTAACTAAGGATGGCTGACATGAACTAATAAATATCTAAATAAATGTAATTCTATTGCTTAAGACTACAATCATGACTTGACTAATACGAGTCAGGATAGTGATTGATAGAGTCAATAGAATGAGATTAGTTGCAACGCTGCTTGGAGAGGTAGGCCAAATAACAATACCTATGGGGGCAGGGGGCTAGGCATCCTATTCCCCTTGTAAAATTCATCTACACGACGTGACAGAGAAAGGGGCGAAGGAACGCGAAAATGGTCTCGGACCCTAAGAAATGGAACTTCAAATGTTGTTTCTGTTCGGGCTCTGTCTCAAGTCGGTCACCTCCAGCTTTAGGGTATTGTGCCTGAGTAATACATACATACACACATGTTTCCAAAATTACGAGTGAAATGACATTATTAACAAAGTAACAATTTAAGTTGATCGTTGGAAGTCTTTAGAGGCCCACTGACACCGACTAACTGATTTGTGACTTCTATAGCATTCTTATATAAGTGTGTAGATTATACTGCACCTCTTACAGTTAACTATGTGTTCTGTTAGCAATTATAATATCTCGGTGTAAATACTGCATATCCGGTTGATATGGCAACACAATTATGACGTCATGGATGGACTATTAAGTATGATACAAGCTTAATATTCTTATCAATGAAACAAAGTAATCATAATTTTAAACATAACATTGTTAACTATTATTTGTCATAAGACACATATATAATGAATCCTGACCATTGACGTTATCTGTAGAGAGTTGCCTTTGAGCTGCCACTACTGAGATAATTATCAATGTTTACACTGATTGGAATATAAGATATCTACCATTTGCTTATTTATTTATGTTATTATACAGTCATATTAATTATTATTTGAACAAGAAGATGAATGATTACTAATTAATCCCAGTAATTTTATATATATGGCTCAAATAGTTTAACAAAATAGCTCGCCGCTGTATCTTAGGTGTGCGTTCAATTATTGTCTTGAATTTCCTGTCCCCGACTGTACCTACTGTAAATGATTTATGAACGAAGATGAGGGATGAAATATAATGTCAGTGTGCCTTTAACCTTATCTGGTTCGAGGTCGGCCTTTGTGGACCCTCACTTTTTCACTCCGTTAATTTGTAGACTTTAAGAAGCTTCACCTCATTAGTTTGGCGACTATAAGACTCTTCACCACATATCTCTTTATTTGAGGGGCGAGCGATAACAAACCAGCAATTTAGGAGAAACCGCCCAATAAATGTTCTACTGAAAATGTATATACCATGCATATTTAGCTTGAAGCGGGTCTTGGTAGTTTTTATAATAATAATAATAATAATAATAATATAATAATAATAATAATTATTATTGTTATACCACAACCGGAAACACCACAGGGCCAAGATACCACAGTTACCCCCCCTCCAAAACCATGTGGGAAGCCAACACAGAAAACGGTCCCACAAGGCATCATAGCCCCCCTTGAAATATCAAAACAAACCGTGTGCCACTCCTAGGGTGGAAAGCACCTAGAAAGTAGATAGATATCCGGACCAGGTAGGGAAAATTATCTCACCTCCATTCTGAGATCCAGTTGCTTACCAGCTCCAAGGTGGTTTCCCGCCCGACCTACTCCTTATATGCAAAACGGCAAATCCTGAGCAAGTTTACCTAGAACGCTTTCCACCTCTGGGACCCAGAATGCTTTCCAGCTTCTTGCTAACTTGACCTACTAAGTTATTACTGCGATATAAAGACGCTTGAAATAGTTTAGGCCTGGCTTTTAGGCCCCCTTTTTACTGTAAGTTATTTCATTCACCAGTTGCTATTTTAAAACCCTCACACGCTATCCGTAACTTTAATGATCCCTTAATAGGTATATTGTCACACGTTTGTCTAACCTCTAGGTTACCAAACCGCTGAATACCTGTAGATGGAAAGCTTTACCAATACATACACTTACACTAAACTTCAGCTATGGATTCCCCCATGTAATTTGAGTCTAATTAGGAGTCATTATTCATACTTCACGTCTCTCTGAATATGTGCTAATATTGTATATAATTACATGTATCCTTGTGTACCACACTAAGTTTTATGTTGATGTTCAACCATGCATTGTACCTGTATGTATACAATTATATATGAATATCAACCCACTACTTAAATAATGAAACTTGTACACCTCGAGTCGAGTCATGTCTGGCTTGCGTAGGAGGTAAGGATACAACACGCACACCTGGCCCTTCCGGCACTATCACGGCAACGGTGCAGTGGCATCTCTTATCAATTGACACCATAGGCCCCTTTCCCGCATTCAACTCACTCAGATTCGTGCTAACATTTGTCGACACGTACTTCAAGTTCTTGATCGCGATTCCAGTCAAAGACCACAATGCCAAGACGGTGGCAGATGCAATGTTAAACCACGTCTTCCCTAACTTTGGCCTTCTCCAGGCATTACATACTGACAATGCCCCTGAATTATCTGGCCAAATCTGGTCCGCGCTGTCATAACTGATAGGCTATGAAATTTCACATTCATCTCCGTACTGGCCAAAAGGTAACGTGATCTGTGAGAGAAGCCATAGGTCCATAAATAACAACTTGGACAAAACTCCTGGTGGGAAATACGAAGGATTGGCCCAGTCAGTTACACATGATCCTTTGATCCCACGAGACAATGGTATCACGCCGCATGAGAAAGTTTTTGGGATCGCCCCCGTTCTACTTTCTCTACGACACCTCATGCATCCCCCCTCGCCCTCTTTAGACACCACCCCCAAGGTCATGCACATTATAGCAAGGTTAAGACAATTGTAAGATTTCCAAGACATACCGGTCGACGCCAAAATCAATAGAAATCCATACTGAGTGGGAGACCAAGTCATGATAGCGAACCTTCCCATAACCAACAAACCTGCTCCTAAATTTAAGGGACCAATCACAATTTCAAAAATCCTGAATGATTACCAGGTCGTAGTAGACTATAACTTAGACTTGCGCGTATTTTGAAATAGGCATGCTAGGCGAGTCCATGTGGATATAAACCACATACACGTACCTATAAATACCCAACATCGTACGGCATCTACTAATTTAACCTGGCTTCCCGCTCCCACTTCCTCAAACCCCACATACCCCTCCACCACCCTCTCCTGATCCGCCAACCCCTTCCCCACTCCCGACAACTCACCCTCACATACTCCTCCATCCCCACACAACTCACCCTCACATAACCCTCCATCCTCTCCTGATCCACCAAACCCCTTCCCCACCTCCACACAACTCACTCTCACAAACCCCTCCAGCAGAAACCCACACCCCTCCTCCTCCACAACCCCCACCTCCAAACCAACCTAGCCTAGATTCAATAAATGCTAACACCCTACCTACCCTTCCTTCCACCTCCCTTCTCAACCTCAACCACAAGTTTCACCTAAAAAAAAATCAATAAACATCGCCATACCCGAAAATTTTCACCCACAAAATGTACAAATTAAACCTGTTCTCCAAAACTCCATGTCACACAGCCATACAATTTTGCAAACCCCTCCATCATCCACCCACCCATCCACTCATCAATCACAAAACCAAATAAACCCCACCACACCAGGAAGCCCCCCCTGAACAACTCCCTAAAAACACAAAGACTCGGTATGGCCGGGCATCAACCTCACCCAAAGACTAGGTATGAACTCTACCGTAATTCCCTCTACTTTAGCGTCGGTAGAGGTCCTTAAAAGGCAGGGAGACAGGTGAAGGGTCATCAGTCACCATCCAGCAGCCGCACAGTTAACACCTCAGCCCACACATCCAGAATAACCCACCAACGTGCTAGTAAAATTTGTCATCTGGATCTCGGGAGAGGGGAGGAAATGACGACTCAAGCACCCTGCCTAACTTATCCGTGCTCTGAGGAATGAATCACAACCAATGACGCTGATTGTGGTCCGGCGTAAGCTTCCCAGTCCCACACACAAGCGATGGTACCACACCCTACAACTTGTGCAGCCCACCACCGTCACTGAAACAGAAACAAAATTCACACCCAGCCACAAGGACTTGACTTTATTCAGGGCAGGAGTAGTGTTACACTACAACCGGAAACACCACAGGGCCAAGATACCGCAGTTACCCCCCTCCAAAACCAAGTGGGAAGCTAACACAGAAAACGTTCTCACAAGGCATCAAACCCCTCCTTGAAAAATCAAAACAAACCCCCACATTCCCTCCCCACCTCCCCCACCCCAAAGAGGCAACATGACCCGGACATGACGTCACGCCTTCAGCCCAACCTGGGATTTGACGACCAGGGCCGGGCCTCCACCAACCGTCTTGGACTTCCACCCAGAAGGCCCAGGGTCGCGCCCACGCTCGGCGCATTAAAGATTTTTCACAAGCACTGAGTCGTTACCATCCCTCATGAGCAAGGGGATGGGATAGTAGTACAGGACCCCAATGGAAATACGTCTAATCGGCCATATCGGGCTATCCTTAGCTGGCTTAGCATGCGCTAGCTTTAAGAACTATTATTATTATTATTATTATAACCGGGACGCCGGAACACCACCACACAACCGCCCAGCTGATTGGTCCCTGACAGGTATCCTGGGACGATTCCGTAGGGCCCTTCCATTACTCTCCCCCCTACCCCCCTCGCCGGAACCAGAGAGACCTACACACCAACGAGAACCAATGTATCACTGTGCCCTTTTTCCGTGTGCCCCTCCTAGGGTGGAAAGCACCTAGAAAGTAGATAGGTATCACCTCCCCTTTAGGATCCGGATGTTTACCAGCTCCAAGGTGCTTTCCAGCCCGACGTACTCCTTGCAACCAAAACGGCAAATCCCGAGCAAGTTTACCTACAGTAGAATGCTTTCCACCTCTGGGACCAAGAATGCTTTCCAGCTTCTTGGTAATTTAACCTACTAAGTTATTGCTGCGGTATAGACACGCTTGAAATAGTTGAAGCCTGGATTTCAGGCCCCCTTTTTACTGTAAGCTATTTTATTCACCAGTTGCTATTTTAAAAGCTTCACATGCTATCTGTAACTTTAATGATCCCTCAATAGGTATATTGTCACACGTTTGTCTAACCTCTAGGTTACCAAGGCGCTGCATACCTATAGATAGAAAGCCCTGTCATACATACACTTACACTTAACTCGAGCTAGGGATTCTCCCACATAATTTTAGTCTAATTAGGAGTTGTTATTCATACGTCATGTCTCTCTGAATATGTGCTAATATTGTATATAATTACCTGTAGCCTTGTGTACCACATTAAGAATTATGCTGTACTTTATCTTAAAGACTTATGTTGATGTTCAACCATGCATTGTACATGTATGTATAAGTTATAAATGCATATCAACCCACTACTTAGATAATATAACTTGTACACCTTGCTCCTGTATTCTCTCAACACCTCCCCCTCGGTAAACGGGAACCCACAACAGATGGTAGAAAGGAGTACAGAGGAAAACAAGCAACAACAGGTCATGCGACCCCTCGATGTTACTTGCCCTCCAAAATACTGCTGTTCCAAGTGTTGCAACAGTATTTCGGAGAGAATGTGGGAAAGATGTGAGAAGGAAGTGCTGCCCTGGGGCTTAGTCCATGGCAGGGGAAATAATATTAAAATCTATCAGGTTATTGAACGAAAACTACTAAAGGAATTATTTATTCATTTACAAATGCAGTCAACCTTGGGTTCAGGGCAAGGTGCTTGTCTAGGCGAACTTTGAAGGAATCAACGGTGTTGCAGTCTATGACATCTCGGGGAAGCCCATTCCACAAGTTGACGACTCGATTGAAGAAGAAATACTTGGATTCGTTAGAGTTAAATCATTTACCAATGATTTTGCAGCCATTTCCCCGCGTGTAGTTTGATCGGTATATCGCAAAATATTACGGTATATTGTAAAATATTTACTACAGCTCATGTTGTCGATACCTTTAACCTCTAAGATGCGCAGCTATTGTATTTGAAAGTGCCCGCCATGCGAAGGTATTCTGATTCATTCTTGACTAAAATCGTCAAATTACCATATATATAATTAATAATTATCCATATGCGCCTATTTTACTTTTAATATGAATATATGAACATTGGAAAGCAATAAAACATGTGGTAGCAGCAATTGGCTGGTGAAAATCGTATATTTTGGCCCTGCGGTCGTAATCTGACCTTGAGCAGCGAGAGACAAAGACCCTCCCTCTCTCTTGCCTCGGATGGTACTGGGAGACAAGGAGAACTCTGAGACTGGCTTGGAGGGTCGGAGTTACACTCCTCCACCACCCCTCTCTCTCCCACCCATCCTCGCATGAAAATACTCGATAAACATCGGGAATAATAGAGAAAATACCTGATAATTTAGGAGGGGGGAAAAAGGGGGGGGGGGAGGAGGGGAAAGGGGGAGGGGACAAATATGTAGGAGTGGTAGAAAGTAATGGAGGGGAATTATCTCACCTAAACACATATTGCTTTGTTTTGAGAGCTACTGGGGTGTTTAAAAAGTGTTTTTATAGACATTGGAGCTTAACCCTTTCACGTTTTTCTGACGCAGAGGTTGCCAGATTAGCAATAATAAATAGAGTTCTCTCACTCTTATAATTACATCTCCAAAATTAGTTTTCTGCCCACAGCTAACTCAAAGACAACTGCAGAGGTTGAAGTAACTAAACTAAAGGTTTCTAAATACCCCTGATGGTAACAAAGGCTTTAAAGTATCCCTAATAGGCTCAAAATTGCGTCAAGAACGTGAGAGGGTTAAGAGTCTGGCCGCATTTGCCCAGTAGAACCTCTTAAGAGTCTGGCTGCAGCCCAGAGGTTAATGATCTTGAAAACTTGAATAAGGTCACCTCTCAATCTGCGCTTGGTTAATGGATATAAATTTAGTTCTTTAAGACGTTCCTCGTATGGTTTTTTCCGAAGACAGGGTATCATCTTGGGAATTCTATGTTGAACTCGTTCCAATTTGTCTATAACTTTTTTATAGTAAGGGCACCAGAACTGAACGCAGTATTCCAAATGTGGGTGGACTAATGAATTGTAAAGGGTTAAGATAATGTCTTTTGATTTATGTTCAAATGATCTACCTATGAAACTTATAATTTTGTTTGCCTTCTTAATAACTTCAGCACAATGTTGACTTGGTTTTAAGTTACTGGATATTGTCACTCCTAAATCGGTTTTTCTGTTTTCACTCTTTAGCTGGGTGCTATTCATTGAGTAGACTGCTTTTTCATTGCGGTATCCGATATGAAGTACTTTACACTTATCTTCATTGAAGCACATTTGCCAGATTTTAGCCCATTGTGAAAGCTTGTTTAGATTGGTTTGCATATCTTCAACATGTTCATTTGTCAGTACGGTATTTTCGATTTTTGTGTCATCTGCAAACTTTAAGATTGTATCGTTGAGACCCTCATGTATGTCGTTAATGTAAATTAGGAAAAAGACTGGCCCCAGCACTGATCCTTGAGGTACACCACTAGTTACATTGGTCCACGTTGATGCTTCCCCATACTCTTTGTTTCCAAGTCTAAATGTTTTGTTAAGCAGGAACGTTTTTTGCGAAAACCATGTTGGGTCTTTTAGTATATTATTTTCATTCAAGTGACTAACGAGTCTGTTTCTTATTATTGTTTCTAGTATTTTGCCTACTACTGAGGTCAAGCTGATTGAACGATAATTGTTAGGCAAGGATTTGCTATTTTTTTTAAATTGGTGTTACGTTCGCAAGCTTCCACTCATCAGGTATTTCGCCGGTTTCTAAGGATTTGTTGAACATCAGCGTCAGGGGTTTGGAGAACTCGCATTTAGCTTCTTTAAAGAACTCTAGGAGAAATCGTATCGGGTCAAGGTGATTTGTTTTCCTTGAGGTTATCTAAACATCTCAGTACCTCTCCCTCAGTAATGCTGATATTTCTAAGAACTTCCACATTGGTATAGAGGCCGCAACTATCTCTAGTAGAAGTTGACATCTTAATTATTGCTCTTATTATTATTATTATTATTAATTTGTATATTATTATTATTATTATTATTATTATTATTATTATTATTATTATTGTTTTTTCTTAATTGCTTTAATGGGTTTCGGTTAGGGTTTTTTTCTTAACCTGTCTAGGGGGGCAAACTAAAATGACATTGTTCAGAAAATGGCAAAAATAATCAAAGCCCTCAATAACACAGTAACTAACAAAAATATCATAATAACCCCAAACACGTTGCACCAGACAGTGTTTAATCATTGTCTGAATCGTTAACGCCATCCTAATTACCGAAGTGACAGACTATTCCTTGTAGATTTGTTTCTTCTGAGAGATTTACCTAACACTTTAAACAGTTTGGTGTTTACAGATAGTACTACACTATAGTGCTGACTATAAATTGAATCCCCGAGCATCTAATTTCTCGATTCCTAATGGAAAAATAAGAAACTACTACGTCTCTGCATCACGTTAGGACCAAGTTTATATAATTAGCCCCATATTTCATTACACAATCTTCTAAATCACTGAACAATGTTGATGGGAACTTTGTAATATACCGTCAGTTGAAAAGAAACAGAATAGTTAACCCCCTCAGTATAATGACTCAATGGTTCCTTCTTTACTGGAAACGATCCCTGGCAGACAAGGACATTGGAGAACAACCAGCACATGGCGTTACAAGGCAGGATACCCATATTCTCCTATAGATTACTTACAATGCCACATTCCACAACAAACAATTTACACTTTCATACTAACTCCAGCAAACCACAGTATTGATAATTTAGACTGTCTGTATTTGTTTTGGGATACCTCATACATTACAGTGTGCTGGCAGCGGCTAGGGTGTTTTATGGAGTTTCGGTGGTCTTATGATGGAGCACGAACATGAAAGTAAAACACAAATTGACTCTTAACCCCTTAGTACCGGCGCCGTTCTTTTAACTATATTCTGGATACTATTACACGATTTTATTCATTTTATAAAGGGCCTCCAGCAATTAACAAGCTTCTAACTATCTCAGTTAATCCGCCTTGAACTGCACTAAATCGTCTAAATGTAACTAGAATACAATGGAAAAGACGTCGCTGATACAGAAGGGGCTAAACACTGTCTACTCCTAGGTATACCAGACTGCCTAAAAGAGAGGCCTGAGAAGTTAGTGTAACTCTGTGAAACTCTCCAGGTAAGGCTGAGATAGAAGTGGCCACCAGACACAATGTGAAGTTAACCACTTTAACTTTGATCCTCAAGCCTCTCGCTGACCTTGGGTATTATGCTCTTGGTGAAGCAAGGGAGGCGGAAGGGTGTAGTGAAATATATTTCCCTGTCATATTTCGCCATGGTAAAAATCATGCTTTACTTGCTTATATTATTATGTTTTTTCCACCAACCAACTTCACCTCTAAACTCAATTAATGAAATCAACAAATACATGTGGCACTCCAAGGACTCGAACCTAGGATACTCACATCGAAATTCCGCGCAATTATGCATTACGCTATCAAGACAGTTATCTCAGAATAAGTAAATAATAGAAGCACATTATCCTAACTAAGCCTATCCTAACCGTATTTTTCATCATTCCTATGCACATAATAACACATGCACAAACAAATACTGTAAAATAGTAGTATATGTCGATCGGGAGCCGGTGCCTTCTATAAGTAGCTCCTATCTTTATCTCCTCAAAATATTGTAAATTGCAACGTTATTTTCTGGATTAGGAATTATTTAAGTAGTGATTGGGTAGGCTCGGTAATGCTCGGTTAGGTACGGTTAGATTAAGGTGTTTAGGTTAAGAAATTATGCTGGGATATTGCAGTAAATGTTGTTCTGACCACGGTGAAAAGGGAATGATTGCAAACTGCTTCGTCACAAGGGAAAGACAAATTAGTTCTATTGAGTCTGGGGAAGGAAGTGCGTGGAGAAATGTTGGAGAATTCCTAGGGTTTATGTTGTCCTCTCTCTCTCTCTCTCTCTCTCTCTCTCTCTCTCTCTCTCTCTCTCTCTCTCTCTCTCTCTCTCTCTCTCTCTCTCTCTCTCTCTCTCTCTCTCTCTCTCTCTCTCTCTCTCTCTCTCTCTCTCTCTCTCTCTCTCTCTCTCTCTCTCTCTCTCTCTCTCACTTTTAAACTGTATTTAAAATTATACAATATTTCCTAATTTGTTCCTCTTATCATTACACTAATAAGCTATATGTAGATAAGTGGGCTAAGTTGCTTAATGAACATTTAACCCTTCAACTTATTCATTATGAAAGGCTGTTACATAATAGAACATGCAAGATATCGTAAGTGAAATTAGAAGATTGAGCGAGATGCTATGGAGGTTCTTCAGCTCGCCAGATGTTGACCTGCATCTTGAATTGTTGCATGCATCGTGCGGTTTACCAATGTGTTCCATAATCTTGAACACCTAGGATGAAACGACCTAAGGTAGAGTTGCGTCCTGGCAATGTGTAGTACCAGTTGGTGAGGGCGGCTGTGAGCGACTCTGGTGGCATGGATTGTTTGTGCAGCTGGTTGAAACTGTAGATCTGACAGATGTGGAGTGTGTAGTCGCGGAACCTTGCACACTACACACAGTCCAGCAACATCCCTGCGGTGTTGTAATGGTGGAAGGTTGATATTTAGATTGTGGATATGTTGGAAGTGGTTAATGAGACGTTGGGCTCGCTTCTGTACTTTATCAAGTAGCTTAAGATATGAGGGTGGACAGTAGGACCACACAAGTGGAGCATACTACATCATAGAGCGAACTTGGGACTTGTGAAGTGTGACCGCTCTCAACCCTCCAACTATCGTCCAATTGCACTCATCTCTTGTATCTCTATAGTTTTTGAAACTATTCTTGCTTCCAAATGTCTTAAGCATTTCTCTTCTCGTAATCTGCTCTCAGATCGCCAGTATGCCTTCCTTAAGGGTCGCTCTACTGGTGATCTTATTTTATATCTTACTAACTCTTGGTCATCCTCCTTTCGGGACTTCGGTGAGACCTTTTCTATTGCACTAGACATATCAAAGGCCTTCGATAGAGTCTGGCACAAATCTTTAATTTCTAAACTACTCTCCTTCGGTTTCTATCCCTTTATCTGTGCCTTTGTCTCTAATTTCCTTTCCGGCTGTTCCATAGCTGCAGTTGTGGACGGCCATCGCTCACTTCCTCATCCTATCAACTCCGGTGTTCCTCAGAGCTCTGTCCTTTCTCCTATTCTCTTTCTAATTTTCATAAATGATCTTCTCAACTGTACCTCCAGTCCCATCCATTCATAACAGACCACTCTACCTTACGCTACTCAATTAGTTTCCCTGAACGCCCCAGCTAGCAATCCATCAAAAACAAATGTAATGAAGCCATAGAACACTTATCTTCTGATCTAACTACTATTTCCAATTGGGGCAGAGAAAACCTTGTTACCTTTAATGCTTCCAAAACCCAATTACTCCATCTATCTACCCTTCTGGAACTCCCAGAGGACTATCACTTATTCTTCAACAATATAATAATAAATTATTCATCTTCTCTCAATATTCTTGGTGTCTCTTTTTCTTCTGCTCTCACTTGGAAGAACCATATTACCAGTCTTATTAAGGCAGCCTCCCAGAAGCTAGGTGTGCTCAACCGCCTCAAGGCGTTCTTTACCCCTGCACAGCTTCTTGCTCTGTACAGGGGCACAGTGCGTCCTTGTATTGAGTATTGTTCACATGTGTGGGGAGGATCCTCTCACACCGCACTCGTAGACAAAGTAGAAAGGAAAGCCTTTCATATCATTAATTCCCGCCCACTCACCATCTCTCTGCAATCTCTCTCTCTTCACCGCAATGTTGCATCTCTCTCGCTATTCTATCGCTTCTACAATAATCAGTGTTCCTCAGAGCTCTCCCAGTGTATACTACCTCCTCTATGTAGAGTATGTGGTACCCGTCTTGCAACATTATCCCACCGCTACTGTTTGCAACTCTCCAACCCAAGAGTTAAATGTTACTCTCAGTTTTTCTTCTATTCAACAGCTGAGCTCTGGAACTTTCTCCCAGAATCAGTCTTTCCCTCCTCCCATGACTTAAACTGCTTCAAACTCCGTGTGTCCAGGCAGTTTGGCTTGAACGTCCCTTGATTTTGGCCCTGTCACTCTTTCAACTATGGGGGAGGCACTCGCTACAGGCAGTTCTAACTTTAATCTCCATCACTCACATAGAAAAAAACAAAAAACAAAAACAACATCGTTTTTTATTATCATTATCACTACATTTCTCCACCCACTTCTCGCAGCTTCTTTAAACCCTTCTGTACTGGCGACGTCTTTTAAATTTTATTCTTCCTAAATCTAGACGATTTTATGCAGCTTAAGAAGGATCTGAGGTAGCTAAAAGGGTCAACTGAATAAAATAGTATAATAGTAGCCAAATAAAATTAAAAGGACTGCACCGGTACTGTAAGGGTTAATACTAATAGTCTGGCAATATTTCACCCCCACATCTTCGTAATTAACACCAGTATTCCCACAATATATCTCTCCCCTCCACCCCATCTCATCGTCTTTAACACCAGTATTCCCACAATATATCTTCACCCATCCCCCACAGCTTGTCTAACACTAGTATTCCCACAATATATCTTCACCTAGCCCCCACAGCTTGTCTAACACTAGTATTCCCACAATATATCTTCACCCAGCCCCCACAGCTTGTCTAACACTAGTATTCCCACAACATTACTCCACCCACGTACCACACCTTCTTTAAAACTAAACAGTCTAACAATATTTTACCCCTACCCTCACATCGTCTATAACACCAGTATTCTCATAGTATTTCTCCTTCCACCCTCACATCGTCTATAACACCAGTATTCTCATAGTATTTCTTCATCCACCCTCACATCGTCTATAACACCAGTATTCTCATAGTATTTCTCCATCCACCCTCACATCGTCTATAACACCAGTATTCTCATAGTATTTCTTCATCCACCCTCACATCGTCTATAACACCAGTATTCTCATAGCATTTCTCCATCCACCCTCACATCGTCTATAACACCAGTATTCTCATAGTATTTCTTCATCCACCCTCACATCGTCTATAACACCAGTATTCTCATAGTATTTCTTCATCCACCCTCACATCGTCTATAAGACCAGTATTCTCATAGTATTTCTTCATCCACCCTCACATCGTCTATAAGACCAGTATTCTCATAGTAATTCTTCATCCACCCTCACATCGTCTATAACACCAGTATTCTCATAGTATTTCTTCATCCACCCTCACATCGTCTATAACACCAGTATTCTCATAGTATTTCTTCATCCACCCTCACATCGTCTATAAGACCAGTATTCTCATAGCATTTCTCCTTCCACCCTCACATCGTCTATAACACCAGTATTACCATAGTATTCCTTCATCCACTCCCCACAGCTTGTCTAACACCAGTATTCCCACAACATTCGTCCATCTACTTTCAACAGCTTCTCTTTGAATTCTAGTTTCACGCGAGCGAATTTTCCTTCAACTTATATCGTCAACATATGTGTGACAGTTTATGCTGTAAACTTTAACAATATCTCAGTTTCCCAAATGAACCTATCTTCAGTCTAGTTTATGTTACGAGTGCAAAGAATCCCCAAAATGTTGCCGGTAAAGTGGTGACCATTGAAAATTGAGGATAAAAGCTCTTGTGTGATACCCCCTTATTAAGTGACATCTTAAGCTAGTGCAACATAGTGCCCGGGATTGCTCATGTATTACTATTTGTAAACATTGGCATCAATTAAGCAGTATTGGTTACCATACCTATTTGATTTATAGCGAACAGTAGAAAAACGTCCTAGCATCTTATGTCCCACATTTGAGTCTCCATTGCTGAATTTGTTTTCAATTTCGGTAATCTGAAGGATCATAAAAGTTGCCTCCTTTTACTCCTTCATTACTATAATGTGTTTATATCCCGGAACAGCCATAACCCTATCATTATGCGCAATATTAGAACAAAATAATACTGTTAACAGTATTAAATTAGTTTACGGTCATAGGACAGGCAGCATCATTGACAATATATTACCGTCATTTTAACATCCATATCTATCAACGTTATTGGTAAATGGGGTAAAAGTCAACGTTAGCATAACTGTGGAAGAATAGTAGCTGAAAAGATACTATGCTTGCAACCACTGTGTAATTTGTATTCACCTGAGCAAGACCCTCTGGTCGTGAAAGGGTTAAAAGAGAGTAATCCATGGAGGAGGCTGAAAGGGAGACCAGCAGCAACACAAAGCAACACAAACACTCCCTCTGCCGGTGTAAACAAGGCGCGACGAGTTTTCCACGAGTTGTTCAGAAGAAGAAAGACGCACCCAACACCATAAAGGGCCTGGAGGAGAGGAGAGAGGAAGAATAGAGCCCCGGTAAACTTAAGGGGAGGTTTTTAGTTTGTTCCCTACGTTTTCATCAAGCTTAAAATTACACCCCGTAGACCCCATTTCAAGATAAATTTGTACATTTTTCGGTAGAAAAATGTCCAGGCCGGAGGCCGGTTGCTCTTAAATTACAGGCTCGCTATCGCTCGCCAGGAAAAAAATCGACACCTTAATGGCACGAAAGGTCTTAAAATTGACAGAAATGGGGCAAAATTTCTTAAAATGTCCAAACTACTAGGGCGAACGTCTTAATATCTCAAAATCAATGGGGCTAAACATGAGGGAGAAAGGGGTCCAGAAAAAAAATCCCTCAAGTGGAGACCTCCCCTTAACCTATCCTGTATATTCATTATTATTATACTATTTTTCAAGAGTTGTATACGTAGATTACAACGTCAACAACATATTTCAATAACAAATTAAAATAAGATATATACCTTATACACAAATATTATCTTCCTCACCACACACATGTTGTTACTCTCCCCCCCACACACACCCATTGTTACTCTCCCCACACACACCCATTGTTACTCTCCCCACACACACATTGTTACTCTCCCCCCCACACACACCCATTGTTACTCTCCCCACACACACCCATTGTTACTCTCCCCACACACACACATTGTTACTCTCCCCACACACATATTGTTACTCTCCCCCCCACACACACCCATTGTTACTCTCCCCACACACACACATTGTTACTCTCCCCACACACATATTGTTATTCTCCACACACACATATTGTTACTCTCCCCACACACATATTGTTACTCTCCCCTCCACACACACCCATTGTTACTCTCCCCACACACACATATTGTTACTCTCCACACACACACATATTGTTACTCTCCCATCCACACACACCCATTGTTACTCTCCCCCACACACACATATTGTTACTCTCCCCTCCACACACACCCATTGTTACTCTCCCCACACACACATATTGTTACTCTCCACACACACACATATTGTTACTCTCCCATCCACACACACCCATTGTTACTCTCCACACACACACATATTGTTACTCTCCACACGCACATATTGTTACTCTCCACACACACACATTGTTACTCTCCCCACACACACATTGTTACTCTCCACACACACACATATTGTTACTCTCCCCCCACACACATTGTTACTCTCCACACACACACACATTGTTACTCTCCACACACACACATTGTTACTCTCCACACACACACATTGTTACTCTCCACACACACACATTGTTACTCTCCACACACACATATTGTTACTCTCAACACACACATATTGTTACTCTCCACACACACACATTGTTACTCTCCACATACACATATTGTTACTCTCAACACACACATATTGTTACTCTCCACACACACACACATATTGTTACTCTCCCCACACACACACATTGTTACTCTCCACACACACACACACATATTGTTACTCTCCCCACACACACACACACACACATTGTTACTCTCCACACACACATATTGTTACTCTCCACACACACACATTGTTACTCTCCACACACACACATATTGTTACTCTCCACACACACATATTGTTACTCTCCACACACACACACACACACACATATTGTTACTCTCCACACACACATGTTGTTACTCTCCACACACACACACACATAGTGTTACTCTCCACACACACATTGTTACTCTCCCCACACACACACATATTGTTACTCTCCACACACACACACATTGTTACTCTCCACACACACATTGTTACTCTCCACACACACACACACACACACATTGTTACTCTCCACACACACACATATTGTTACTCTCCACACACACACATTGTTACTCTCCACACACACACATATTGTTACTCTCCACACACACATATTGTTACTCTCCACACACACACATTGTTACTCTCCACACACACACATATTGTTACTCTCCACACACACACATATTGTTACTCTCCACACACACACACATATTGTTACTCTCCACACACACACACATTGTTACTCTCCACACACACACACACATTGTTACTCTCCACACACATACATTGTTACTCTCCACACACACATATTGTTACTCTCCACACACACACATTGTTACTTTCCCCACACATTGTTACTCTCCACACATAAACATATTGTTACTCTCCCCAAACACATTGTTACTCTCCACACACACACACATTGTTACTCTCCATACACACACATATTTTTACTCTCCACACACACAAACACATTGTTACTCTCCACACACACACGCATATTGTTACTCTCCCCACACACACACATTGTTACTCTCCACACACACACACGTATTGTTACTTTCCCCACACACACACGTATTGTTATACTCCCCACACACACACATATTGTTACTCTCCACACACACACACATATTGTTACTCTCCCCACACACACACATTGTTACTCTCCACTCACACACACGTATTGTTACTCTCCCCATACACACACGTATTGTTATACTCCCCACACACACACATATTGTTACTCTCCCCACACACACATATTGTTACTCTCCACACACACACACATATTGTTACTCTCCACACACACACACACACATATTGTTACTCTCCCCACACACACGCACACACATTGTTGCTCTCCACACACACACATATTGTTACTCTCCACACACACATATATATTGTTACTCTCCACACACACACACACATATTGTTACTCTCCACACACACACACACATATTGTTACTCTCCACACACACACACACACATATTGTTACTCTCCCCACACACACACACACACACATATTGTTACTCTCCACACACTCACACATATTGTTACTCTCCACACACACACATATTGTTACTCTCCACACACACACACACACATATTGTTACTCTCCACACACACACACATATTGTTACTCTCCACACACACACACACCCATATTGTTACTCTCCCCACACACACGCACACACATTGTTGCTCTCCACACACACATATTGTTACTCTCCACACACACATATATATTGTTACTCTCCACACACACACACATATTGTTACTCTCCACACACACACACATATTGTTACTCTCCACACACACACACATATTGTTACTCTCCACACACACACACACACATATTTTTACTCTCCCCACACACACACACACACATTGTTACTCTCCACACACACACATTGTTACTCTCCACACACACATTGTTACTCTCCACACACACATATTGTTACTCTCCACACACACATTGTTACTCTCCACACACACATTGTTACTCTCCACACACACATATTGTTACTCTCCACATACACATATTGTTACTCTCCACACACACATATTGTTACTCTCCACACACACACATTGTTACTCTCCACACACACATATTGCTACTCTCCACATACACACACATTGTTACTCTCCACATACACACACACATATTGTTACTCTCCACACACACACATATTGTTACTCTCCACACACACACATATTGTTACTCTCCACACACACACACACACACACACATATATTGTTACTCTCCACACACACACACACACACACATTGTTATTCTCTCCACACACACATATTGTTACTTTCCACTCACACACACACACACACACATATTGTTACTCTCTCCACACACACATATTGTTACTCTCCACACACTCACACATTGATACTTTCCTTACACCATTGTTGCTTCCTACCCCTCCTCCCCACCACCACTACACATACACACACACACACACACACACACACACACACACACACATTGTTACTAGAGTAATGAATATTTGCCTACTGTTAATAGGGTTCAGAGTTGTTAGGCTAGGGGAGTTAGACGTACACAAAGACAAAACCCCTTTCCTACCTGGAGCCACACAGCGCTAACTCATTTACGACAGTCTTCCATCTCTCGAACTATTCTTGCCCTTATCCATTCTCCTTCGTTCTACTACTGGCCACAGAAACAGGAACAGAGGACCTCATTATATCCGTTTATCTTTGAGTAGGCATTGTCCGTGAGTAAGACCTTAAGACACACATTCTATGATAATATTAACACTGAAACAACACAAACTTTGGCACACTCCTCCTCCTAAACAGCTGCCTCCATGACATTGCACACTGATACCAAAGTTATTTGCAGAGCCAAAATAAATAAAGTTAATTTTTGTTTATTTTTGTTTTCTATGTGAGTAAGGGAGAACAAAAGGCAGAACTGCCTGCATCGAGTGCCTCCCCCAGAGTTGAAAGAGTGACAGGGCCAAAATCAAGGGACGTTCGAGCCAAAATGCCTGGACACTCGGAACCTGAGGCAATTCAAGTCATAGGAAGAGGGAAAGACTGATTCTTGGAGAGAGTTCCAGAGCTCAGCAGTTGAATAGAAGAAAGACTGAGAATAACGTTTCACTCTTGGGCTGGAGAGTTGCACAGAGTAGGGGTGGGATTGTGTTGCAGGACGGGTACTACGTACCCTACGTAGAGGAGGTGGTATACACTGGGAAAGCTCTGAGGAGCATTGATTATTGTAGTAGCGATAGAATAGCGAGAGAGAGAGAGAGAGCAAAGAGTTGGTGAGTGGATGGGAGTTAATGATACGAAATGCTTTCCTTTCTAATTTGTCTAGGAGTGCAGTGTGAGAGGAACCTCCCCACACATGTGAACAATACTCAATACAAGGACATACTGTGCCCTTGTACAGAGCAAGAAGCTGTGCAGGGATATAGAACCCCTTGAGGTGGTTGAGCACATCCAGCTTCTAGGAGGCTTCCCTAGCAAGACTGGTCCTTCCAAGTGAGAGCAGAAGAAAAAGAGACACCAAGAATATTGAGAGAAGATAAAGGATTGATTTTTGTATTGTTGAAGTGTAAGGGATAGCCCTCTGGGAGTTCCGGATGAGTAGTAAAATGAAGAAATTTGGTTTTGGAAGCATTAAAGGCAAAACAGTTTTCTCTGCCCCAATTGGAAATAGTAGTTAGATCAGAAAATAAGTGTTGCATGGCTTCATTACGTTGGTTTTTTGAGGGATTGCTGGCTTGGGCGTTCAGGAAAACTAATTGACTAGTGTAAGGTAGAGTCGTCTGCGTATGAATGGATGGGACTGGAGGTACAGTTGAGAAGATCATTTATGAAAATCAGAAAGAGAATGGGAGATAGGACAGAGCCCTGAGGAACACCGGAGTTGATAGGATGAGGAAGTGAGCGATGGCCGTCCACAACCGCAGCTATGGAACGACCTGAAAGGAAATTAAAGATAAGGAACAGATAGAGGGATAGAAACCGAAGGAGGGTAGTTTAGAAATCAAATATTTGTGGCAGACTCTATCTAAGGCCTTCGATATGTCTAGCGCAATAGAAAAGTTTTCAACGAAGTCCCGAGACAATTAATTAATAAACAAGAGTAAGAAAAGGGTGACAAGAAGGAGGTAAATTAATTGGATAAGCACGGGACCAAAATCATAAGAAGGAAGAAAACATCAAACAGAAGGAAAGTTATAATTTGGCATGCCAGGAGGCAGGTAACGTAGGTAGAGGAATAGGTAAAATAAAATTAAGTTCTGTTCAGTGGCTGACAATCTGTACACAACTACTCCCCTCCCCCTCCTTTCTTTCACATGGACATTCTGGCGTAAAACAATAACAAATACAAATAAAATAATCATAATAATAATAATAATAATAATAATAATAATAATAATAATCTCCAAGGTCCGGAACTAGACCGCGGGCCGCCAGTTGGGTAGCCCTGCCTTAGTACATGCATTGCAGCATAAACATTTCGAATATATTCCAAACTAAATCAAATCTTCTCATTAATCCTTTACCAAACATTTACATATCGGAGGTGCGTTTGTGCTGTCCGAGGGTTCATATTGTTCCATAACGTGTGCCTTAGAGTGCCCACTACAATATGATTAACCCCTTCTGTACCGGCGACGTCTTTTAAATTTTTGTTCAGCTACATTTAGACGATTTTAGGAAGCTTGGGAGGGATATATATTAGTAAAAAGGGTTAATTGAGATGGTCTATAGCCTTTTCATTCGTAGACACCTTTCCTAAGCTGAATACAATCGTCTAACAGTTGCCAGAATATAATGAAATAGACGTTGCCGGTACAGAAGGGGTTAACTTGATTCAGTGAATATTGATTGAGGGCAACACTAACTCGGGGAATTTCTAAAAGGATTGGTTTAAAATATGTAACTAGCGATTCAAAATTGTAAAATATATGCAAAGTGTTTATTCTCCCCTGCCCTTCAATTCAAGAACAACAACAACAACAACACGAAATATTCCTGACCACGCCTGTAGATATCTCTCTCTCTCTCTCTCCCTCCTTACCTCCATCCCTCCCTGTCTCTCTCTCTCTCTCTCTCTTTCTCTTTCTCTGACTATCTCTCTCTCTCTCTCTGTCTGTCTCTCTCCCTCCCCCCTCTCTCTCTCTCTCTCTATCTCTCTCATACACACACACACAGATTTTCACTAACAGGCACATTAACCACCGTCTTAAGTGGCACCATTCCCCGGCACTGGCCTTGGGGGCCGGTTTATCACACTGGTTATCTCGCCTACTGCTTTCACATACCCTTTTTGGAGTTTCCGGACACCTCGGCCAGGAGACCATGCCAACCAGTAGAACTTCTGATTTCAATATTCATCTATGCCCTGAACCACATATATCACTTCTCAGAGTACAGTCGCGCTAATAAGTGATCTCTGGGCACCAAGTATGTTTTGATCAATAGTTGGTATCGGCAATATCCAAGCTTCATTTCTTCATATTGAGTGACATATACAAACATGTTCCTACACTTACCCACCCTATTCAACATCCGACAGACATTAATACAGCACAGAGCAAGCCAAACGTAATGATAGCTGGGACATAACTTATTAGCGCGATGGTACATTTCTAACAACTATTAATCCACAACAGTTTAAATCCAGTTGTTATAGTAATTTTTCCTGAATGGACAACACTATTAAGTGAATGGATTATATTTGTCAGGAGAATTGTTTTATTTTGTCCATTCATGTACTACTAATAATAAAAGTAGTCAACGTCAACCAGTGCTAAGCTAACCAGGGCTAATTTAAATACTACCAACGTAATGTCCTAACTTAACTTTACCGGTACTTTACCTAGCAGGATTGGTTGAGTTAGCGGTGGTTAAGCTACTGGTTGTAATGGTCTAATGCAGTGGTTCTCAACTGGTGGTCCATGGACCACTGGTGGTCCATGGTGACTTTTTGGGTGATCCACAGGTCGTTCACTATATTTGGTAATAAACTGGAAATTGGTGCATATATTATTTAATTTATTGAAAATCGAATACGACATTTATTTATCAACATAAATAATTGACCATTCATTTTATTGTTTTATTCCTATTTAAAAAATATATTGTCAATCTTCAGGTTGTATCTGTAGAGAGGCAATGATATACAAAAAAATGCCTGATCACCTGACCACCAATTTCAAAGGATTGGTGAAGGTGGTTAATTACATCAAATCGTCAGCAGTGAACACCAGGCTGTTCAGATAATTATGCCAGGACGTGGGTTCCGACTTTGAGGTGTTGCTGCTCTACACTTCTGTACGGTGGTTGTCAGCAGGGAACGCAGTCAACAGAATTCTTGATCTGAGAGAAGAATTGGTTAGATTTCTCCAGTCTCAAGGGAAAAAGGATTTAAAAAAATACACTAACACAGTCAGAATTAGAACTTGTATACCTTGTTGATTTTTTTGGAATCTTGAACAAACTGAATCTTCAGCTGCAAGGGAAAGGTGCAAATCTGTTCTCTCACCAAGGCATCATCAAGGCTTTTCTTGAGAAATTAGAACTCTGGATCGAACGAGTCGAAGGTAAACATGTGGTTCACTTTCCATGTGTGAATGCCATGCTCGGGGAAAAGGAAGCCATTCAGATGCAAATTATCGAGAATTTATGAAAGCTGCAGAATGAATTTCAGCGATACTTTCCAGAGGTGGACATGGCAAGGGATGGGTTATCTTTCATCAGGAATCCATTCGCAACAGATGTTCATAGTGTTCCAGAGGATCTTCAGGAGGAATTCTTGGGTCTAAACAATGATTTAGCGGCTCAAGATGTGTACCGGGGGTCTACAATGGATTTTTTTTTTGAGCCAGTATGATTGGTACTTACCCAAAATCTATCAACACATGCAGTCAGATGTTTGTTGTCTATGCTTTATTTATCAATACTCAAAAATGAAATGGTCCACAATATTTTTTTTATTGAGCTGGTGGTCCGCGGCCTGAAACAAGTTGACAACCACTGGTACTCTAATGGTTGAGTGGTCCGGTCACCATGAACTGGAGATAAGGTTAAGGGAGCCCACCTCGCTTTTTTTATATTTCTCTCCCTCTCTCTTTAGCTTGTATCCATTCGGCCCCATTCAGCCTACTGTTTTAAGACGTTTACCCCCATCCAGGTGTCAATATTTTCCTGGCGAGCGGTAGCGAGCCACCATACATATATTTTTGTTTTACAGCAAGCTAAATTTGTACATTTTTCGATAGAAAAATGCAAGAAATTTTCCCCAAAAGCTATGAAGCGAGGCTTTTAGTATGTTAATCTACAAAAAATTGCGGTTCTCATGGTACCAACATGTCTTGATGCTAATTACTTCCATGTTTGGCCCATGTTTGGCCTAATTCGCTTAGACTACATACTCTGCGACCGTGACCTATAAAACTGGCCTTTAATATTTTTAGAGAATATATATAACAACAAATAGGAAAAATAAGACGCGAAAGACAATATATATATATATATTCACTTTAAGCTTGACTTGCAACCCAGTAAATTAGGAATATATAATTGTCTTCAGTGACTACTGCATCAGGAGAACATGTAATTTTGCGACTAAGTTGGTGAAATCTTATAGCATTTTTTGTGTTCAAGTTGACCTTAATCGTACTCCTGACTGAAGGCAACACATTTGGCTAATATGGTAAGATTCACGGAAATACAAAAAACAAAACAAAAAAACAATTACAACTACCTTGACTTGGCCCTTTTGTCTCGTGACCTTGGTCTTCAAACTTGGCCTATGTATATGCAAACTGGATATACCTAATAATTCTTATGATAATTCAATTCAATTCAATTAAAATAAGTTTATTGTTATATGATATAAATACATTAAGTTTACATACACTTATGATAGGGGATTTATCATATAACAAAGAGGACGAGATACCCACAGGTATACAGTATATGTCCTTAAATACTATTTTGTATATACTATAAATATTAATAGTGAACTAGAGGCAGAAATAATCGTGCAGTGGAAAAGAAAAAAACATGAAATATAACAGAAGTGCACCACATACTGTAGAATAAACGTTTGACGGTAAACTTCAGAAATATCATACACATAATCCTACATATAATAACCTTATCGTGCTTATACAGTACACATTACATATCATCACATATGCACATTACACATGCACGTACATACTTACACACACATATATATGAAGATACAATTATACAATATAATTATGTGTATAAAACTAACTGCAGTACAACCAACCGTACAAATTAACACAACATTAATACACACACTCATGCACACATTCAGTATCATTATAAAGAAACACACATACTTTATACATTTAAACATACAGTACTTATATTGAAAGGTATATGGATGCATATCAAGATACATGCACCCGCACATGCACATGCAAGTAGGCTACACATACAGTATTTACTCACATAGACAAGCGTTCATGTATATCAAGACACTAATACAAACGCATTGTACATAATGTAAACAAACACAATTTCACACTCTACATGCAGATACATACATGTATACAGTCCCTAAACACACAACACATATAATGCTACAAATAAATATAAAGAATTTAAACTCAATTATGCAAAACTACCTATATTAACGGCTACACACACACACACACACACACACGCACGCGCGCGCATACTCATACATAAATTTAAGTTACATACCGGTGAGAAGAACACTTAAATATCATCATCATCATCTCCGACGCCTTGTTTCCCCCTGGGAAACCCCCACTAGAGGATGGCCATGACAGAAACGTCTCCAAGCTACTTTATCAAGACATGCCTCCCCTGCCCGTGCTACAATGCCCCTTCCACTACGTGGAAGTTTTTCTTCAATATATTTTTCCACTTTCTTTTCCCATACCATAGGTGGTCTTCCACTACTAGCGGTTCCACTCACCTGACTCCCATATATCTTTCTTGGCATTCTGTCTTCATCCATTCTCTGAACATGACCATACCACCTCAAAGTACTTCTCTTTATCCACTCAACCACACCACAATCAATGCCCAAAGCCTGCTCTTCCATTCCAAAGGACTCGTACACTTCCCTATTACTTGGCCCATCTAGCCTATTCATGCCAGCTGCCATTCTGAAAAAGCTCATCTCCACAGCTCTCAGTTTGAAGAGGTCCTCGTCACTTGCCGTCCATGTCTCGCTTCCATACGAGAGTGTTGGGAGCAGCACACTGTTTCTCAGTGACTTTTTGACTTCCTGGCTAACCATTCTTCCTAAGAGAATACTACCAAGTTCTCCAATCACCTTTCTCCCTTGCATTTTTCTCTCTTTTATCTCACTCTCCATTTTACCATATTTGCATAGTACAGCTCCCAAATACTTGAAACTTTCAACCTCTTCTAGTACTTCATTTTTCATTTTTATTTTACAACTTTTCTTGTGTTCTTTCTTGATTCTATATTTTTCCTTAAAATCTATGGTTTCATGCATTCTTCTCTCAAACACCATTACCTTATATTTCCCTACATTGACCTTTAACATTCTCTTTTCACATATCCTGTCAGTCAGTGACCACTCTCTGAAGTTCTTCAGCATTTACCGCCAACAGGACTGCATCGTCCGCATATAGGCATGTTAAAATCTTCCATGTTCTTCCCTCTGATTCCAGTCTAGCTCCCACACCCATTGATACAGCCCTACATTCCCTAATCACTCCATCCATGTATATATTGAACAACCAAGCTGACATGACACATCCCTGTCTTACACCTACATTGACCTCAAAACTTTCACTTAACTTATCCCCTACCTTCACATTTGCTATTGCATTCCTATAAAAAGATTTTACTGCCAATAGCAACTTTCCTCCCACACCATATACTGTTAACACATCCCACAGGCCCTCCCAGTCTACTTTGTCGTAGGCGTTTTCCAAATCCATGAATGCTGCATAGAGTTTTCTATTTTTGGCCAGATACTTCTCTACCAACAATCGCATTGAGGCTATCTGGTCAACGCAGCCCCTGCCCTTTCTGAAACCTCCCTGTTCCTCGCCTATTTTGTCATCCGTTATCTTCTGTAGCCTCTCTGTTACTACTCTTGCGTGTACCTTTCCAGGTATGCTAAGCAAGCTAATTCCCCTATAATTCTTACACTCTTCTTTACTACCCTTCCCTTTGTACACAGGTACTATCACTGCTTTCCTCCAGTCCTCTGGTACACTTTCCTTTTCCCATGCTAATTTACATAACCTATGCATTATGTCAACAGCTTCTTCTCCTACATATCTCAGCATTTCACCTGGGATGTTATCTACTCCAGCAGCTTTGCCCATT
Source organism: Paralithodes platypus (assembly GCA_032716605.1). Taxonomy (NCBI): domain Eukaryota; kingdom Metazoa; phylum Arthropoda; class Malacostraca; order Decapoda; family Lithodidae; genus Paralithodes; species Paralithodes platypus. The sequence continues at coordinate 43,397,724 of CM064497.1, read as the reverse complement.
TTAAGTCTATTGATTGCTTCTTTTACTTCTTCTCTGCTTATCTGGCTTTCAACTACCCTGTTTATTATACCTCTCTCCATTCCTATGGATGAGATCTTTGCCTTCCCCCTACTCTTTACAGCTAAGCTACTAAAATTATCTTTCCATACTTTCACCACACCATCACCCTCTACCACTTCCCCATTCATGTCCCTCATCCTACCACCTGAGACACTCTCAGTCTTCTTCCCTCTGGCTTCTTTCACAGCTCTGTAGTATGCTTTCCTGTCATTCAGAAACTGTTCACTAATCTTTCTCCCATATGCCTCATCTGTCTTCCTTTTAGCGTCTTGTATCGCCCTCTTCACTCTTTGTTTCAAATTTGTATATTCTTCTTTCCTCGCATCTCTAGTTTCTCTAGGTATATTCTTTTGCAGCATACTCTTTCTGAACTTTTTTTTTTCACTATTTCTTCTATCTCTTTGCTAAACCATGCGTTACCTTTCTTCTTCCACATTTTAAAGGTTTTCTTCCCACATATTTTCTCAGCTGTTTTAATCATGGAGTCTCTTGTACCTTTCCATACTTCGTCTACAGTATTTCTCCATGTCCTTTATAGTCTCTTTCAGGATGTCCTTGTATTTTGTTGCATTACATTCTTCATTTAATGTTCTCACATTTATTCTCTCTACTGTCAGTTTTCTCTCTTTCCTCTCATATTTCCACTCTTTCCTTATCCTCACTTTTGTCAGCACTGTATAGTGGTCTGATCCTCTTACAGCTTTTGAATCTAAAATTCTTCCTTTTAGTCCGGAGTCCATCATGGCGTAGTCAATTAGAGATTTCTGTTCCTGCTCACCTCCACCTCTGTGCCATGTATATCTATGAATGTGACGATGTTCAAAAAATGTGTTAGCCAGAAACATCTCTCTCTCCGCACATACTTCTAAAATGAAGTCACCATTCATATTCCTACCCTCCACACCCCATTTACCCACTATACCTTCTATCTCCTCGTTTCCAACTCTACCATTCATGTCGCCTACTAATATTACTTGTGTACACTCTTGCCTTTCTCTTATACATTTATTTACTTTATTCCAAAATGTTCTATTTTCTTCCGCCTTTCCCAGTTTCTTGGTTGACTGGTGCATAGACACACATAAAAGTATACCTCTCTATCCCAATCTTGCACTCACACCATACAATTCTTGAGCCCACGCATCCATAGTTTTTCACACACTTCCTCAACCTTTCTGACAAAATTACTGCTACCCCTTCCTTTTTCTTACGTTTATATCCTGCATCCAATCCAGACCAGACAACCCATCCTTCCCCACCCCACAAATCATGCTCACTCTCACCATCCCACACTCCAGAACCCAACAGGTGCGTTTCACCTACCCCACACACATCCACACATCCATCTTTAAGCTCTCGCATCAGACACTCTCTCTTGCTAAAATAATTTATGCCATTGGCATTGAAGGCACAGACACGGAGCACGCTTTCCTTCACCCGAACGACGTTTCCACCACTTTTCTGCTTTGTTCGTCCACCCCCGAGGGGTCCTGGCCGGCAGCATACTGAGCACAGTTATTTCCCAGGAGGACTTGGGGCCTGGACATAATGCCTCCAAACAGGGCGCCGGATTGTCAAAAGTATACTAAGACACTTAAATATATATATATATATATATATATATATATATATAATATTTTGTTTATAACCAATCCAGCACCGGCGACGTATGTATACATGATTTTAGCTGTATAAGACTACGTTTGAAAATTTCGAAGAATGTGTGGTAGGTAAATGATCAATTCAGATATTATGAAGCTCCTCAATTAGTAGACGTCCCTCTCAAGCTGAATAAAAACGTCTAAATGTTGCCAGAATACAATGCAAATGATGTGCCCGGCACTGAACGGGCCAACATAACAATAATTGTATTTAATTTACTATAATATTGATGGACTATTATTCAGCAAGAAAAACCTTAGTTTATGATTGTAAGCATTACACGAATAAGCATCTACAATTTGGTCCTCTACAAAGTTCCACATCAAGGCAACTATGCATCTAAAAGTCTTTTGGAATAATGTTGTCCTACTTCTTGGTAAGATGAGTTTATTGCGGTTTCTTGTTGGATACGTATGGACATCCTCATTTCTTGTAAACATATCTCTGATTATTGACGGAAGTAAATTGTTCATACACTTAAACATAACCTTAGCAGTACACAAAACAAAGAGATTGTCGAGTGGAAGAATGTTTAGTGATTTAAATAATCTATCCTTCATATTATTAAATAGAATCGGAAAATTACCTCAGTCCTTTTTTAATAATCATAGCATTTGAAACGTTTAGACGAAATATAATCAGCCACATTTATGTTTATATAATATCAACTAACAAAGGTAGGGTATGGAAATTACAGTATAACTAACAATAAAGCGTAACTTAAAAACATATTTTGACATTAATGACGGTACGGTAACCAAAAGCCTTTTTGTTCTGTTTAGCCTTGGACGACAGTTTCATTAAGGGAGCCCACCTCGTTTTTTTCTCTTTCTCTCCCTCTCTCTTTGGCTTGTATCCATTCGGCCCCATTCAACCTACTGTTTTAAGACGTTTACCCCTATCTAGGTGTCAATATTTTCCTGGCGAGCAGTAGCGAGCCAGAATATATATAATTTTGTTTTGACAGCAAGCTAAATTTGTACATTTTTCGATAGGAAAATGTCTCCGACGAAGCCGGATCTCTCCATACAATGCTGGCTAGCTATCGCTCGCCAGGAAGAAATCAGCACCTGGATGGGGATAAACGTCTTAAACCAGTTGGCTGAATGGGGCCGAATGGATATAAGCCAGGGAAAGAGAGAAATGGAGAGAAAGATCTAAAAAAGCCTGTGAAGTAAAGAAAATAGTATATTGACCTTGTATTTGACCTTGACCTGTGACCTTAACCTTTCATATGGAACTGTATAGTATTCAGAATATACATGGTAAGCCTAGTGAAAATATAAGTTAGTATAAGATATACTAGTCAAAATGTTATTTGGACCTTTGACCTTGACCTTTGACCTTACACTTTACAATATTTATCTGAAATTTGATCAATAAGATATCAATGTTACCAGTAACTTGTATAGTGAAAATGAAGAAATTTGAGTAAAAACTAAAAAATATGAAATATTGATCTTATTTCTAACTTTGACCTTTAACCTTAACCTTTAGGTTAATAGAACATTTCTTTTTGACTGACCATTGCATTGACCAAATGGATATACCTGTGAAATTTTGTGAAAATCCATCTAACGGTCTAGGAGGAGTTTCCGGACAGACAGACGGACGACGGACGACGACGACGACGACGGACGATGACGACGGACAAGCTGACTGGTGGTGCACAGTATACGGGCAGGATCTGTGTGCACGATACCACTATGCTTCGCAGAGTTGATTAAAATAAAAGAAGACTCCACTGAATGCATCACCATCATGATTAATACATATTAGTTTGGCGATATTCAGACCTTTCGCCTTATTTCTTTGTCAATGTTAAGATCTTTCGGCCCTTTCTAGACGGCTCGTCTAGGAAAATGTTTCTTTCGAAAAATGCACACATTTATCTCGAAGTGGGTTGGAGGGTGGTGGTGGTTGGTGGGGTGGGGGGGCTAGGGGGTATTATTCTAAAGCTTGATGGATGTCTAGGGAGGAAACTCAAAGGAAACACAAATCTTCCCCTAAGGAAATTGTCTATAGTCATCCTCCTATGAAATGAGCTACAAGGTGGTGTCCCTCGCCCTGTGCGGTGTTGTCAAATATTCAAAGCTTTAACAACAAATGTTAGTTTTTCAGGCTATTAACAAATTAATTTTAGCTTTTATGACTATATAATATTATATTACAATTTTTAAAGGTTATGTGGTGTTAAGAAACATATCATTTTAAGGATATATAGAAGGAATTTATACAACATATGGCACGCTATTTAGAACATGCTGCCATTTTTCTGGGGACAGCTATAAATAGATTTAAGGAATGGTAGGATATGCGACGTTGCCAAGTAATGTCAATGCGGTTCTGATGGCTACGCACGCACTCACACACACCCCTACAGATACACACACAAACACACACATACATACACAATCTCCAAAATGCAATATAGCACAATGTAATCCCATCAAAAGAGAGAGAGAGAGAGAGCTGGATACGAGTAATGGCACCGCTTTAAATGGCCTCAAACAACGACAACAACATCACCCAGGTCAGACGGTCACTAACCCTCATTCATAGCGCGACCACCATGGAAGGAAAAACTCTCAAAAGTTACTCTCATCTTCATAGCCAGGCAAGGGAGATGCTGTACAATGTAAATAGGTATATACAAATATAGCCTACCTATTATTTCGTTTCTGTAACTTTTATACAAGAATACCAATAACCCTTCCAGACATAAACATTTCTTTTACATTTATTTCAAGTTTCCCTTCTAAATGTGGTTTTCCTTGGTTTCCCGTTTTCTAAAAGGTTTGTTTTGGTAGAAATGTGGCAACACCGCACAGGGCGACCTTGACCTCCTTGGAGCTCATTTCAGTTGAGTTTGACTATAGTGTTGTCCATAATGCAGGTAAACAATGATCGTTATTGTGAAGGTGTTATTCGTGGTTGCTGATAGTGCCTTAGCTACGACAGATATTTCCTAAGCCGAGTAACATCGTCAAATGTTAACTTGGACGATATGAAAATACATCACCGTAATGACATAGTTAACCCCTTCTATACCGGCGACGTCTTTTGTATTTTAATCTTGCTATATTCAGATGATTTGATGCAGTTTAAGAAGGATATGTCGTAGTAAAAAAGGATAAGTGAGATAGGTCGAAGCTTGTTAATTGTTGGAGGCTCTTTTTAAGCTGAATATCATCGTCTAATAGTAGCCAGAATATTATGAAAAGGACGGCTCCGGTACAGAAGGGGTTAAATAAGGATACTTGCACGTCGTCATCCATCATCCAATACTCCTTTCATCTTAACCCTATCTGGTGCGAGGCAGGTCTTTTGGAACCTCTCTATTTCAATCCATCAATTTCGAGCTTCTTAATCCTTATTAGTTTGGCGATTATAAGACATTTCACCCCATTCAGGTGTCAATTTTTCCTAAGCGACCGATAGCGAGTCTGCAAGGTTATTATTTTTATTATTATTATTATTATTATTATTATTATTATTAAGTAGGAAAAGAATTACCAGCGAGGCAGCGAACATCATCTTTATTTTCATTATAGTGGATCCAAACGTTTCGGCATAAAACACTACGGCATCTTCACTCGTCTAAAAGTAAAATTAAACACTTAAAATAAATTGCTATAAAATTGCTAATTTGTTTAAAACAAAATCATATACATAATATAAAGGGAAGTAGATATAATTCTATTGAATTTTGGAGTTTTGTAATACAAGTATGAATTAAATGACGAAAGTAATACAAGCTTTACATTCTGATTATATAACTACACAAGAGAGAAGGCAGTAGCAGACAACATTTAATTTAATTGGGGCTCATTTACTTTTATAAAGAGGGATTCAAGGGTTCTCAAGTTATTGTTCTGGCAAGAGTCTATAATTTCAAAATTATCTTTCTTAATCTAACTTTACACAACTCGGCATGTTCCCTATTATTATTATTATTATTATTATTATTATTATTATTATTATTATTATTATTATTATTATCATGATTTGTTTAAACAAAATTTAACAACAAATTTACTTATTAGCTTGAAGGGGGTTTGGGGGTAAGTTTTTATTTTAGTTTGAAGGGGTCTGGGGATTTTGATTTTACTTTAAGTCTAGGCAGCACAAATGTATATTAGATTGCTCAAAATGCCAAAAGCAATGAAAACCCTCAATAATACTTATATCAACTCTCATAATAACCCCTAATGCGTTGCATCAGATCCTGTTGGCACCAACTTTCTCCCTTCATAAGAATGATTTGGAATGAGCGTGATAGGTTGGTAGACTGGCCCTGAAAGTAATATATATATATATATATATATATATATATATATATATATATATATATATATATATATATATATATATGTTGGTAAAGCCAGGTAATAAATTTTCTTTAATACATACGAGGTTGAAAGAAATGGCAATTTCTGCGTTGGAAATTTTATTATTCAAAGTTTCCAGGTCTCTGATGAGTTTTCGCTGGGTGGCAGGAAGTAGATGAAGATGAGCAAAATTCATGGTGGTACAGGGTTACATTAAAGTACATGAAGATACAGGATATACGACGCGTTTCACTGGACAACCAGCATTATCAAGTAAGGAAGGAATGATATAAAAGGTAAACAGGAAGGGTATATATAGAGGGTGGAGGATCAGAGGAGGCGGAAAACAGGGGGCAAAAGTCTGCTAATGGTGGAAGGGTAAACTAGGAGAGAGAAAGGGGGTAACCGCTTCACGCATGCGCACTGGATGCGGGATGGTGGTCAGCCAAAGCCCTCCCAACATTGACCCCCCCAATGAAATTAAGATCTTCTACCGCAATTACATGTCCTCTGAACACAAAAATGACGAGGCCGTCTTAAAAGAAATAATCTCCAAGCATGTCCACCCAACCAACCCGGAAAACAAAATCAAATTAATAATTTATTACAAATCCCCCAAGACCTCCAACCTCGTTCTCCGCAACAAACCAGCCTCCACCAAGATAAAGAGCCCGATGACCGACGATCACGTCATTTACCAACATACCTGTAATTATGAGGACTGTGGACCTCATTCCTATATTGGTATGACGCAGACTCGTCTTTCACGTCGGTTAACTCTTCACCTTCAGGCTGGAGCCATCAAAGACCACTATCTCACCCCTAACCACCCTCACCTCACACGCAACGAGTTAGAGAAACACACCACCATACTCGATAAAGAAAGTGACCCAAGGAGATTACCTATACTCGAAGCTTTATATATCCAAGCCTTACATCCCAACATCAACAACCAAACTCTGGACCTTCAGATCCTTCCTTCTGCCAAAAGGCACTACCCTACAGGACCTAACACCCCTCCTCGCCCCCCGGTGCCCTTGACGCAGCCCCCCGCGCTACCTCCTTCAGCTTCGTCTTCTGCAGGCGCCACACAACTTAGGCCACGCCCCTCGACACGCAGCCAATCAGCTTCGACCCCACCTACTGACCACCATCCCGCATCCAGTGTGCATGCGTGAAGCGGTTACCCCCTTTCTCTCTCCTAGTTTACCCTTCCACCAATAGCAGACTTTTGCCCCGTTTTCCGCCTCCTCTGATCCTCCACCCTCTATATATACCCTTCCTGTTTACCTTTTATATCATTCCTTCCTTACTTGATAATGCTGGTTGTCCAGTGAAATGCGTCGTATATCCTGTATCTTCATGTACTTTAATGTAACCCTGTACCACCATGAATTTTGCTCATCTCCTTCATCTACTTCCTGCCACCCAGCGAAAACTCATCAGAGAGCTGGAAACTTTGAATAATAAAATTTCCAACGCAGAAATTGCCATTTATTTCAACCTCGTATGTATTAAAGAAAATATATATATATATATATATATATATATATATATATATATTTATATTAAATTACCCGATTTAGTAATCACTAGCATGCCAGTTTGACAAGAGAAAAGAAAAGGAAAAGAAGGAGGGGAGACTCAAACAGCAGAACCAAGGAGACACGCACACCAGGGAAAACGAAGAAAGACCAACGAAGAAGAGACTAAGTTAAAGCAAACAAAGACGAAAGAAGGAGACACGAAGATAAAAAGAATGAAGAGCCCAGTAATACCAACACTCAACAACCACTCAGCAGGCAAAGACAAAACCAGGAACAAGGACCAGAAGGCAACCACAGAGAAAGAAAATTCACCACCACCGAAGAAACCAAACACAGCATCAAAACCACAGAAGAAAACAAAAACCACAGCAAAATCATCAACACATGGCCACCCCGATTCTGCCTTCACACCACTACGCCAGAATAAACGATTGCCACCATAAATCCTCCTATTCGACCCACACCAGGAAAGACAATTTAGATCACCATCAATAACCACGAGGCTCCAAAGAAAAAGATAGTGTACAGTCAGAAACAGAAGGACCAACACAGACACACAACAAAGGAACAGTTGCACCGTTATTCCGCGCAGAGGCCTACCCACCAGCCCGCGAACTTCTAGGGGGTCTACTTAATCCCACCAGAATACGCCCCCCTGTACTTATGACCTTCTGATCTCCGCACACTTGACCTGGGACATAGCAGCCAAATTCGTCACTACCCTGACGAAAACCATGGTAAAGCAAGCAATTCTAGGGCTTGATTTACTTACATGTAAGCTATCAAGTCCTAAAATAAAACCTCCCATTCAAGTAAAGATTGAAACCATGGTGAATATCTTTGAAGGTCTGAGGAGTTCTTTTCCCTATTAAGGAATTTATATTATCACATGCCATGGTATAGTGCTTAATATTAATCCCTTCCAGCTCCTTATCACTAGATCGCATGATAAGCACGCCGGGCCAAACAGCTCTAAAACTCTATCGCGTGATAACTCCTGTGTCTTTGAAACACGCGGGCTAGGAAATTCGTGGGAAAATTCTGTTGTTGCCAGATCGTCCTGAGATTTTGCATGGTGTTAGGCTAAGCAGTAATGTGTGTGTGGGCATATATGGCAACAGTGTAGGAATGACAGGGGATATGAGAGGAGGTACCTTCCAAAAATTCTCCTTAGTATCACCGAGGCAGGCAGCCTGTGAGGACGTCTCTTGGGCCCTTTTAATCAGACACCCGCCATGTTTGCCCTGTAGGCCAGAAATATGAGCCATTTTTGATGGAATGCAGTGATTCTCAGTGCTTGTATAACCCACCTGATCGAATATTTGTGTGTGTTTCTATTTCATCGATTACAGTGGAGTGCATTGCGTGATTGTGTGGTGAGATAGATATTTTAGTGTTAGCCAGGAACGCTTAGGTGAGCAAATAAATACCCGATGTACTTTCACTTCACGAAATAATTATATTGAAAGGTGGAGCTACAATTTTGGCAATTTTTTGCCAATTTTGGCAATCATTGTTCGATGGTCTATAGTACAAATGGAAACTAATTGCCAAAAATGTTGGTATTATTTTGCCAATTTTGTTTGCAATTGTTTGTATTTGTTTTTGCATCTTCTTGTCAGAAAGTGATATATTATGTCGTTTTGAATGTTTATAGCAGGTATATGACCATGTGAAGTGCGACTTGTGATTTTTTCGTCAATTTTCCCACTATCATTCACCCATCTTCATTTCCTACATTGTTGTATCTATTCATCTCTCTCCCATTTTCTCTCCCCTTTTCTCTTGCTGAGAGTGTGTGCGTGTGTGTGCGACTACCTCAGATTATTGCTTTATTCTTGAGTTTCCCTATCTTGTGATATATCGCTTTTTAATTTTGTATTCCTCCTCCAACAGTTGCACCACCTCCCTTCCCCACACGTACACAGACAAAAACACTCGCACCTAAACAGACCCACAGCAATATGTACACACTCAAGTACAATAATCACACACATAACTACATGCATCTCTCTCTCTCTCTCTCGCTTGCTTTGTGTGTGTTTGCGCGAGTTTTCCAGATCACTGGTGTTGCCATATGTTACGATATTCCTCCTCCAACAGTTGCTCTCTCACTCTCACTCTCTCTCTCTCTCTCTCTCTCTCTCTCTCTCTCTATATATATATATATATATATATATATATATATAGATATATATATATATATATATATATATATATATATATATAGAGAGAGAGAGAGAGAGAGAGAGAGAGAGAGAGAGAGAGAACCGGTACCGGTACAGTCTGTCAAAGATCCAGCTGATGCTGGGGTCACACATTCCTGTATATCGCTCCCGACAGCTCCTCAGGCGTAATCGCCAATTTTGTGTTCTGACGGGCGTAGTCCGGCCGTGTACGCCCGTATAGACCACGACGATTGCACTTCCCGACAGACGTACCGTGACGGGGCCAGTGTTACGTCAGACGTAATGTAGTCGTATGGAACTACGTACGTGCTTGCGACTTGCGTAAGCATGTCCCCGTTAGTCCGCCTGGGCTGCCCGATTTGCGGGAACACAGGCCACACCCATGGCCACGCCCCCACAAGACCTGCGTAGCTGAGGCCGTACATCTTGGGAGTTTTTAGGACTTACGTGGACCGTTTCCGAACAATCGTAGGCACACCCCGTCTGTCCAAACACAGACAAAGACAGTCTTTGTCAACCACGTAGGTCTGGGTTGGAATCTGGGAACTACAAAAGGGCAGGAATGGCCACACCATTCCCATTCCCAGTCCTTCATCGGCACCATGAACAACATCGCGGAATTCATCCTGGAGGAGTTCAATTTTGTGAACTCCCTAAGAGGAAAGACCATTCATCCTTGTAACCTTTAACCCGCTGATTGCCAGTGCCAGCCAATTTTGACGGTGTGCTTCTGCCAGTGCCAGATTTTTTTTTTTTTTTTTTTTTTTTTTTTTTTTGGCTAAATCTATCAAGTTGGGAGAGAAAGGAAGGATAATGGTAAAAAACACTCCCCTCGCCAGAAATCAGGTCCCCGATGGTCCCGAAAGTAGCTGAAAAGACACTATAGACTACAGAGATTTTTATGGTATCGGAATGTATGGGTGGGAGGGTGGTGGGAGGGTGGTTTTGGGGTTGGTTGGGGGAAGGTAGAAGGGTAATTGACTTGTGTTACACATATGAAGCCGATTGGTGAGGTAGTTTCGCCACCACGGATTTTCCTTTTTATCCTTTTCTTCGTACGGATACGCTAGAAGTGGGTGGTGGGAGGCGGTTGGGGGTGTGGTGGGGGGGAAGGCAGAAGGGTAAGGGACTTGTCACACAAATATGGAACCGATTGGTGAAGTCGTTTCGCCGCCACAGATTTTCCTTTTTTTTCCTTCTGACGGGACCGACAGTCAGCGAGTGGGTGGGAGGAGGGATTTGAGATTTTTGTGGTGGGTAGTCTAAAGGGTAAGGTACATGTGGTAAAAATATGAAAGCCATAGGTGCAGTCGTTTCGCTGCTACGATTTGTTTTCGGCAGGGTGCAGAGGGTGGCAGGGTTGGCTTGTTGGTTGCTGCTCCGGTGTGGTGAGAGGTGTGACTGGAGTGTCCCCCGCTGGTCCCGTTGTCCCCACCGTACAACGGTGCCGCGTCTTCCCGCCAACCCGCAGTGCGGCGGTTCTGCCAGATGCGGCCGGACTAACGTAAACTTTCCCGTTTGATGGGAATATTTTACGGTTGACCGGAGCAGCTTACGTTTGACCGGGCGAGCTGCTACGTCTTCCGGGGCTGCTCCCGTCAGACGTACCCGATCGCCCGGTCAGACGTAGGATTTCCCGACTTTTGACATACGTGAGCGCGAGCCCCGTATCTGATTTGAAATCCAAAACATACCGGGCGGCCTTGGCCGCACCCACCACCTCCCCGACCAGCGTGGCTACTCCTGCCATGCGTACCAACCCCCACGACTAGACACAATTTCATTTACGTTTTGCGTACTAAGCCCTTACGTTTTACGTATTCGGTTGCCAACTACCAATAAACCTTCGTACGGGAGCATACGGGAGCATATACGTGAATGTGTGACCCCAGCATGACCCACCATCGCTCTGGGACTCGCAGTTTTATCTGGCAATACTTGGTGTAGTAAGGAGGCGTTTTTTACAGGGATTGTGATTGGTCGATTTGGTTTCGGCTATATCAGTGTCAGAAGACATATTAAACAAGGCAAAGGAAACAAATGGCCTAATGCAAATGTATACATCGCAATATATGATCATGAAATGTCACCAAAAGTTCGTAGATATGCTTTAACAATTAAGCACATTATATTGATTGGTTGGCAACGCATATAAAACCCGTTGGCTGCCACAACTTACTCGAGTTTCAAGAATATATAATCATGTTTTAATGTTGGCTGCATAATGAAGGAGGTATTTGTCTTCACAATGTGAACATTGCGTAATATAATTTGTCGTAATATACAGGACACACAGGTGACACAGTAATGGCTAGTGGTATCCCTGCATAGCAGCGAATGGGTATGCGCAGAGTTAATGAACGAAAATTGTAGAAACAAAGTGTTACCTCGAAGAATCTGTCTGATATGAAGTTGTTTTTCACATAATAACACTCAGTCTCACTTTGTCATCATACATTAAGCAGTAGACAAGACGTAGGCATGACTATAAATACGGTCCTATTTGTTGTTCTACCTATTGTCAATGACGATATTAGTATTTACAAGAACAAACAAATACATAGACGGTGCAAAACATACTGTAGTGAGACACACTTGAATAAATTATGCAGAGCCCTAAGCTGGTTAGGATTAATGGGGCTTTATGCTATGTAATATGTTGATTTGGGTAACGATATTTATCTTCCATCAAATCGCTGGTAATTATTCTTCACACCACGCAGTAATATGCCATTTGCAATCATATTGAAATCTGATAGTCTGAATAGAAATTAGCATAATACTCTCTCTCTCTCTCTCTCCCCGAAGAACTGGACAGGGTTCTTCAATCATACCAACACATTTCTACTATATATTTGTAATTATTGTGTCTATTGTCTTCCAAGTTAGCAAATACGTATTATTAATGTTCATATTTAGTGGAAGTTAATCAGAACGAACCAGATTAGTACTGAAGCTGAATAGTTAAAGTCATAGGCTTTACCCTGAACCATGTTGGTAGGTCTTACGAGTAAGAAATGTGAAATTTGGCAGTAGAAGTGGTGTTGGTGGAGGGTTCTGTATAACGAATCATGCTAATCTCAACCTAGTGTCAGAGAGCAATAAAGGCTAAGATACTCAAAATATACAATAGGGGAGGGAGGGGTGTGAGGACAGTGGGTAGTTTGACAGGAGCTATACAGGAAAATCGACTTTATATCATCATGAATAGAGAAGAATTTGATATCTAAAGTTCAAACACGGTTGCCAGCTGGTCTAATTATACCGTGACCACGAGGGAAACGTTTGATTAACTAATATATAATCAGAAGTGTCATGACTATCATTTGGCTAAATACAGTAAAATATGACATCATCAGATTCTGCAATGTTTCTTTCTGGCAACTGGTAATTTAGAATCATGATGAACCTATGACTGTCTTACCTATACATGCAATTGATTTTACAAAACATCATGAATCATGATAACTTTAATCAATATCTAACAAACTTATTATCAACTGTGGCTCTCAACACATTTTCCCAACACAAAAATAATTTATCTAAATCATGATATTTCATATCTTGTGTTAATTTAATTGACGTAATAATATTATTTACCGTATGTATAAAACATTTGAAAACTGTTTACGTAATAATAATCTAAAATATACTATACAATATATGGATTAATCAACAATATTGTACTGTTGTTAATTATCTGTATATACCCCTAATTAGCGGGGCCCGACTTAAGTCCGTATCTAAAAACCTGGACTATGTGGCAGGGACCGACTTAAGTCCTTGTGCAATTTTTGAGCAAGAATGGCTGTGAGAGAGAGACGAGCGACGGGAGGAGTGTAGGTTACCTCATGACCGCTCGGCACGGACCCTGCGCGCCTACTGACTTCTACTCCACACAACTCCACCCTCCCTACCTCGCCACACAGGGAATTATATAAGGAAATTACCGTATTTTAGGGTTTTTGCACTCGTGTTGCACGATCGTTGCAAGAGAACCCGTGGTCGTAGAAGGATGGTTCTGGTGTCATTGGAAAGCTCAATTTACGCCCTTTCAGGGATACAAAATTGTATTACGCTCTGGCTCTTGTTTATGCATGAAAAAGAGCACGGAAACAAGGCCATTTAGGGTAAAAAAAAAACGCTGGGTGCGTAGTGGACAAAACTGACGGGCCCGCTCGTAAGGTGTTAATGTAAAATGGAATGCAGTTATTATGCAATAGTGTATTTAGTTTCTCAAATTGTGACTGTTCAATACTATTGTCATCTGTCACCATGTCTATTGAGGTATTATATGACCTTAAGTGTAGGTTAATACACATATTTTTCAGTCTGAATTAACGTTGTCTCAGATATGTTCGGCAAAGCGATGGTTATATTCAACAATAGTCATATGAATTCGCCATGCATTAGGTGATGTGCGTAGGTAATGAAAAACTTAAACGTGAACAACAATAATAACTGGTATTTGGCGAATATATATTTTAATTCATACTGGAGGAGGCGTATGGGTCTCTCTCTCTCTCTCTCTCTCTCCACGCTCCTTTATGTCGGTCGTTATGCCTCACATTGTCTCTCCCTGGCTTAAAGTAAGGTGTTATTAATAACATTATAATACTATAGGCAGTTAGTAGAACAACAAATACTCACGTTAGTGTTTTACCTCTCCCACAACCCTCTCCCCTTTCCCTTCTCCCCCCCCCCCCCTCCACTGCCCCTCCCACACAAACATACACGCAAAATCGTTCGCCCCTATTCAAAGATATCACTTGCCATTATTGTGTCAACTTATTTAAGAGCATCTACGAACATTTGGAGAGATTTCATATTATATAGCAATTTATGCATTTGTATTACATACAGTATATGTTTCCTTTGTCTTGTTAGATATATCTCATGATACTGATATAGCCAAAATCAGATCAACCTATCACAATCTCTGTAAAACACGCCTGCTTACTACACCAAGTATTGCCAGATAATACTGCGAGCCCATGAGCTAGGGTGGTTCAGCTGGATCTTTGACCGACTGTACATGGAAAACATCGGTGACGACAAATCCAGAAAATGTGCTTTATACGCTAATAACTTGGGTTCTAGATAACTTATAAAGTTCTGGTTTGTACCTAAATAATGACAACTAAATTCCGCACAACTTTTTTTTTGTTTTTTTTTTTTTTTTTTTCTATGTGAGTGAGGGGGGCAAAAGGAGAACTGCCTATAGCGAGTGCCTCCCCCATAGTTGAAAGAGTGACAGGGCCACATCAAGGGACGTTCGACCCAAAATGCCTGGACACACAGAGTTTGAAGCAATTTAAGTCATAGGAAGAGGGAAAGACTGATTCTGGGAGAGAGTTCCAGAGCTCAGCTGTTGAATAGAAAAAGTTTGAGAGGAACGTTTCACTCTTGGGTTGGAGAGTTGCACAGAGTAAGGGTGGGATTGCGTTGCAAGACGGGTACCACGTGCCCTACGTAAAGGAGGTGGTATACACTGGGAAAGCTCTGAGGAACACTGATTATTATAGTAGCGATAGAATAGCGAGAGAGATGCAACATTGCGGCGGAGAGAGAGATTGCAGAGAGTTGGTGAGTGGATGGGAGTTAATGATGCGAAAGGCCTTCCTTTCAACTTTGTCTAGGAGAGCGGTGCGAGAGGAACCTCCCCACACATGTGAACAATACTCAATACAAGGACGCACTATGCCCCTGTACAGAACAAGAAGCTGTGCAGGGGTAAAGAACCCCCTAAGGCGGTTGAGCACACCCAGCTTCTGGGAGGCTGCCTTAGCAAGACTGGTAATATGGTCCTTCCAAATGCGAGCAGAAGAAAAAGAGACACCAAGATTATTGAGAGAAGATGAAGGATTGATTTTTGTAGTGTTGAAGAATTAGGAATAGTCCGCTGGGAGTTCCGGACGGGTAGATAGATTGAGAAATTGGGTTTTGGAAGCACTAAAGGTAACAAGGTTTTCTCTGCCCCAATTGGAGATAGTATTTAGATCAGAATTTAAGTGTTCTATGGCTTCATTAGGTTTGTCGTTGAGTGATTGCTGGCTGGGGCGTTCTGAAAAACTAATGGAGTAGTGTAAGGTTGAGTCGTCTGCGGATGAATGGATGGGAATTGAGGTACAGTTGAGAAGATCATCTATAAAAATTAGAAAGAGAATAGGAGATAGGACAAAGCCTTGAGGAACACTGGAGTTTATAGGTTGAGGAAGTGAGCGATGGCCGTCCACAACCGCAGCTATGGAACGGCCGGGAAGGAAATTAGAGACAAAGTCACAGATGGAGGGATAGAAACCGAAGGAGGGTAGTTTAGAAATTAACGATTTGTGCCAGACTCTATCGAAGGCTTCCGACTTGTCTAGTGCACTAGAAAAAGTCTCACCGAAGTCTCGAAAGGAGGATGACCAAGAGTTAGTAAGATATGAAAGAAGATCACCAGTAGAGCGACCCTTAAGGAAGCCATACTGGCGATCGGAGAGCAGATTATGAGAAGAGAAATGCTTAAGAAATTTGGAAGCAAGAATAGTTTCATAAACTTTAGAAATTCAGGAGATGAGAGCAATTGGACGATAGTTGGAGGGTTGAGAGCGGTCACCCTTCTTTGGGACAGGTTGAATGAGAGCAAACTTCCAGCATGAAGTGAAGACGTTAGAGGATAGACAGAGACGAAAGAGTTTGCCTAGGCAGGGAGTCAGCACGGAAGCACAGTTTTTGAGAACAACAGGAGGAACACCGTCCGGACCGTACGCCTTCTTAGTATTAAGCCCAGAGAGGGTAGAAAGTACATCTTAGGAAGAGATTAGGATATTAGGCATTAGTAAGAGAGAGGAGGGTGGAGAGGAAGGAATAGCACTGGAATCATCCAACGTAGAGTTTCTAGCAAAAGTTTGAGTGAAGAGTTTAGCTTTTTCAGAGGAAGAAGTGATGGTTGTGCCATCAGAGTGGGAAATGGGAGGGAAAGACGAGGAAGAGAAATTGTTGGAGAGGTTTTTGGCTAGATGCCAGAAAGCTTGGGAAGAGCTAGAGTTGGATAGTTCAGTGCATTTATTATTGACTAGCAGGGGTACCCGGCGTTGCCTGGGTTTAAATTCTACTACCATAATCACCATCATCATCACTACTACCACAATCACTACCATAATCACCGGCCTCGACCTCCCTGTACCTCAGTAAACGGCGACCTCGATTTCGGCCGCTAAATGACCTCCGATTTTGGATCTGACCTCATCCGTACCCCCATTTTGGGGGGCTGCGAACAACTTTCGTTCCATACAACTTTTCGATCGAAGGCCTACTTCTGCCCCAAACAGCCATTTTTTCATTTTTTTTTCATTTTTTTTTCAATTTCGGCCTCGAAACGACCTCTGATCGTGGCCTCGCCCCCTCTATGACCTGACCCAGGTCAATTGACACCCACATGCAAAGTTTCAGCTCCTCAGGTCCAAAACTGCGGCCGCCTATAAAGAACACACAGACAGACAGACAGACAATCAAAAATATTATATAGATGAAAGAGTGTTTGGCAAGTCAAAGAACAGATTTGGCTTGATTCCAGGCAGAAACATAGGAAGAATGAGAGTCTTGAGTTTTAAGGCGTCAGTACCGTTTGAATGCTTCCTTCTTATTGCGGACAGCAGTAGAACAGGCGTGAGTAAACCAAGTTTTTTTTAGCATAGTCTGAGAGAAAGAGAATGGAATGTATGCTTCCATGCCCGAGAGGATTACCTTGGTAATGCGTTCAGCACTCTCCGAGGGTCCCCGGCCACGGAAGCAGAAATCATTCCATAGGAAATCAAAGAAGTAATGCCGGAGAGCCTCCCAGTCGGCAGCTCCAAAGTGCCACAAGCACCGCCGGCTAGGAGGATCGGGTGGCTGTACTGGAGAGATAGGACAGGTGACAGAGATAAGTTTATGGTCAGAGGAGCCCAAAGGAGAGAAAAGATCGACAGTATAATAAGAAGGGTTAGAAGTTAGAAACAAGTCAAGAATGTTGGGCCGATCTCCGAGGCGATCCGGGATACGGGTGGGTTGCTGAACTAACTGCTCTAGGTAATTTAGGATAGAAAATACGTAGGCTTGATCACCAGGCTGGTCAGTAGTGTGAGAGGAGAACCATTGGCGGTGGTGAACGTTGAAATCTCCTAAGATGGAGATTTCTGAGAAAGGAGAAATGGATAGAATGTGTTCCACTGTAGAGTTTAGATAGTCAAAGAATTTGGGAAAGTTGGTAGAGTTAGGGGAAAGATAGACAGCACAGAAATATTTAGTAAGAGAATGGCAGGAAAGTTTGAGCCATAAAGTTGAGAATTCAGAGGAGTCGAAATCGGGAACACGAGAGCAAGTGAGTTTGTTGTGCACATATGCACAACATCCGCGATTACGTACCGAGTTAGAGAATATCGTTCCGAACGCCAGAGGTGGAAACGTACGGGACTTGTCAACTAGAGGCGCTGAGCTGAAGAAATGGTGGTAAAACCGTAAGTGATTTTCGTCCCTTTCACCTTTTATTTCAACATTAGTTTTCATTATTTTCCTTTAAATTTGTTATATTTTCATCACTGTTTTATATACTATATATCACCGCAACAAATACAGCACTATCATAATTACTTTACACACAGTGATAGACTGAATACACATTTTATTTCAATAGTTGTTTTCAATATTTGTCTTATTTATTTACTATCTCGACAACCAGTGGTCACAGGAAGATGAGTGTGGTACCATTAGAATCGGAAGAAAATACACTTCTATGTAAAATCGTTAAAACCTACTGCTCTGCATCTCGTTACCGAGATATCGCAACGTAAACACACCACATGCACAAAAATCTTAGTTTGTGCCACCAATACTATAACTAAATTATATATATATATTTTTGTTATTACCACAAAACTATTTAGTATAATCAATTACCAAGCGTTTCCACCCATTTGCATAAAAACAAGTGTTGTGGGGAGCTCGTAAAATGATACCGAATCAAACCTTCAAAATCTAATTTTTTATGTAGGTCAGTCTCAAAATTGGGCAGCTTGGGAATGCCCACATAAACTACCCCCCCCCCCCCCCCCGTCCCCCGAGCACGAAAGGGTTAACATCTCTAATAGGCTGCACCTTTGGTATTAGAAGCATAACAACAAGGACATGGCTCCACCTTACTTCTTTTGCCAAAACCACACTCTTCAGCTATAGAAAGATACTTGCTATGGTAAAGATCAGTCCAATAGTTCGGGCTTTGTGAGATACCGTCTCAATAACGGCACTCTACATATAAAAATCCATACTGCATCTGTCTAACACCATGGTCAAAGACATATGCAGTAAATAGGTTTAAACACCGAACTTGGGTTCTTTGAACACTCTTAAAACGGTCAGTGGCAGAACGAGTGAAATTAGTAAGTTCATGATCTTACTATCTCCTCGCATTAGCCCGATACCTTGTCACTGTGACATGACACTAGCGACACTGTATTAACCCTTGTCTGGCGGGACCGGACTTAAGTCGGTCTAGAGAAGAAAGGACTATGTGGCGGGGACCGACTTCAGGCGGTGTGCAATTTTGAGCAATAGTTGGCTCTGAGAGAGAGACGAGCGGTGGGAGGAGCGTAGGTCGGTTCTGACCGTTCGGCATGGGTCCCGCGCGGCAACTGCCGTCCCCTCCACACACATCCACACTCACTACCTCGCTACACAGGGAATTATGTAAGGAAATTACCGTATTTAAGGGATTTTTCCTTCGTCTTGCATGATCGTTGCAAGAGAACGCCTGGTCGTAGAAGAATGGTTCTGGTGTCATTGGAAAGCTCAATTATCGCCCTTTCAGGGATACATAATTGTATTACGATCTGGCTCTATTTTATGCATAAAAAAGAGCACGGAAACAAGGTCGTTTAGGGTAAAACCACCCGCTTGGCGGGTTGTAGAAGTTACTGACGGGCCCGCTCGTAAGGCGTTAAAGACCGTAAGTCAAGAGTACCAGAACAGAACTTCACCACCGATTAGTATAAAGGTCAGGATAGACGAACAATAATAATTCAGGACATGTCCTCGTTCAAGCTCGCGCTAGTCCGATGGTATGTACTTTATGTCATGACATAAAGGAGCTACCATTCAAGACCCAAAACCAACTAATCCATCTATATCCCTATCCACACCATCCACATGGCAGGACCTCCTAAGCGGCTCGACGGAAACTAGACGACCAGACTTGATAACTCTCATCTCTACCCAGAGTGTGCTCATCACTCCAGACCTTCAAAGTGTTATATTAGGAGTGTTACTTAAAATCTCTTTAACTCATACACCAGTGCGACCCCGGTGTAATACTTAGGAAAATAGAGCGACTTGTACGACTCTGTTTATATACTACACCAGTGCGACCCAGGTGAAATACTTAGGAAAATAGAGCCACTCATAGGACTCTGTTTTATCTTAACACCAGTGCGACCCAAGTGAAATACTTAGGAAAAGTAGAGCAACTCCTATGACTCTATATTATTTCTACACCAGTGCAACCCCAGTGTAATACTTAGAGAATAGAGTACTTTGACTGTTTATTCTTACACCAGTGCGACCAGGTGTCGTGTGTTATTTCTATATATGATAAAAGTGATAAACCCTGAATACGCTGAGACACCTAAGTATATCTCTTATAGTTAATACAAGAGATGAGATAAAGTATAAAAGAGTACCAGTATAAAGTATACCCTACACCAGTGACTTAAGGTGCATAGTGCATACTGTAATAGAAAGAGAGAGAGAGAGAGAGAGAGACAAGTATATTCCTAGTTCCCTCATGGATCCTCGTCCGTGCTAGGCTCATGTATGTATATAACCATTGTTCTAGCATAAATAAGTATTGTTGTCCTACCTATTGAACTATTAATTAAAGTTGTTAACGAGATGTACTTAGTGTTATATTTTACCCTTTACTCCTTCTGTGCATGTGTTGTATAATTTTGACTTCTCCAGTTGAGTAGAATCTACCAAATATCAATACAAACCCGGTAAAAACCCTGGCATAACACACACATATACTGTATATATATATATATATATATATATATATATATATATATATATAGTAAAATTATGTTTCTTTAAAACTGTAAATACTACATTATACACTGTCAGTATCTCACTTTAACTGACGTGTTCCTTGCGGTACCGGGAAAACTCAACAAGTAGATCATTTTAAGGGGGGTCACCTGCTTTTTGTTTTATCTTTCTCTCCTTTTCTCTCTTTCTCTGGCTTGTATCCATTCGGTCCCATTCAGCCAACTGTTTTAAGACTTTTATCCCCAACCAGGTGTCAAATTGTTCCTGACGAGCGATAGCGAGCCAGCATTGTATGAAGAAATCCGGCTTCGCCGGATACATTTTTCTATCGAAAAATTTACAAAGTTAGCTTGCTGTCAAAACAAAAACATATATATGCTGGCTCACTATCGCTCGCCAGGAAAATATTGACACTGGATGAGTGTAAACGTCTTAACCCCTCTTTGGCGGCACCCGGCTATAGTCGGACAAGAGAACCCCAACCTAAAGAGCGGGGCCCGGCTATAGTCGCATGCAATTTTGAGCACATAATGTGCTCTGAGAGAGAGCCGAGTGGTGGGAGGAGCGTAGGTCGACTCTGACCGGTCGGCACGGGTTCCACGCGACAACTGAGGCCCCCTCCACACTCATCCATACTCACTACCTCACTACACAGGGAATTATGTAAGGAAATTACCGTATTTTAGGGATTTTTCCTTCGTCTTGCACGATCGTTGCAAGAGAACGTGTGGTCGTAGAAGGATGGTTCTGGTGTCATTGGAAAGCTCAATTATCGCCCTTTCAGGGATACATAATTGTATTACGCTCTGGCTCTTGTTTATGCATGAAAAAGAGCATGGAAATAAGCTCGTTTAGGGTAACCCCCCCCCCCCCCCGCTTGGCAGGTAGTAGAAGTTACCGACCTAGCCGCTCGTAAGGTGTTAAAACAGTAGGCTGAATGGGGCCGAATGGATACAAGCCAGACAACGAGAGAAAAGGATAGGAAAAAAGCAGGTGACCCCCTTAACCAGTAGAACTCAACCAGGGCCAACTCAACCTCGATAAACTATACAACAAACTATAATGTGGCTCAACCTTGCATGAGCCTTCAGTAATGGTTGAGCTTGCACTGGTTGGGAGCTACTGATTGCAATGGTCTACTGGTTGTAATTGTCAACCGATTTAAATGTTTTTTTAACCAATATGGCCTACTGGTTGAAATGATCTACTTGTTGAAATGGTCTGCCGGTTGAGATAGTCTTCTAGCCGATTTGGTGTATTAGTTGAAATGGTCCACCGGTTGAAGTGGGCTTTAGGCCAATATGATTTACTGGTTGAAATGTTAAGCTGCTGGTTGAGACTGTTGGCTGATCGTCTTCTCTTGCTGTTAATTTCAGCGTCACTGATTACATTCTCCTCCCCCCCCCCCTCTCTCTCTCTCACTCTCTCTCTCTCTCTCTCTCTCTCTCTCTCTCTCTCTCTCTCTCTCTCTCTCTCTCTCATTATTTCATTGGTTCTCCATAAACACAATAGTCATAGCATTTTTCTGGCCTATATAAAAGTAATGTTGTTGTTGTCAGATATTTTGTTTTCTGTGAGGGATTTTGATTGTAAGCTATAGTTTATTTTATTTATATTTGTATTTATTTTGTTTTTTACCTGGCAAAAAGCTTACTCATTCAGCAGCTGAATTCTCGATACATAATTGGAATATAACAAACTGCTATGTCTCTATCATATTCCTGCCATGTTTTCACAAATAACACCATATTTAGCTATATAAATATTGTAATGACCGAGTATTTATGATGGGCATAACTACATTTCTTAAGGGGACGTTATATTAACCCTTTCAAGCTCCAATACGCGTTTCTGTTCTGTTTCTGGCTACTATTATACGATTAAATTCAGATTATTAACGGTATGTGGAAGTCAAAGGGTTGATTGAAATAGTATTTACCCTTTTAATACCCACAGATCCTTCCTAAGCTGCATAACATCGTCTAATCATAGCCAAAATATACTGCTAAAACGCGTCAGATCTTCAAGGGGTTAATTATTTGTTTGATTTGTTATTATTACCGGTATATATACAGTATTTGTTATTGTTTGCTCCCTAGACCTCTATGAAGTTAAAAAAAAAAAAAAAAAAAAAAAAAAAAAAAGAAGATCCCCATACGAGATAAATTTGTACATTTATTGGTAGAAAAATATCCCAGCCGAAGGCCGGTTTCTCGTAAACTACAGGCTCGCTGTCGCTCGCCAGGGAAAAATGGGTACCTAGATAGGGCGAAATGTCTTAAAGTCGCCAAACTAATTGGGTGAACGTCTTAAAATCTCATAACTAATTGGGTTAAACATGAAGGAGAAGGGGTCCAGAAACAAAAAATACTTCCTCTTAAGGGGAGTGACCTGCTTTTTTCTCTCCTTTCCTTTCTTTCTCTGGCTTGTATCCATTCGGCCCCATTCAGCCTATTGTTTTAAGAAGTTTATCCCCATCTAGGTGTCGATTTTTTCCTGGCGAGCGATAGCGAGCCAGCATTGTATGGGCAAATCCGGCTTCGCCGGAGACATTTTTCTATCGCAAAATGTACAAATTTAGCCTGCTGTCAGAAACATTTAAAACAAATAGGCTGGCTCGCTTACGCTCGCCAGGAAAAAATTGACACCTGCATGGGGGTAAACGTCTTAAAAACAGTTGGCTGAATGGGGCCGAATGGATACAAGCCAGAGACAGAGAGAAAAAGACAGAACAAAAACAGGTCATAAGGAAAATAAGGAAAATGTAGTATACTCCAAATATGTGATGTGAGCCCAGTAGCCTTGTACACTCATAATATGTGATGTGAGCCCAGTAGCCTTGTACACTCATAATATGTTATGTGAGCCCAGTAGCCTTGTACACTCATAATATGTGATGTGAGCCCAGTAGCCTTGTACACTCATAATATGTTATGTGAGCCCAGTAGCCTTGTACACTCATAATATGTTATGTGAGCCCAGTAGCCTTGTACACTCATAATATGTTATGTGAGCCCAGTAGCCTTGTACACTCATAATATGTTATGTGAGCCCAGTAGCCTTGTACACTCATAATATGTTATGTGAGCCCAGTAGCCTTGTACACTCATAATATGTGATGTGAGCCCAGTAGCCTTGTACACTCATAATATGTGATGTGAGCCCAGTAGCCTTGTACACTCATAATATGTTATGTGAGCCCAGTAGCCTTGTACACTCATAATATGTTATGTGAGCCCAGTAGCCTTGTACACTCATAATATGTGATGTGAGCCCAGTAGCCTTGTACACTCATAATATGTTATGTG
Organism: Paralithodes platypus; assembly: GCA_032716605.1. NCBI lineage: Eukaryota > Metazoa > Arthropoda > Malacostraca > Decapoda > Lithodidae > Paralithodes > Paralithodes platypus. The sequence continues at coordinate 43,373,563 of CM064497.1, read as the reverse complement.
AGCCCAGTAGCCTTGTACACTCATAATATGTTATGTGAGCCCAGTAGCCTTGTACACTCATAATATGTGATGTGAGCCCAGTAGCCTTGTACACTCATAATATGTGATGTGAGCCCAGTAGCCTTGTACACTCATAATATGTTATGTGAGCCCAGTAGCCTTGTACACTCATAATATGTTATGTGAGCCCAGTAGCCTTGTACACTCATAATATGTGATGTGAGCCCAGTAGCCTTGTACACTCATAATCAATAAGTCGCCGACAGTCTTACCCATTATCTGTTGAGCTAACCCATTTTCGATATCAGGACGCTTTTACATTTGATTCGGGTTAACATTAGCCGATTTTACTCAGTTTTGGAAGGGTCTCTAGGAATCAGAGTGGTATATTGATCTCAATTAACCCTCCGAGTTCTATAATACTTTACTAACCCGCACAAAATCGTCTACTGATAACCACAATACAATGAAGACAGGCGTCGTTCAAGTCTGAAAGGTTTAAAGGGGGTCACCGGCTTTTTTTTTATTATCTTTCTCTCCTTTTTCTCTTTCCCTGGCTTGTATCCATTCTGCCCCATTCAGCCAACTGTTTTAAGACGTTTATCCCCATCCAGGTGTCAATTTCTTCCTGGTGAGCGAAAGCGAGCCAGCATTGTATGGAGAAATCAGGCTTCGCCGGAGACATTTTTCTATCGAAAAATGTACAAATTTAGCTTGCTGTCAAAACAAAAATATATGTATGCTGGCTCGCTACCACTCGCCAGGAAAATATTGATACCTGGATGGGGGTAAACGTCCTAAAACAGTAGGCTGAATGGGGCCGAATGGATACAAGCCAAAGCAAGAGGGAGAGAAAGATAAACAAAAAGCGAGATGGGCTCCCTTAAGTGCTTATCATTTTACCTTGACAATCCTCGTGATGTTTATCCTTTTCAGAACGATCACGCCTTATATGCCTTATTTGTGCCTAAATTTAGACGATTTTGTGCCATTTAATTGTACCTAAATGGTTTACTGAGATCGTATATGTACCTCTTTGAGCCCTAATTAGAGATCGTATATGTACCTCTTTGAGCCCTAATTAGAGATCGTATATGTACCTCTTTGAGCCCTAATTAGAGATATACAATACGCTAAAGAAAATCGTCAATTGGTAACCCCCCCCCCAATTTTTTTTTTTATCGTGGTGAAAGGGTTAATATCCCGTGAACAATACTTTAGGTTTCACGTCGTAAAGGTGTCGGGTTAATTAATGATCGACGCTCTTTCTGGACTTCTTATTAAGGTGTTGGGGGGGGGGGGGGGGGGTGAGGGATTGGGCCATTTGTCTGGTCCCCCTTCTCCCTCATGTTTAGTCCCATTAGTTTTCAGATTGTAAGACGTTCGGCCCATTTGTTTGTCGATTTTAAAACCTTTTGTTCCATTTCTATATCAATATCAAGACCTTTCGTGTCATGTAGGTGTTGATTTGTTCCTGGCGAGCGAAAGCGAGCCTGTAATTTTAAGAGAAACTGGCCTTTGGCCAGGAAATTTTTCTATCGAAAAATGTACAAATTTGTCTTGAAGGGGGGGGGGGGGTCTAGGGAGTGTGTTTTTTTTTGTTTTTTTAAAGCTTGATGAAGGTCTAGCGAGGAAACTATTTTTATTTTTGTTGAAGAGACAATGAACGGAGGAAGGAAAAACACAGATAAAACAAAAAGGTCCATGTGCCTAAAGGCATCCTCCATTCATAAAATGTTTGTAACAACTGGATTTAAACTTTTGTAGATTGTAAGTTTGTGGAAAGCAACTTGAGGGAAGTGAATTCCAAAGAGTAGTAGTTCTAGGGATAAATTAATTTTGATATATAAAAATATAAATAAATTGACCCCCAACAAATAACCACTGTTCCCTTAAACATTGTATTGGCTAAACTTTTATAAATATTTAGTTGTCTCTACGCTCACAGGACAAGATACACTATACCGTGATTTCAACTGTCTTAATGTCGATATTGCTAGTTATTTACGGCCTTTATGGTATCAAGTAGAGGTCAAGTCCAGCTAAAATGCCGTAATATTGAATAGGGATTTCGGTAATGATTTTAGTTTCTTTTGGTCGTCTGCTATTAATTGTACCGATATTTTTTCCAACGTATCAGCGAATTAATAGAAACACCATTTGAAAAGGAGCATTTTATTGACTACGTTTCTCAGATAGCTTCTTCAGATCATCAGCCAACTATTCATTATGGCTGTACTTTACGTCAAATACATTGATTCGTCACGACAGATTGTTATGAAAAACACCATTTGAGAAGTAGCACTTTATTGACACCGTTTCACAAACGGCTTCTTCAAGTCAGTGAAAAAGCTGTTTGCGGAACGTTGTCAAGTACCTTTTCTTATACTGAGGAAAGACGTGAGAGGGAGGAGGGAGGGCAGGAGGTGTGTGTGTGTGTGTGTGAGTGGGGGGGAGAGGGGGGGGGGGGACATGACCTCCAGTAACTCTCACTACAATAATATCTTTATTTCTTGTATTCTGGCAAACAATACACTGTACAAATTAAGTGTGCAATATGGAACATTTAAATATAATTAAATTGGTACATATTTTAAGGCTTTTATCTGAACACGTATTAGAAACTTTCTCTACTTTGACATTCATAATAGAGCACCATTGTAATAAGACTAATCAAGGTGTTCCAAAACCCAAACATATGTGTTCGACTAGTAACACCAACACGATTATTGCACACTTTTTTATGTGTACCATTTTAGTTGCAGTTTTGATTTGTATTGTACTCTCGAATTTGACATTGTAGACTGTTGTTTACACACAATGTATATTTGACATTGTAGACTGTTGTTTACACACAATGTATAATTGAAATATTAGACTATTCTAATTTTCTATAACAACTTCTCATAAGCAAGGAACAATACATAATCACCTGGCCTTGAGATTAAGTATAAGGTTCTAATCTAATTTAAGGGGAGATGGGCCGGTTTTCTGGAACACTTTTCCCCTCATGTTTAGCCCCATTAGTTTTCAGATGTTAAGATGTTTGCCCCATTTGTTAGTCGATTTTAAGACCTTTCGCCCCATTTCTTCGTCAATATTTAGACCTTTCGTGCTATTTAGGTGTTGATTTTTTTCCCTGGTGAACGATAGTGAGCCTGTAATGTTGGAAGAACCGGCCTTCGGCCGGGACATTTTTCTACCGAAAAATGTACAAATTAGTCTATAAAGGGGATCTAATGAATTTTTGTTTTTAAAATTTGATGGAAGTCTAGGGAGGAAACTAGAAAAATAATATATACATGCAAAAATCGCCCAAAAAGTGAACCATCCCCCCTTAAGTTGTGAAATTAACCATGGTGAAGAGTGAATGTTAAAGCTAAGACGGTTCCCCCACTTGCCGAGCACCAGCAGCAGCACCAGCAGCAGCAGCAGCAGTAGCAGCAGCAGCAGCACCAGCAGCAGCACCAGCAGCAGCACCAGCAGCAGCAGCAGCAGCAGTAGCAGCAGCAGTAACTTGCCGGGTCCTGATTAGATTCTCCAGCTGCACGGACAATTAATTTACAGTTGGCGTTGTACCCTTCAATCTTACCCCCCCCCCCCCCCCCTTTATCCTCTCACACTCTCGCTCTTGCTCAGTCTATCTCTTTCTCTCTCTATATATATATATATTTATATATACTGTATATACTGTACAGTGTATATGTATATACAGTATATATATATACATACAGTATATATATATATTTATATATACCGGTATATATATATATATATATATGTATATACAGTATATATGTTATATATATATAGCGGTATATACAGTGTTGTATATATATATATATATATATATATATAGATATATATATATATATATATGTATATATATATAATATATATTTTTTGTTACGTATCTTGATCCTCAAGTGGTTAACTTGATGAATCTAGATAGCACAGAGATATATATTAAGGTATCAGTCAGCTGAAGGTAAAACAAAAGTAAAATCTAATAAAATTATTTTCTGTTGTTGCTTCCTTTCCTTTCGGATCTTAGGACTTAGTATCCTTTATGTGACTGATACTCTTTAATCATGAAAAATACTGAAACTAATTAAAGTCATGTAGTATTTATAAAGAATTATTATTTAACCGAAGCTTAGTAGGCTATGGTTATGAACCGAAGAAGTTATATCTAAAGAAGGACTATTAATTCTATAAAAAGTCTTGAAAGATAAATATTAAAGTAAGAATATTTCTGTCTCTTACCCTTTTTGAAATGAATAGATAGTTTTCTTATATGTCCTTTTATTTATATTTAATGTAATTATTCTTGGTTCTTGTCTTACGTTAACAGTATTATATTATTATTATCATCAGGATTTATATCAAAGTCACATAAAAAGTTAGATATATATTTAATAATTAGTTAAATGTATTTCTTAACCACGTAACATTGAGGTTTGATTATGAGTAAATTAAGTTACAGGATCGCTTCATAGATTCGATTCAGGTCTCACTCAAATAATATGAAAAGCAAAAATAATATTTTGAAGCTAAAATAATTTTCTTCTATCTATCTATCTATTGCCTGACGCCGTGATCCCCGAAGGGGTGGCCACGAACGAACCGCCCCCATGCACCTCTGTCCCCAGTCAGTCGACGCCCCTCCCCCCAACCAGCACCGCCTTCGTTCATGTAGTTCCTCACTCCATCCTTCCACCTCATATTCGGTCTACCTCTCCCCCTCTGTCCCTCCACCTCGCTCTCGTACACCCTCTTAGTCATTCTCTCGCTTTCCATACGTTCCATATGGCCGAACCATCTCAAGTTGTTCCTTTTCACACTTTCCAGCACATCTACCTCCACACCACACCTCCTTCTTACTTCCTCATTAGTCTGTCTATCCCTCCATGTAACTCCGCACGCACTCCTTAAGTAATTAATTTCCACTGCTCTCACTCTTTTCTTTCTTCAGCTTAGGAAATCACTAGAAGTAATATTAACACAGCCATGTTAGTCTAAGGCGATATTACTAATATGAGACAATAGCATCACCGTACTAAGCACCGTTAAGCAATGTAAGCTTAATTAAAAGAAAATTAAAGAACTCTTAAGTATTAATCTAAAACAATAGTATTACTTTCATCATAACCCAATTACTTAAAGAGTTGCTTTAGTCCACAAGTTAGTCAACTAAAATAGTTAAGTACATAATAATAGCGTTAACGTTAATTCCCAATCAAATAGTTAAGTACATAAATAGTAGCGTTAACGTTAATTCCCAATCAAATAGTTAAGTACATAAATAGTAGCGTTAACGTTAATTCCCAATCAAATAGTTAAGTACATAAATAGTAGCATTAACGTTAATTCGCAATCAAATAGTTAAGTACACAATAATAGCGTTAACGTCCCAAGTGAGGGCAATCGGTACTAAATAGGACAAGAATTGCTCACAAGGTGATACAAGCATAAAACTTTCCACAATAGTTCACAAAGACCTATTTTACAATTTCAGGGCAGGAGCCACCGAGATTTCAGTGTTGCATAGCAACGGTTGCTAGGCAAATCATTTTCCTTAGCAACCGGCAGCAACAATGCAGTTTCTGGAAAACTGTGAGGTGCTATGGTTTTTTCTCAACTCCTTGTTCTAAAAAACATGTAGCATTGCATTTGGAGATCATATACAAGAATTATGTGGCATAAAATCCAATTTAGGGCAAGTCAGGCTATAAAAATGCCACTCCTAAAGCTTCAGACACTGTTGTCACAATCACTTTTGCATTTGCAGTAGGCTGTGCATTTTAGATGCGCATCAACACATTTGCAGTCTGTGCATCCTCCTCGGCAAGAACACTTCAGTAGTTCTGGGCAGTTTGCACTGGCTTCGGGCAAGTTAGACCACAGAGGCCTCCACTTTTCTGGGCAAGTCCATCCCCACTCACTTGGAGAGGGCAACTGTCGTTCTGGCACCGTGGTGCAGCCCCAGTGGTGCCCACCTTGTAGTACTGCCCTCTTCATGTGTTGCTGTAGAGCAGCCTTGGTTGGAGGTAGACATGATATCTGACGTCCTTGACGTTGTCTGCAGCACTGGTGATGAAATGCCCTTTGCGAAGTTGAGGAGGACAGACTGTGCCAATCTGATGGTAATAGTCACAGACGTTATTACCCAATGATGTGATCAAGTCCATTGTGCGGTTGTATGATGCCGACATACCAAGAGTATATAGACTCTCAATCAACTTTCTATCTCTGGTTAGTGCATGAGCCTTAAGACCTACATAGACGGGTAGTGGCGTTTCACGATCTTTGCTGTGATATACTTGTGGATTTCTCACAGAATCCCTGCGTCTCTTGATGCTGTTGTACACCAACAGCTGAGCAATGGATAGTATTGGTTGGCTGATAGTTGTGTTGGATGTTTGATCTGTGATGTTTGAACCATTGATAAGCATGCTGACCAGTGACAAAAGGGACCGTGGAACAGACTCCACTTGGCTGTTATGGCCAAACGATCCAGAGAATGTTATTTTGTGTGCGAAGATGTCCTGTCGGATCATTTCAGCAATTTGGGTCATCATGACACTCTGCTCGTCTCGATCAGTCTGGTATCCTTCTCGGAGAATAGAGCCAACATCTTCTTCACAAGCCATGAACACATCACGTCCTTCTTTGTAAGCTTTCATCCTTGGGAGATGCATGAGAATACGGTCTTTCAGATGCTTACTGTTTACTCGTGCAGTAACATCCACTCCAAGTTGATTTAGCCTGTCAGTGTAGAGCTTCACAAGATCTGCAAGTCTGAACACCTTCACATCCTCATCTTGCCTCTTCTCCTCAATGTAGGAAATCAGCTGAGCCAAAGCAATTCCTTTACATGTCTGGTCATCTGAGGCATCCTGATCCTGTGATACCTTTGCACGTGCTCTATTGTACAGGTTTGTAAGGCAGTTTGCATGATACTTTGCCTCCTGGGCAATAAGGTCTCCTGCACTTAATTTTGCAAGAAGATTTTCATCTTGTAGATCATGTGCGCATTTCCTCACACGAAAATCTAGTTGAAATGTACAGACTTCGCGGAGGTTCTCCTTTGTTTGCTGCTGGGAACAAAAGAAGCATTTGGGACAATTGCTGCCAACTGTTCCACTTGAGGCAGTATCACCACCACTGCTAGTGCTACGTGTGAAAATTCGTTTTGAAGCAGTCCCATCTTCCTCAGACTTGTGCTTTCGTTTTGCGCGTTCCAGTTTGGTATGTGAAAACTTCTGATAACAAGATTTGTGCCACTTTGCATTCTGTTCTTTCAATGTTAATTGAATACCATTCCCATGGTCAAGTCGTGCCAGATTGATTTTGATTGGCATTGAGTCAAGGTTACTAAACTGTGTGATGTTGTCTACTATGGTTTCATAGCCTCTGTCAGTTGGTGATATGAGAGACTCTTTGGTGTCCAGTTGACAAAAAAAAACAGATAGTCCAATCAGTTGCTTGAACAGATGAAGATGAGGCACTGGCCATTTCTGTGAATATTCAGTAAGTCTTGACTATCACTGTGCGCAGATCAAATATATCAAACTTGCTGAAACTGGAAACAAAATATGATTAAGGCCGAGGGTTTATCCTTTTACCACCTTTATCAAATACATCTGTTGCACACATTCCTTTATGGGATACAACTAGGTTCAGTTTCCCTACACCTAGCCCGATCGTTCATCCAGTGCCATTTAAGTCCCGTGCGATCTGTACACCTTCCGGGTAATTCTTAAGCCCCATTACCCTTGGCTCGGCTCTCCCGCGCTGGCACATCCTGTCAATTCAGGCGCGGCTATCTAACTACATCTACCAACTACAAACTACAGTTTAGTAGCTAGTGGATTTGGGGCTGTTAGATAGCATTTGGGACACTGATCTAGATATACTAGTACTTATTAAAGTACTAGTATATCTAGATCAGCTGGCACTGAACCCCATGCTGAGTTACACAGCAGTGATGTCACCAGTGTGCCCTGGTTGTGTGCTGACATTCACTCTATTATATAGATATATAGATGCTTTTATACATCTTTTGAACCATTTAGGAGTGAATATAGGAAAATAAATAAAAGTACAAAGTCATAACACTTCATAGTAGTTCAGAAACTGCATCGTTGCTGCCGGTTGCTAAGGAAAATGCTTTGCCTAGCAACCGTTGCTATGCAATACAGAAATCTCGGTGGCTCCTGCTCTGAAATTGTAAAGTAGGTCCTTGTGAACATTTCAGGGAAGTTTCATGCTTGTATCACCTTGTAAGCAATTCTTGCACCCATTTCCTTGACTTCTTCCTCCAGCTGCAAGTTCACCTTCCCCAACTCCAAATGAGACTGATTTGAATGCCCACTACTCGGGTCTTATATACTAAACAATGATGGTGTAGGAACGAATCAGGAGGCGAGTGATGGTGCGCGCTCCTATCATAGCTCCTCGAGTTGCATAACAGGTGCCTGGTCCAATCACAGCTCCTGGCGTCGATCATACGTCATAGCGTCGGGTCATCGAAGTAGTTTGCAGGGTCCCCTATGACGCACGCAGGTGTGAAGGCTTGTTTGCTGGTATGCGGGCGAGCTGGTTTCCCACTCGCTAGTTCGCTCGCTAGTCTGCTTCGCCGCTTGGGTAGTTTGACACTCCTTCAACTCTAATTCTAACTCTTAAATTAACATACAGGGCTCCGTATGTCAGACCTCCCCCCTAGAAAAGAGTTTAAGGAGTATAGTACATAATATTAAACATAATACATAAATAGATTCACCACCAGATTGGCAACAGCAAGATTATAATGAGGATATAATAAGGATATCACCCAAAGTAGGCAACGTCTCCAGGTACCATATCAGAACATAGCCGGAACGTAGCTGGAGCGTTATTCGAACTGCAAGGCATCTCACAGCTGAAGGCTTGACAGCGCACTACTAAAGCATGATAATTACCTCGCTACAAGGGAGAGCTAATTTCCAAAATCCTCTCATTAAATTTATCTTACTGCTGTAGGAGGCCAACCCGGTAAATGTAATCTTTGATCCGTGGCAGTGGGTAGGTATCGTTCTTTGTGACAGCATTAACTTGCCTATAGTCCCTACAAAACCTATGGCTCCCGTCTGGCTTTGGCACAAGTATGACCGGACTACTCCACTGGCTTAAGGCCCTTGTGATCAGCTTGTTTGAACACATAAAGTCAAGCTCGACCTGCTGTATACTCCTGCGTTGTGGTGAGACACGGTAGGGGGATAGTTTAATGGGAGTTGCATCCCCTACGTCGATGTTGTACAAGGCCAAAGAAGTGAGCCCTGGAGTATCACGGAACACACTGGGAGACTAAGATAAAACAGAGATTAGTTGGTTCGCTTGATCAGAGGGAAGATGACATAGTTTAGATGGTAATTCCCCCCAAGCTACTGAATTATACTGAAAGTTGGATAGGCTACATGACAAGTCAAAGTCTGCATGGATACCTTCAGGCTCTGGAACAGTCTGTTGCGGGTCAGTAAGAGAACTGAAGACTTCGTCCGCACCAGGCTGTCCACAGGTCCTGACATTCACTGCCACAGTGGGAGAATCTGGAGGAGAGGAATCAGGGGACCTATGGTAGGGTTTCAACATATTTATATGGAATACTTGCGTGGGCTTTCTCCTGTCTGGGGTAGTTACTAGATAATCGGTAATGCTCACCCTCCGAATGATCTTATATGGGCCCCTGAACTTGGCAGATAAAGGTTGGCCAAAAAGGGGGAGCAGGACCAAAACCTCATCACCGGGCTGAAACTCCCTCTCACGGGCTTTTCGGTCATACCATTTCTTCATGGAGCTTTTAGCCACTGTCAAGTTTTGAGCGGCAAACTCACATGAGGATCTCAGCCGGGTTTTGAAATCTGAAACATACTTGAGGAGGTTTTGGTTCCCCTCCTGGCCAACTAGGCTATCCTGCAATAGTTGCAAAGGACCTCTTACCTGGTGACCGAAAACTAGCTCATTAGGGGAAAAACCCAGGGATTCAGTTGGAACCTCACGAGTAGCAAATAAAAGAAAAGCTACCCCCTTTCCCACTCAACTCCGGTCTCTGTACAATACTTACGTAACATTCCCTTTAATGTCTGATGATATCGTTCGAGAACCCCTTGACTCTCTGGGTGGTAGGTGCTAGACTTAACATGCTCGATACCCAACTCCGTCAGGGACTGCTGGAAAATGTTAGAGGTAAAATTAGTTCCTTGATCACTTTGCACCTCATGGGGGAAACCCATTCTGGTGAAGAATTTGAGCAGTTCCTTGATGACAGTTGGAGCAGAGGTAGTCCTTAAGGGACTACCTCTGGGTAGCCTCTGGGTAGCGAGTTGCCATGTCCATAATAGTTAATAAATAAATGTTACCTTGGGAAGTCTTAGGCAATGGGCCTACAATGTCCACTACCACCCGAGTAAAAGGATTCTCGAAAACGGGCAAGGGCACCAGAGGATGTACAGGCACCTTCTGATTGGGTTTTCCTGTCATCTGGCAAGTGTGACACACTCTACAAAACTCCACTACATCTGCACGCATTCCTGGCCAGTAAAAGTGGGCTCTGATTCTGTCTAGAGTTTTTCTCACACCTAGGTGTCCTGCCAATGGTATACAATGTGCCATTTCCATGATATCTCTACGACAAGGTTTGGGGACTACTTGATGGACGTCCCAAGCCCCGTCATCGATTGGTCTGTGTGGCTGTCTCCATCTACGCCACAATACTCCTCCTTTGAGGTAGAAACATTCACCACCCTCCTTCTCACATTCCTCTTCACTCATGGACCTGGCAGCTAACTCCTTGCATTCACTATCATCTCTCTGTAGCTCTACCAGGCCACTAGGACAATTTGGAGGGGTTTCATGGTCATCGTTAGAGTCAAGATGAGCCATAAAGGTGTCAGATAAATCCACCTCAGTCACATCATCAGGCACAGTTGGAGCGTCATTCACACTCTCATCATCCCTTTCATCAACTCTTACATTCGGTACATTTCTGTCTGAGGGAACTGCTACTTGAGACATTGAACGTGTGACAGCACACACAGGGAAAACTGTTGGCATCTCCTTTTCGAACTCACCGGTTAGTGGCTTGTTAACAGGGGAAAGTGACAAAATGGGGTCTGGTCGGACCTTCTCACCTGCTACATCATTCCCCAAAAGGAGTGTTACCCCAGGCACAGGGATATCTTGGGACCTACACAAAGCTATGGTGGCCTCACCCTGTAGTAACTCACATTCAATTTCGCCTTTTACCAAGTGTGCATAAAATTGGCCTCCAGGACCTCTCATTACAACTGGTTCGCCAAGTGGGCACTCAGTGTAAGGATTCACCATGAGGGTGCTAGTAGAACCTGTGTCTCTCAGAATTTTTACCTCATGCATACAACCATTTAATCTCACGTTGCCAGATGAAATAAAGGGACGGTAACTGTCCTGCACTGATGGTGAAAATATTATTGGCTTAACCCTAGTGGGTTGCACCACACATGCTACTACACCCCTGTCTAGATGATTTACGTTAGCTGCTAGGTACTCCTTCTGTCGGGAGTCCTGTATTAAAGGAACTTTTGGTGCTAGGTACTCCTTCTGTCGGGAGAGCTGCATTAAATATATGGAATTTGAGATACGGCGGCAACTGTCTGCCCCGATCTCTCGGTTTTCTCCTTGGCCCAGCACTGATAAGCTAGGTGGCCTCTCATGCCACAAAAAGTACATACTTTAGGGGATACGGGAACGTTCCCTCTTTGAGCATTGCTATTACTTTGGGGCCCACCTCTGTTACCATTGCCCTTAGTCGCATTTTTAGTTGGGGGAACAATTCTATTTTGGCTAGCTGGGGAAGACGTTATAGGCTTGTGACTGGGTCTGTCAGATTTGTGATTGGGATACTTAAAATTAGAACTAGAATTATCGTAGGGCTTCTTTCCACGAAATTTGTTGTTGAGCACGTATGTGTCAGCCATGTCAGCAGCGTCAGCAAGACAATCTACCTTTTTCCCCTTTAAATGATAGGATACAGAAGAATCAATTTTCCATAGGAAATTTTCTAACAGGACCAACTCCTTCAGATCGTTGTAGCTTGTGACTTTCTTACTCTTGACCCAATGATTGAAAGTTTTATTCATGGTCCTGGCAAATACCTTATGGGTTTCTTCTACTTTCTTCTGTTTTTTATGGAAAGATTGCCTGTAAGCCTCAGGCTGCAATTGATAGGTTTTTAGGATAGCTTCTTTGAGATTGTCATAATCCTGCCTAACTTCTGCTACTTCTGACAAATACGTGGCTCGAGCCTGCCCTGTCAAAACGGTTTGTAACATAAAAGGCCTTTGATATCTTGTCCACTTCATACCTCCAGCAACTTCCTCAAACAAAACAAAGAAATCCTGCACATTATCCTCAGTGAAAGGTGGAATGACACTAGTCATAGTCAATCCCAGAGGGGGAGCAATTACGGGAGCATTTGTATTGACATTTAGTTGAGCCGTTTGATATTGATATTGATAATGTTCGGTCTTTATTCTGGCTTCTTCGGCATTTATTCTAGCTAGTTCTATATTTAGTCCGGCTTGTTCGGTAGTTGCTCTGGCTAGTTCTAAGTCGGTATTTGCTTTTATTCTGGCTAGTTCTAATATTTGATCACCGGTCAAACCAGGTGGCAATTGTTCATCAAGTTGGCTAGGTTTACTTGGGATCCCACCAACTGCTCCGTCACCCTCCCCACCTTCTACAGGGAACAGGTGGGTTTTTATGGTCTGAGCCACCTCTACTTTAGACATGTTTGAGACAGTTAATTGGAGATGTGAGGCAAGCACTTTCAGTTCGGATTTTGACAGACAGTCAATATCAGGGGCTGTGGGTTCTGATTCTATGAAAACTCAAGCATCTTAGTCATTAATTAGTTGAGGCATGATTAATATTTGATTTTTAAGTAGTGAAACTGTAATGAAACTGAGTGAAACTGTATGAAACGAATCCTGGCGAGGTCGCCACTCTTCTGTTACGTATCTTGATCCTCAAGTGGTTAACTTGATGAATCTAGATAGCACAGAGATATATATTAAGGTATCAGTCAGCTGAAGGCAAAACAAAAGTAAAATCTAATAAAATTATTTCCTGTTGTTGCTTAATTTCCTTTCGGATCTTAGGACTTAGTATCCTTTATTGACTGATACTCTTTAATCATGAAAAATACTGAAACTAATTAAAGTCATGTAGTATTTATAAAGAATTATTATTTAACCGAAGCTTAGTAGGCTATGGTTATGAACCGAAGAAGTTATATCTAAAGAAGGACTATTAATTCTATAAAAATCTTGAAAGATAAATATTAAAGTAAGAATATTTCTGTCTCTTACCCTTTTTGAAATGAATAGATAGTTTTCTTATATGTCCTTTTATTTATATTTAATGTAATTATTCTTGGTTCTTGTCTTACGTTAACAGTATTATATTATTATTATCATCAGGATTTATATCAAAGTCACATAAAAAGTTAGATATATATTTAATAATTAGTTAAATGTATTTCTTAACCACGTAACATTGAGGTTTGATTATGAGTAAATTAAGTTACAGGATCGCTTCATAGATTCGATTCAGGTCTCACTCAAATAATATGAAAAGCAAAAATAATATTTTGAAGCTAAAATAATTTTCTTCAGCTTAGGAAATCACTAGAAGAAATATTAACCCAGCCATGTTAGTCTAAGGCGATATTACTAATATGAGACAATAGCATCACCGTACTAAGCACCGTTAAGCAATGTAAGCTTAATTAAAAGAAAATGAAAGAACTCTTAAGTATTAATCTAAAACAATAGTATTACTTTCATCATAACCCAATTACTTAAAGAGTTGCTTTAGTTCACAAGTTAGTCAACTAAAATAGTTAAGTACATAATAATAGCGTTAACGTTAATTCCCAATCAAATAGTTAAGTACATAAATAGTAGCGTTAACATTAATTCCCAATCAAATAGTTAAGTACATAAATAGTAGCGTTAACGTTAATTCCCAATCAAATAGTTAAGTACATAAATAGTAGCATTAACGTTAATTCCCAATCAAATAGTTAAGTACACAATAATAGCGTTAACGTCCCTATCACATATCTCACTAACCAACATAACGTAAGTGTTTACACGGAACACACTTAACACACACATATATAACCTGACTGACAGTCACAATCCCATTATAATACTTCACCCCGTCTTCCTCCAGCTGCAAGTTCACCTTCCCCAACTCCAAATGAGACTGATTTGAATGCCCACTACTCGGGTCTTATATACTAAACAATGATGGTGTAGGAACGAATCAGGAGGCGAGTGATGGTGCGCGCTCCTATCATAGCTCCTCGAGTTGCATAACAGGTGCCTGGTCCAATCACAGCTCCTGGCGTCGATCATACGTCATAGCGTCGGGTCATCGAAGTAGTTTGCAGGGTCCCATATGACGCACGCAGGTGTGAAGGCTTGTTTGCTGGTATGCGGGCGAGCTGGTTTCCCACTCGCTAGTTCGCTCGCTAGTCTGCTTCGCCGCTTGGGTAGTTTGACACTCCTTCAACTCTAATTCTAACTCTTAAATTAACATACAGGGCTCCGTATGTCAGAATAGTATATACTGTACTGTATATAATTATCATCTAATGGTAGCCAACATTATATTGATAGTGATGTCCTCGTATCCTGAAAGGGTTAAGCCTTATGTTTTACCCTGACGCATCAGGTTATTGTATTACGGCCATTATTTACCCCTTAGGATTTGAGGATCCGTTCTTTCTTTTTCTTTGGCTGTCATTGGACGTTTTATTCAGCTTAGGAAGCAAGGTTGGATATCAGAGGGTTTGTTTCCCCTTTGATTCCTAGAGATCGTTCCCACACTGCGTAAGATCGTCTACTAATAGCCAGAATATATTGAAGAAACGCGTCATGGTGTCCTGAAAGGGTTAAGGGAGCCAGCCTCGCTTTTTTTCTCCCTCTCTCTTTGGTTTGTATCCATTCGGCCCCATTCAGCCTACTGTTTTAAGATGTTTACCCCCATCCAGGTGTCAATATTTTCCTGGCCAGCATTTATATATTTTTGTTTTGACAGCAAGCTAAATTTTTACATTTTTCGATAAAAAAAATCTCCGGCGAAGCCGGATTTCTCCATACAATGTTGGCTCGCTATCGCTCGCCAGGAAGAAATCGATGCCTGGATGAGGATGAACATCTTAAAACAGTTGGCTGAATAGGGCCGAATGGATACAAGCCAGGGAAAGGGAGAAAAGGAGAGAGAGATAAAACAAAAAAGCCAATGACCCCCCTTAAATGATAGTATTACGTTTAGGTTGAAGTCCGGAGAGGTAATTGAGAGATACCTAACCCCTTTCCAATCCAAGAAGGTTTTTTAGGATTGAGTTTACCCCTTTGAACGCTACAGGTCTTTCCTAAGATGTATGCAATTGCCATGTTACTGAAAGCCTTGAAAGAAAATTTAAATAAAGAGGAGGAGACGTAAGTAAAAGACTAGTAAGAAAAGTAGTGTGGATGAGAGAGAGAAGAAAGAGTGAGAGTGAGAGAGAGAGAGAGAGAGAGAGAGTGAGAGTAAGTGAGTGAGAGAGAGAGAGAGAGAGAGAGAGAGAGAGAGAGAGAGAGAGAGAGAGAATTAATGAAAGGGAGGACACATAAAAGGAAAGCCCAGGAGAGAGGAGATGCTGAGGGATAACATGAAAAGAAAGTCTCCGAAAGATATGAGAGAGAGAGAGAGAGAGAGAGAGAGAGAGAGAGAGAGAGAGAGAGAGAGAGAGAGAGAGATATAGGGTGAATCTAGATGTGAGGCTGGATGAGGAATTATTGGAACAAGTAGAGTGTTTTAAATATCTAGGAGGAGCGATAAGCAGGAGTGGAGGTATGGTAATAATAATAATAATAATCTTCTGGTTACTTATATACCGCCCATATCTCCTCCTTCGAGGATTCACAAGCGCTTAGCTTTCTTTAGTTTATCAGAGACCATTACCCATCCCCCTTGCTCATGGGGGAGATGGTAACCGCCAGCTATATCCCAGAAAAACTTTTCAATCTGAGCGGGGATTGAACGCGAGACCTTCAAGATGGGAATCAGGCACGCTATCAACTGAGCCAGCCGGACGGCTATGTGTGTGTGAGTGTGTGTGTGAAGGAAGGAAGGTTTTCGGAGCAATGGGAAGTATGTGGAAGGGGAGAAATCTCGGAATGAAAGTAAAAAGTGCAATGTATCAAGGAATATTGTTGTGCCAACAGTGATGTATGGGGCTGATACATGGGCTCTGAAGGAACAGGAGAGCAGAAAGCTGGATGTAATGGAGATGAGCTGCTTGAGGAGTATGTGTGGAGTTAGTCGCAGAGACAGATTGAGGAATGAAGAAATACGTAGTAGAGTGGGGCAGTAGGAACATTTGTCAGCCAGAGTGGACAGAAGGGTGCTGAGCTGGTATGATCATGTTGAATGAATGGAAGATGAAAGGCTTGCCAAGAGAATATGTGAGTCAGATACAAGGGGAGATATAAGGGCAGGAAGACCCCCATTGAGATGGAGAGACTGTGTAAGACAAGCTTTGGATGATAGAGGAATGACTATAGATCAGGCAAGGGAAGTGGTAATAAACAGGAATGAATGGAGAATGCGTGTGAATAGATGAGTGAACACGTGGTCATTTGGGGGAAGGGGGCGGGCGCAAGTTGGACTAAATAATAGTCCATCAGGCGCTTGGCCCGGGGAGACGGTTTATATGAAGGGTGCGCCTGGAAATGTTTTGGGCGGGCTTGTGGTTTCGCTCTGCTGCATGTCTGCCTGCTGAGATCGGAACCTCTCCGGGTGGTCAGGGGCCGGGGAAGTGTTGGAGGGACCTTGGTGACCCTGGTCTCTGGGTCTTCTCCTGGATGAACTAGATGTGTGTGAATTTATAGTTTGTTTTTGTGTGTTCATTGTTTTCTGTTGTGATGTCCCTATTCGGGCTATGTCTTGAGTCAGCCCCCCCCCCCCCAAAAAAAAAAGAAGGAAAAGTGGGGATTGGGCCTGAGTATATACATACATACATACTTTTGCTACTTTGGGGGCGGGAGGCTAGGAACCCTCCTACCCTTGTATGATTCACCTGCTAGACGAGACAGATAAATGGGCGGGTGAACGCGAAAGAACCCTAAGAATTGGAACTTTAAATGTCGTTTCTGATCGGGCTTTGTCTTGAGTCAGCCACTCCCGGCTATGGGGTATGTGCCTGAGTATATACATACATACATACATAATTCCTATCACGCATTACTCCTTAACAGTGGCGGAGTTTAGTGACCAAAATTGCGCCCTTTCAAACAGACTTCTTCCCACTCCTATTTTGTACATTACTACTACTATTATTAATAATAATAAAGTAAATATGCCGTTTTGCCCAAAATCAAAACGGCATAATAACTCTGCAATGGGTTACCATCATAACTAGTATTCATCATCAATAATACTATCACTATCACCACTACAACTGTCATCATCATCACTAATACAGTCACCAACACTATTACTAGCATCATCACCACTACTATTACAATCATCACTACTACTGTCACCATCATCACTACTACTGTCACCATCGTCACTATTACTGTCACCATCATCACTACTACTGTCACCATCGTCACTATTACTGTTACCATCATCACTACTACTGTCACCATTATCACTATTACTGTCACCATCATCACTACTACTGTCACCATCGTCACTATTACTGTCACCATCATCACTACTACTGTCAGCACCGCCACTATCATCATCATTACTACTGTCATTATTATAATTTCATGCATACTAATTTTACTTTCATGCATAAGATCACGACGAGGAACGGAACTTATGAGGGCAACTGTACAACCGCCTTCACAAGTAACTGGTTCACTCCCATATGGTAAACTTGAAACTGAACATGTAGGCTATTGAGGGAAAACACTGACCTATACTCTGTTTCTTTTCAACTGACGGGCAATTGCAAAGCTCCCATCAAGATTTCTCAGTAATTTTGATAATTTTGTGATGAAATATGGTGCTAATTTGATACACTTTTGTCTTACTATGATGCAGAAACAGAGAAGTTTCATATTTTTTACACTAAGTATCGATAAATTAGCTGCTAAGGAATTCAATTTACCGTCAGCTGAAAAGAAACCGAGTATAATTATGTGTGTAAAGGAAATTATACAGAATATTTCCGTTATACCCGAGGCAACCACACAAGGGACCCCGACGCACTTAACAAACAACCTTTACCATGGCCACCTTCACATCATGGGAAAAAGGACAGCCCCCCCCCCCCCCAACAAGGAGTTTTAACGGATATTTATTAAAGCTCCTTGTCTTTACCCATGTAAGTGAACTTTGGAACCCTCTGCCTCAATCAATCTTTCCTTCATTCTATAACTTAAACTGCTTTAAACTTCGTCTATCCAGGCATTTTGACCTTAACGTCTCTTGAATTTAGCTTTTTCACTCTTATGGCTTTGGGGGAGACACTCGTTACAGGCAACCTGCCTTTTGTTTCCTTCATACACATAGAAAAAAAGAATCCCACAGATCCTTCCTAAACTGTATAAAGTCGCGTAATGATAGCCGGAATATACTGTCAAAATGCGTCATCATTTTCAAAAGGTCAGGATTTGTGTCTAAAGCCCGGTTCACACGAGCCGTCTTTTGCGGGTCCGTTCTCGGGCCTGTGACGTCACATACGAAAATCGGACCCGGAAAACTCAAGTTGAAAGGAAATGTGGGCTGCATTCCAGAGTCCAGGCCGGACTCTGGGGTGCGGAACGTACTTCTCTGGCGTAAGGTAAACACCTACATCGTCAACAAGGACTGAGTAACGATCTTTCTTGGATATTTCTTAATTGTGAGCGAAGATGAACCACCACCGTAATTCAATGCACATTAACTAGGAACATACATAAAACCCAAGCCATATCACGTAGCCTGCAGTTGCCCACATATTTATATAAGTTCTGTTAATTCCTCTCCGTGACCATGTTAATGGAAATATATTGCGCATCATTGAATTACGAGTGCATAGTGGTTAATTACGAGTGTATAGTGGTTAATTACGAGTGTATAGTGGTTAATTACGAGTGCATAGTGGTTAATTCATAGGATTAGTAAACTGATAATTAAAAGAAACCGCACTCGCAATTCATTCGTACATATAGGCCTAGGCCTACTATATAAATTACATTCATACATCAGATCACGATTAGAAACAACTTTTGTGGGCAACGGTACACTCGGATATTACTATTTATATTTATATAAATGTATGTTAATATATAATTGTCTTGGTATTTATTACTTTACTTTTTCATCTCACAATTATGTTAACATTATTATGTATAGAGGAAACCTATGCTTCTATCAAGAAAACAATCCATGGGCGTACTGTAGGTTTAAAGTGAATCCTACGAATCACACAACATGCTTCAGACTGAAATTGTATTCATGGGTATTGCTTTACCTGCCTAGGAATGAAACTTCTCTAACAGTAAGGATAATAACAATCTTTAAATTGTTATACTAATTACCCTATATGAAAGATATAATTCAAAAAGTTACCAATGACATATATGACTGATTAGTTATTCACACACACACACACACACACAAATGTTTGTTCTATCGTATTCCTATTCCATATTTCTTTTCCAACACCTCCCTTTCACTCTATCTCACTCCCTCTTTGCCTTTCACCACCACAACCGCATCTCACCCTCTCCCCGTTTCTCTGCCTCCCAGTCCTAGTCTGGGGGGGGGGGGGGGCCACACACACACACATTATCCTTCTCTCTCTCTCTGTGAGTGTGTGTGTGTTCCAGTCTGCCATATCTATACTTATCTATTTTGAAGCCTTCCCTGAACTTGAATTTTGCTAATAATAGGAACTGCACTACCTAATAACTAATGGTTCACACCGGTAGTTATACTTACTCATGCTAAATAAAATATTGCATATGTTTGTTCTCAATAGTTTGGAATAAAGGATTTTAAATAATGCGAAATGATGCAAACAAATATCAAATAACTACAAGAAAGTAACCAACAAAGATAGCTTCCTGGATTGCTTCACACAAATGCTTCACAGTGTGTTCGTGTGTGCGTTGCCCTCTCCCCCCAACCCCACCCCTAACCATCACTGTGGGCCGTCGTCCAGTAAGAGTCCTGGCCTCACCTCTTGCTAGAGAGGAGTGGGCTAGAGACTATGGTATCCGAGTGTACCTGGACATAACCTAATTATATGCACTGTAGACGGGAATCGAGATTTTATTGGAGAAACATGTTGTTGTTCTGTAGTTATAATTTAGGTGTTTATTGTCGGTATCTGTAGGCGCGCGAAGCAGTACATGTTAACTTTGGTAAGTTTGGTGGTGCCTCGTCGGCTGCCAGGTACACGATCAACGTGACGTATTAAACTGCCTTAATATTTGCCTTGCCATGAAAATTATACATACTGTAACTATAGCGTATATTGTTATGCGATATTAACTATAATGTAATGGAAATTGGCATACAAATATTACACACATTTCACTTCAATGTTCAAAGTACGGAACAGACTTCTTGTGCGGACTCGAAAAAAGTTAAATCGAATCCATCTTGTTGTCCGGTCAGGATTTTGGTAGACTGCTTCCCGGTTTACACTACGTACAGCTAACATGTCTGTAAGTGACGTCACTCTGACGTCACGATTTTATGTACGGGACGAATAACGGCACGGGAAACGGCTCCTGTGAACTAGGTTTAAGAGTGCACTTTTTAAGATCTACTTTATATCCTGGCCCATTATGAACCATCGAACAGCAAATCGAAGCTCCGAAACGAAACGTAAATATCAGGCAAGGAATTAATGTAAAGATTCAATTCAGTTCGGGATAGCTTCGAAGACTTAAGGGCCATGATTTATGTTCTAGAGTGTACAGTATTATTCCCCCTATAACACTGATCCTAGGTGATGATTTCTTACTGGCGAGCGATAGCGAGCCTGTAATTTTAGAGGAACCGGCCTTTGGCGGTGTATAATTTTATCCTGAAGGAGGGTCGGGGGGGGGGGGGGTATTTATTTAACATAGAGGAAGAATATATATATACAGGGTGTTTCATAAATACCTTTCATAAATTTCAGAATGAATAGACCTAGCAATAATAAATATACTTTACTATGTGACGGTTTTGGACATTTCTCATATTTACCAGGATATTACACATTTTAGTTTAAATAGGAAAGTCTAGGGGATGAAAACGATCAGTAGATTACCATCACCTCAATTACTTTATTTTGTCATAAATGTTTGAACATCAATGTATTTTACAGTATTTACAGTAGTTGCTTTCTCCCACCTTCGGTGATACAGGCTTGGGCTCGGCGCATAAGAGACTGTCGCACTCTTTCAAATATCCCTGGTGTGTTTCTTACTTCTCTGCATGCCTCTTGAACTCGTTGCCACAGTTGCTGATGGGTGTTGATTTGTGTAGCATACACCCTGCTCTTCAAGTGTCCTCAAAGATAAAAGTCAAGTGGAGTTAGGTCCGGTGATCTAGGTGGCCAGGCGATGGGACCACCACGGCCTATCCACTTATCAGGGTACATAACATTAAGGAAATCCCACGTACCTCGTGCAAAGTGAGCTGGAGCCCCATCCTGCATGAACCACATTTGTCTAAGTGTTCTGAGAGGCACATCTTCAAGTAGTATGGGGAAGTCATCCTGAAGAAATCTGGTGTACACATTGCCTGCAAGTCGTTGTGGTAACATAAAAGGTCCGATTAGATGGTCACCAAGAATACCGGCCCAAACATTAATCGAAAAGCGTTCCTGATGTCCCCTCGTTGTTGTTGCATGTGGATTTTCTGCTCTCCATGTATGTGTATTATGTAGGTTCAACATGCCATTTCTTGTGAAATTTGCCTCATCACTAAACAAAACCTCTGCAATAAAACCGTTGTTCTCCCTCTCTTGAGTAAGGAGCCACCGACAGAAATCCACTCGTTGGTGATAATCACGTTCAGTCAGAGCATGGATGGGCTGGTGATGATATGGGTACAGGCCATGTCTGTTTACAATCCTCCATACTGATGCATGAGCCACACCAAATCGTGCACCAAGTCAACGTGTGCTTGTAGATGGATCATCTGCGATGGCATCAAGGATATCCTCTTCTGCATCGAGTAGTTGCTCATCATGAGGCATTTCTCTGTCTACTGCACGTGGATTCAGTCAGCCATATTCCCGTAGTCGTCTTTCTACGCTGAGGAAAGTAGGCCGAGATGGTTGCCTCCGGTTGGGATATTGTTCACCGTACATCCTTACTGCTTCAGCTGCATTTCCTCCAGCTGCACCTAAAGTAAGTAACATGTCTGTGTACTCAGCAGAGGTGTATGGCTCCATGTCTGGTACTTACTTAAGACTGCCAGTACATCCTTCTTTCTCTCACCTTCTCACATTACCTTCAATTTGTGAAGCTTCATTCATACAGTACGGTATTCGAACTCATGAAGCAAATTGATGGAGCACCTATTGTAAATACTGTAAAATACATTGATGTTCAAACATTTATGACAAAATAAAGTAATTGAGGTGATGGTAATCTACTGATCGTTTTCATCCCCTAGACTTTCCTATTTAAACAAAAATGTGTAATATCCCGGTAAATATGAGAAATTTCCAAAACCGTCACATAGTAAAGTATATTTATTATTGCTAGGTCTATTCATTCTGAAATTTATGAAAGGTATTTATGAAACACCCTGTATATATATATATATATATATATATATATGAGCAAATAATTACGCCCATCCCGCCATAATTCTCTGTCTAATAATTTGGTTTCGGTATTAAATTAAATTGTCCTTAACCCTTTGAGTACCAGCGACGTGTGCTATAACTTATTTTAGCCATATTTCAACGATATTATGCAGCTTAAGAAGGATCTGTGGTAGTTATAAGGGTTGGTTGAGATAGTTTGAAGCCTCATTATGGCTAGAGGTCGTTACTAAGCTGAATAAAATCTTCTAATAATTGCCAGCCTATAATTAAAGGATGACACCGGTACTGAACGGGTTATTACCTTACCGACATAATTATATAATTTACCAGTATAGATAATTAAGCGAGTAGAGCGTGTGCACTTATTGGCGCTATGCATTATTGCCTTTTATAAGTAAACACAACGACATAAGTAAGACCCCAAGTTTGTTAACCCCTTCTGTACCGGCGACGTCTTTGGCAGTATATTCTAGCTATGCAGTTTAAGGGGGGGTCATCTGCTTTTTTTTTTATCTTTCTCTCCTTTTCTCCCTTTCTCTGGCTTGTATCCCTTCGGCCCCATTCAGCCAACTGTTTTAGGACGTTTATCCCCATCCAGGTGTCGATTTCTTCCTGGCGAGCGATAGCAAGCCAGCATTGTATGGAGAAATCCGGCTATGCCGGAGAAATTTTTCTATCGAAAAATGTAAAAATTTAGCTTGCTGTCAAAACAAATATATATATATATATATATATATATATATATATATATATAATATATATATGCTGGCTCGCTACCGCTCGCCAGGAAAATATTAACACCTGGCTGGGGGTAAACGTCTTAAAACAGTAGGCTGAATGGGGCCGAATGGATAAAAGCCAATTAAAGAGAGAAAAGCCGGTGACCCCCTTAAGAAGGATCTGTGGTAGTATAAAGGGTTAAGTGAGATAGTCCGAAGCCTGTAAATTACCGGAGGCCCTTTTTAAACTGAATGAAATCGTCTGATAGTAGCCAGAATAAAGTTAGAGAGTACAAATATTCATTTAATTATATTTTATTAAATAAAGAAAAAGTCTCTGTTAAT
Organism: Paralithodes platypus; assembly: GCA_032716605.1. Classification (NCBI taxonomy): domain Eukaryota; kingdom Metazoa; phylum Arthropoda; class Malacostraca; order Decapoda; family Lithodidae; genus Paralithodes; species Paralithodes platypus. The sequence goes on along the minus strand of CM064497.1, from coordinate 43,349,650 downwards.
TAATAATACCCAATTACCGCATAATATTATTTCATATAATTATGTCCGAACATTCAAGATAACTAAACTGTCAAGAGAGTTATTCAGCATTTTATGGAGCATAGACTACAGTAGATCTGGACTGGACACGAAAAAGGAACTTTGCAGTACGGAACCCAAAATCGGAAAACGAACCCCCAAGTTCGAACCTCGAAACCGCGAAAATATGATTTTCGCGTTGACGCTTCGGAGGTTCATTTTGCGGTTTGAGAGTTCCTATTGGGATTTATGTCGTTGAGTGCATATACGTGGTGATAAGCCCATTTATTACAGGGATTAGTTAGTTATAATAGGACTATAGAGGCTATCAACCCTTCTGGATTATTTAGCCAGCACACCGTAAGGCAGGATTAGCGTCAGGAATGAAGCCGCTCTTCGAGAACAGCCCCTTCCATGCAGGGGTATAAAGGAGATACGTAGTAGATCGTCTGCTACGCAATAGATGGCGTTACATTCGCTTGGCAATTACAGTGCTTTAGCTCGTGTTATTTGGTTGTGTACTTAACTATATTAATATGAGGTGCTGCCTATTAAATAACAAAATAATATAGGGTTAATTTACGAGGGCGAATTATATATCACCCGATTTTTATATAGAAAGCACTTTATTCGTATCTAAGTAGTTGATCAAGGAGAATGGTTCCACTCGGTTCCACTGTAAGAAGGTGTAAGGAATTCAATATGGCTGCCAGTATGTGCGATGAAGTGGTGGAGGTAGGGTGTTTTGCTGACGGACTAAACGTTGCAACACGTCTCTCGTAACTATAATGTATACTTTGAAGTGTGGGATTTGTGGCTGGATTGAATATGAAAGGAAATATACATGAACTTGCATTGTTTTTGGTAATTTCACCATATTCAAAGACTATAACAACTAAAGCATAACAAACAGTGATGAAGGGACTGGGATTCTCGAAAACAGTGATGAAGGGACTGGAATTCTCGAAAAGGAGCTCTAGTCCTGACGCTATTCTTGACTTACAGTGTGCTGGTTTAATAATTTACTAGTATTGATAGCCTCTGAAGTCCTATTTTAAGTAAATAACTAACAGTGCATACTAATGACAACAAGGAAAGGACCTGGTTAAAGAACAGGGTTTAAATTGTTTCGCGTTTGGACAGTCTACTAAAGAGACAACTAATACCCAAGGAAAGTGAAGTAAAGTGTTAAGGGAGCCCACCTCGCCTGTTTTCTCTTTATCTCCCTCTCAGCACATATATATTTTAGTCTTGACAGCAAGATAAATTTGTACATTTTTCGATATAAAAATGTCTCCGGCGAAGCCTGATTTCTCCATACAATGCTGGCTCGCTATCGCTTGCCTGGAAAAAAATTGACACCGGGATGAGGATAAACGTCTTAAAACAGTTGGCTGAATGGTGCCGAATGGATACAAGCCAGGGAAAGAGAGAAAAAGAGATAAAGAGAAACTTACTTAATAAAGAGACCCCCTTTAATGAAGTGTCCAGTAGTTTAAAATCAAAGTACAGTATTGGTGATAAGCAAGGGGCTGGCGTTATCGAAAAGGGGCTCCAGTCCTGACGCCTATTCTTGACTTACAGTGTGCTGGTTTAATAATCTAGAAGGGTTGATAGCTTCTGAAGTCCTATTTTAATTAACTAACTGGTGATAAGATACAGTGCTGGCGAATTAGTGAACAGAGCCTTCATCTTTACCAAAACTACACCGGGGCAGATACGAGTCGAGAGGGTGTGCTTGGTACGAGGTAAGCTAATATATTATTTTAATTTAACCCATTGAGGATTATGACGCATTTTGACTGTTTATTCTGGCGGTAAATCTACAGTTATACTACCCCTCCCCCACTACCCCCCCCCTTCAAAACACGCCTTTTAGCGTGTTTTTGGATGGTTCAGCAGACGCGGAAACTGGAAAAACACTTATTTTGATACACATTTATCACCAATCATATACGAGTTTTTCAGGTAATTTGTTGTTTTTTATTTTTTATTTGATATACAGTTTTGTTTAATACCGAGGACCGTCGCATTTTAGTATTTTTAACATTAGCCTAACCTAACCTAACCGAAAACTAACCTGTCTCGCGACCGGTCTAAACCCAGCTCACGTTCCCTGTTTATGGGTGCGCGACGGTCTAAACCCAGCTCACGTTCCCTGTTTATGGGTGCGCGACGGTCTAAACCCAGCTCACGTTCCCTGTTTATGGGTGCGCGACGGTCTAAACCCAGCTCACGTTTCTTGTTTATGGATCCGCGACGGTCTAAACCCAGCTCACGTTCCTTGTTTATGGGTTCGCGAAGGTTTGTAATACTTCAATGTATCTATTTCAAGTCAAATATACATTTCCGCGCATTATCAAACCATACTAAGTCTACTACTAATAATATTGGTAACATTCAAGACAGCTAGAGCCGCCTTATTTACCAAGTTTCTTTATATTTTTTCCAAGGAATATAGAGTTTTAATTGTTGTTTATCATGGTTTGAGTGGAGGATTTGCATTAACTTACCCATTATTCATTAATCTGAAGATACCGTCAAATGGCGCCATTTATTGGGTGAATCGCGCTTTTACAGTAGGTAAGGAAAATTGTGGGGAGGCCATGCACGCTTCCAAAATGTACAAATATTATATTAGATTAACCGGAAAAATGTTATTTTAATACCACGAATTTTCAGAGTGTTTTTTATAAACAAAATAGGTCATTTGCATCAATATATAGTATTTGTAATTAATTAGAAATCTCGGGAAAACCTATTTTCCCCATTAGGCCTATCGATCAATGTTGAGACACACCCCCCAATAGTGATTTGAAAAGACATT